>JAMXBD010002318.1:0-211415 GCA_024138025.1 Combretum micranthum | reverse complement strand
AAATATGGACTTTGATATAATTATGTTATTCCATGACTTGATTGAATCTGAATTTGTATGATTGTTCAAAGCATTAATGTACATTGTTCTTAATTTTTGCAGTATTTGTTCTCTTTCTCTGCATTCTCATCTTCATCTATTCCGATATTCAATGATTTAAATTTCTCAGAGTGGTATGAGTAGTCCAATTACTTAGGTGTTTGGATCTTGGCTTATCTCTTCAAATTGAGAAATCTATGCTATCATGAAGAAGCAATGATGAGGAAAAATGTCTCCATAAATTTTGGGAGAGTTCGAATAGATTAAGCTTGATGTTTATGAGAAGGACAATAGCAAACAACATTAAAGCTACTGTTGCCTAAACCGATAATGCTAAGGAATTCATTAAGTTTGTGGAAGAGCGTTCTCAAACTACCGACAAGTCTCTTACTAGTACATTGATGGGTACTTTGACCAATATGAGGTTTGATGGGTCTCGTACTATGGATGAGCATGTTCTTGAAATGATGAATAAAGTGGCTAAATTTAAAACTTTAGGAATGACTATGGACGAGTTATTTTTGGTACAATTCATTTTGAACTCCTTGCCTCCTAAATAGTATGAGCCTTTTCAAATGAATTATAACACTATAAATGATAAGTGGAATATCAATGAATTGACCAGGATGCTAATTTAGGAGGAAACAAGGTTAAAGAACTAAATGAGTCATTCTATTCATTTTACAAGTCATTAAGAAGTTGCATCGAGTTCAAAGAAAAGGGCTAGAAAAGGCAAGAAGAAAGGTTTACATAACCTGCATGAATCTTCTAAGATGCATAAGTCCCACAAAAGGGAAATCAAGTGCCATTTTTGTAGAAAAGTTGGACACTTGAAGAAAGACTGCTTAAAACATAAGGCTTGGTTTGAAAAGAAAAGTAAGCCTTGTTCTTTTGTTTGTTTTGAATCAAACCTTACACAAGTTCCTTATAATACTTAGTGGATTGATTCTAGCTCAACAACTCATATTTCCAATACGATGCAGGGATTCCTTATGATCCAAACTATAAAGCTAAATGAGAATTTTATGTTCATGGGAAATAGAAACAAAGCTTCAGTTGAAGGAATCAAGACTTATCGCTTGATTTTGAGACTGGGCATCACTTAGATTTGTTGAAAACCTTTTATGTTCCCACATTTTCTCGCAGTTTAGTTCTTTGTCAAAACTTGATGTATTAGGTTTTTTTTTTTTTTTTTTTTTAAGTTTGGATTTGAATCTTTCAATTTATATAAGGATAATAAACTGTATGGTTTAGAAATTTTATGTGATGGTCTTTATAATTTTAAACTTGATGATTATTTTGTTGATAATTTAATGACCTTGCATCATAATATTGAAACTAAACATAGTTTGATTAATTAACTTTGCTTACTTGTGGCATAAGCGCTTAGGCCACATATCCAAAGAAAGATTGCAATGATTAGTAAAGAATGAAATTCTTTCTACTTTGGATTTTATTGACCTTGGAATGTGTGTTGATTGTATTAAAGGAAAACAAACTTGACACAATTAGAAAGGAGCCACAAGAAGCACACAACTTCTTGAAATTATACATACAAATATATATATATATATGGATATTTTGATGCTCCATCTTTTGGTGTGAGAAAAGTATTTTATCACTTTTATTGATGATTTTTCATGTTATACTTATGTTATCTTTTGCATGAAAATCTCAATCCGTGAATGCCCTTGAGGTGTACATTAATGAGGTTAAGAGACAATTAGATAGAAAGTAAAAATTGTAAGATCTAATAGGGGGTGGAAATACATGGGAAGTATGATGAATCTGGGCAATGCCTAGGTCCATTTACCAAATTTCTTGAAAAGCATGGCATATGTGCTCAATACACTATGCCAAGCACACTAGAACAGAATGGTGTTGTAGAGAGACAGAATCATACATTATTTGATATGGTTAGGAGTATATTAAGTCATTCATCATTACCTATATCCATGTGGGTTTATGCATTAAAAACTGTAGTATATTTGTTAAACAGGGTTCCTAGTAAAGTAGTTCCAAAGACCCCTTTTGAATTGTGGACTGGTAGGAAACCTAGATTATGACACCTACATATGTGGGGTTCTCTTGCATAATTAAGGATTTATAATCCACAAGAAAAGAAACTGCACTTTCGAACAATTAGTGGATTCTTGATAAGATATCTTGAAAAGTTCAAACGATTTAGGTTTTACTGTTCTAATCATAGTACAAGAATTGTTGAAATTGGAAATGTCAAGTTTATTGAAAATGGTGAAATTAGTGGGAGTAAAGAATGATATGATGTGTATATTAAAGAAGTTAGGGTAGAAGTTCCTCTACTTTTACCTTCTAAGCCGATTGATCCTAATATTGTAGAAATTCACCAGAGTGAAGAACAATAAGTAATGAATCAAACACATCATGAAGTTATAAACGATAACCTTATAGTGGAGGAATTGTCACGCCCCAACGGGTATCCTAAATGTTACAGCCTACCATACACAATATTAAAACTTGAGAATGACTACTTAGTCATTCAAAAACTTTCATATTAATACAAGGCGTACATTCACAATAAATGCAGGCTAGTGGAGTTATATATTTTAAGATAATGGCAGCCGAACAATCAAGGCAATACTATTATGATTTATCAAAATATAAGGTCTTACAACTACTATGGGGCATTCTCCTGATAAACCTCTATAATAACATAGTCTTCATAAATCAAATAACTAAAACTAAAAGACTTCTTGAAGGAAATCAAATATGAAGTCTTCAAAATAAAATTTCTCCAAAAGCTCCCCAAGAACGTAGGTTCTACCCGGACGGTCATGTTGGTCTCGGGCACAAAACAATAATTCTGTAAACATTATAAATCTATTGGGAATAAGCATAACTAGCTTAGTGGGATATTCCTTATGCAAAATATACTCATAACAACACAATCAAATAAGTCCATTAAGCAAGCATATGAAATGCAACAACCATATGATCAAACAATACATATGACTATTCGGTTTCATATATAAGATGGATTTACCCCTCCATCAGTGATTAGGGAATGATTTGAATTGGGCCCCAATAGACCTCCTTGAAATCTTGCGTGCATCTTGAGGTTCCAATGAACCGTACTACTAGTTCTCGGGCTTTCCTTACCCAAAGCGATCGATTCGGCTCGGCTACAACTTGAGGTGGTATTCCCGGAATGTCCTAATTCCTCAAGATATAGCTAGACAACTTACCTTTCCGGTCCTACGCTGAGGAGTAGCAGCAATAATGAGAAATGATATTCTAAGTGACATAAATGAGTAATTTAGTTTAAGGAAATTTTCAATCCAACATTAGTTCATTTAAGGCGATTAATCGATATTTGCACACATAGCAATATACATAGAGGCAATTATGATAATCAACAAATTGGCTTCGATATACTTATTGTCCATTGATCACACATAGCAATTCACATGCATAACTCTCATGATAACCCACATGCATACCAATTTAATCTTTTCCTATCATCTAGTGCTCTATTCTACAAGCACATGTGTAGTTACATAAACGTAAAGGAAAACTCACTCGTCCATTTCATAATCTTCTTAGTCGTAGTAGTCATCTGGAAGGGAAATCCCACATTCTTCGTTACCTAAACAAAAGAAATATCCGGGATGAGATTTCATGGTAGTTTTACTCAAACTTTCTAATTCTATTTTTCTATTTCGTCAAAATATATAGAAGAAAATTTCAACTTAAAATGACCATAACTTGCTCATTTTACTCAGGATTCGCATATTATATGCCGTTTTCTACCTGCTCGAAAAGATCTATCTATTTCTAAGATTATTTTTATCATAAAATGTAAAGACCCGAGCCACTAAATCTCGAGATGATAGAGTACGCGAATCCCCAACCACAATAACATTTTCACATTATATGTAAGGTTGTCCAAACTAACAGTTTATGCAAATTGTTTGATCAAATCTACTAAAACTTTATAAATAACCTTTAACAAAACGAGATTGCTAATAAAAGCAATCTATACATATATATACATCATATATACAAAGTTAGTGCTAATACAAGACACTTCAAAAATTACAAGTTTTCTTAATACAAAAAGTAACCCTAAGAGATCTTAAGGTCTTTATAGCTTAGGCTTATCTATCAAGCCTTCTATATAGAGATTTTTGCTTTAACAAAAGCTTCTAAAAAAATCTAGGGCATTCGAGTCCTATTCGCCCCACTCATCCATGAATCTCTCAAAGTTTGACCCATAACCTAGATCATCATATAACTCATCTCCATTACCTGCAAAGCAGCAACAGTGAGCCAAAGGCCCAGTACACAATAATAAAATACAAGAACAATTTATCAAGCAAACTTAATTCAAATGGAATGCATTAATGGATCGAGTCATTATCTTATTAAGTTTTCTTTTACAGAACAACAGGAGGGTGTTCAAACCCCAGGATCATGCTCTGGGAATTTAGGAGTCCTGATTAACAGTAGCTACTCAGGAGGTTGATATAAGTAGTCTAAATACTTATATCTCTTATATCTATTCCATAAAGAAATAGCTTTATTTAAGGTTCAAAAGTCGTTGCCTGACTCTACTTAAACTTAGTCCACAACATGAGCCTAGTTCACAAGTTCCCATAAATTTAAACTAAACCATGATATTTCTCCCTAAGTTTAAGCAAACGTTACTCGGATACTATTCCCCCCATCGGCTATCTGCTTAACCAAAATGAATCGCTATTGCATCATAGCGTACTATTGCATCATGGTAAAGTCATTGCATCATGACTTATGTTAAGCGCCTAGCTAACATGTAATTGCATCATGACAAGTTTGTTGCTCCTCGGACCAGATTAAACAGCGTAATAGACATCCATTTCATTAAAACATTAAGCCGAATTGAATTAAATCAATTTAAGAATGCCTAGTCCTAGCACACAACCAACAAGCTATAGCGTACTAAACCCGATAGTAAATACTATATTCACTCGGAGGGGAAATAACTGAAGAACCTTTAACTGAAATAAGAATATCAAAACAATCAATAATTGAATGTATAATTCACATATATATAATATATATATACACAATCCTAGTTAACTATACAAGGAGATTCAATAAGCTTAGCATATAGTTTTAACATCTAATTCATACACAAAACATATTTATTTAGCTTGTATATTCATTAGAAGGTTATATATGAAGTAAAGATTGAAAATTGAAGAAGTTTGAATTTGAAAAACTCAGGGGATACGTGACCTTTTTACGCAGGCAAAATTTGAATGAATGTCGGCAGCGTAGGAAATATACGCTGGTGGCGTTGCACCAAATGTTAAATATTTTGATTATGTTCGTATCCAACACCGCCCATACGCCAGCAGCGTTAAAGCCCTAATGGCGGTGTATACTTTGAAAAATAAACGCTGGCAAAGTTTTCTTACAAAGGCTAGCGGCATTCGAAGTGGCTTTAAATAAATCGATTCTGATCATATTCAACACCGCCTCTACGCTGGCGGCGTTGAAGTACTGGATGCCGGCGTACATTCAAAAATAGAACTATTCAAAATGAGTTTATTTCCCCTGTTTTGCACTTTCCAAATTCCTAACCTACAACACTTTTAATCCTTCTTCAAGTTCATATTTAGCTTCATATAATATCTTCTATCCACACTAATCAATCTTAGCAACTTTGAACATTAAAACAACACATTAAACCACTTCAATCACATCAAATCCTCCCCTCCTCTTCACTTCAACTTCAACTACTCAAATCAACATTACTCCTCACCAACACTTCTTATAACTACTATAACACATAAATAAGTTCACATAATAACAAAACACAATCCAACCTATATCAATGCATGAACCATATAACTCAAAAGACATTAAACTCATTCTACCATAGATTTCACATATATACTACAAGAAAGAAAATAAAACAAAAGTCTATACTTGTATTAACTTACATGAATAAGCCTTAGCTTGGAGAGATTTTTTATTCAATGAGCTTGGTATTAGTCTTTGGTTTATGGCTTGTAGTTTGAAGGAAAGGAAAAGAGAAACGGAAAGAAAGAAGAGGGAAATTCGTATGGAAATGGAGGGTTGCCAAAAGAGGCCTTAATTAAGCAAATTTTTGACTCATTATTATCTTACGTTTGACTTTTGAGGCATATAAGACTTTGGGTTGAATTTGGTTTAATTTGGAGCTCATTTGGGTGTAATTTAGGCATGAAAAATAGGCTTAATTTTGTAAAATTTCTGTCAACAATTTCTTAGACAATTGATTTTATAAATTTAAACATAATATAAACATAATAATGCATAAAAGACACATATATTAATTATACTATACACACATTAATATATATAAAAAAATAACACTAATTTCATTACACATAATCACTTACATCAATAATTAACATTAATAAACATAATATCTCAAACATATTTCTACACATCTAATTTCAAAAATCGAAACTACTTCAAACTTAATATCTAGGACTAATATTGTATTCACATGCAAATTTTAGTTATTGAATAATTTATATTATTTCATTCTTCCCTCCTTCAAGAAGTTTCATCCTCGAATATTAACTTACCTCAAGTCTCCAAAGAGATTGGGGTATTTATGTCTCATCACACTCTCTACTTCCTAAATCGCTTTTCTATCGGATTGATTACTCCATTGGACTTTTACCATTCATATCACTTTATTTCTCAATTATTTGTCCATTTTGCCTAAAATTCTAATTGGTTTCTCCTCAGTAGTCAAATCTGGTAGTATCTCCAGTTGATTTGTGTCCAATATAGCGTCGGGATCAGATATGCATTTCCCAAGCTGAGACACATGAAAGACATTATGAACACCTGACAAGCTTGGTGGTAGCGCCAATCTATAAGCTAATGGCCCGATTCATTCCAAAATTTCATATGGTCCAATATATCTTGGATTCAATTTGCTCCTTACTCCAAATCTTAAAACTCCTTTTGTTGGGGATATCTTGAGAAACACATGATCTCCAAGTTCAAACTCCAAAGGGCTTCTTCTCAAGTAGGCATAACTTTTTATATCGGTCTTGAGCTATTTTTAATCTTTGCTTGATCATTTGAATCTTATCAATTGCTTGTTGTACCAAATCAGGATCAATTAACGCTCTCTCGCCCACTTCATCCTAATGCAAAGGAGATCTACATTTTCTCCTATATAATGCTTCATATGGAGCCATTTGAATCGCTGTTTGATAGCTATTATTGTATGCAAACTCAACCAGAGGTAAGTGTTCATCCCAATTCCTTCCAAAGTCTAGGGCACAAGCTCTAAGGATATCTTCAAGAATCTAAATCATCCTTTCTGATTGACTGTCAGTTTGTAGATGAAAAGTTGTGCTAAACTGTAACTTTGTCCCAAGAGCTTCGTGAAGACTTTTCCAAAATCGACCGAAAAATTTTGTATCTCTATCTGAAGTGATGGTCGCTGGTATACTATGTAATCTCACTATCTCTCAAATATAAATCTGGGCCAACTTTTTGAGTGAATACCCGACTCTCAATGGAATAAAATGTGACGATTTCATTAGCCAATCTACAATGATCCAAATCATTTCATTCTTGGCTATTGTCTTTGGTAAAGCTGTCACAAAATCCATAGTTATCTCATCTCACTTCCATTCTGGAATTCTTAATGGTTGCAATTCTCCTCCAGGTCGTTGATGCTCAATCTTCACTTGTTGACATACTAAACACTTAGAAACAAATCTTACAATATCCTTCTTCATTCCTTCCCATCAAAAACATTGCTTCAAGTCTTGATACATCTCGCTTTATTACTGAAACCTTGTCAATTATTTCCTGAACCAATTCAGGTCCAATCAATACTCTTTCCAAGTTATCCTAGAATAATGGTTGTCACGCCCCGAAGGGTACCCTAAACGTGGCAGTCCACCGTACACAATATTAAAGCCTAAGAATGACCACCTCAGTCACGCGAAGGCTTCCATACTATGTACAAGGCGTCTAACACATGGAGGAGACTCATCGGAGTAATGCATTTTATGTTGATACAACTTGAGAACAATGTAAAGGAAATTCAATTCACTATTCTTCAAAATACAACTCATTAACTTCAATTACAATTCATCAAAAGATTCTACTACATAAACTATTACAAGGCAAATAGGAAAACCTAGCTAATAACTTCAAACATTCTTATGTCTTGCCGGAACCCCGGAGTCATACCCGGCTCCAACCAATTCAGTCCCCACTTTGCATTCTTGAGATAACCTGTTCATTTAAACAACTATAGGGGTATAAGCTACACTAGCTTAGTGAGTGAAAACTTCCAGGATTACATTTATAACACATCATACAATCAAGTGATTAGTCAGACAAGTGATATGCATCAAACTCGTGAATTCAACAAACATATGACCTGCCGGAAATCATATGTGGATGGACTTGCGCCCTCCATCCCGGGTTAGCAGATTAACGAATCCTGCGGTACGACCGAGACCGTTTCAGCTTACGGACAACTATAAACTATAAAATCGTTTAAGGTACAACGATAAACCGACAAATGCTAATGCTCCATCCCCATCGTGTATGAATGAGTTCAATTTCATCTTCAATTCCAAATAATCAATTATACCAATTCTTTTAAGTGATCAGTCAATAATCGCAGACAATCAATTCTAATTCATCTATACAGGCAATAGTTAATCACTCGGCTTCGATATTCTTACATTCCATTTCTCATATCAACAACAAGCATACATCTTTCCCATTCGTCCCCATCATGCATATCCATTTTATCTTTACCAAATACCTAGTGCAACTATTATTACAATCACATACAATAAATGAAATCGGAAGTAATACTCACTCGGCCATTGGATCACCGGTCTCTTAGTACAAGTAATCCGGTGGTAGGGAATCGTCGTATCGGGTCACCTAAAAGGAAGAAATACCTAATAAGTATTTCATCACTTAACTAGTCCAAGCTATCTCATACAAACTATCAAATTCGTAATTCTCGTCCTAAGCGGGAATTCCAACTTAAAACGGCCATAACTTGGTCATTTTAACTCGGAATCTCGCAAATTATATATCGATTTCTATCTACTTCGAAAGATCTATCTATTTCTAATATTATTTTCAAGTTTTGAAAACATTTAGGTCTCGGAACAGAGGGATCAGATCTGATCAGTAACGGTTTCCGATTCCGAAAAATAGTTTTGTAAATGTTTGTAATGTTTTTATTGTATAAATTAGCCATACATGCAATATGAATGATTTCCTAACATGAATGGTGAAATGAGTTTCATGTATGCATGTGTTTCATGTATGATTCTTGATGATTTTGGCAAAAGAAAATTTTAGAACTCTTTATTTTACAAGACTTCAACTATAACTACTTTTTGAAAAATCTAGTTTTCTAACTTTGATCATTTCCATTCGTTTGGATTTATTGCTTAAGAAAATATAATTATTTTTGTTAAAATTGAGTCTTCATTATATCTATTACTTATGACTTTCATTTCTACATAAAAATTTCCATTTTGCACTTTGTAAACATGTTTTCAAGTGGGGTTGATTCCAAAATCCGAATTTTACAAAAATTAGTTTTTGAGTGATTCCTTTAAGTAAAAATCATTTGATATTAGAAATTAGGCTCAATCATACATAACCACTAAGGACTTCATTCTTACACAAAAATTTGCATTTTACACTTTGCAAATATGTTTTCCAATATGATTTACTCAAAAATCCGAATTTTAGAAAATCCACTTTTTGAATGATTCATTTGGGAAAAACTTGTTTAATGCATTAAAATTTAAGACTTTACTACATCTATTGTCTAAGGACTTCATTTAACACATAAAAATTGCAATTTGAGCTCAAATACTAAGTGATTACATATGCATCATCTCAAATTACGAATTTGACAATTTGATCACTAACTCAAAATTTTTCCATTTTAATTCCATTACTTGTTTACACATTACTCATGCCTAAACTCATTTTAACTTGTAAAAATCATTGCTTAATGATATCTATTACCTATATACTTCATTTTTCACATAAAACATGAGTTTTGAGTTGATACATGGGTTCTAAAAATTGGTCTTAGTTGGGATCCGAATTTACAAAATTTATTTTTGGTTATATCTTTTGATAAAATCTATCTAAGCTCATGAAAATCCATTCCTTACATATCATATCTTAAGCCTTTCATTTCTTAAATAAAAACTTCATTTTTGAGTTGGAAAACATGTTTTTAAAATAGGCCTTGGCCAAAATCCGAAAATAGAATTTTTATTTTGAAAATAACTTTTGAAATCACTTTTGATCATTGTAAAAAGAAGTCTTGATGATATACATATATTAAGCCTTCATTTTCTTAAGTAAAATTACATTTTGACACTTGGAAAGTAGTTTTTAAATGGGTCTTGCCAAAATACGAATTTCACAATTTTGTTTGAGTTTATAACTAAGATCTATACTTAATATGAACATAAACATAAAACAAATGCATGGTAATAAGCTATAAACATCATGGATCTAAACTTTCCTTATCAAAATCTTTCATTTATGGTATCTATACCCTAAGCCCTTCATTTTAAATGAAAAATATACATTTTAAAGTTGAAAAACCACTTTTCTAAATAGGGTTCCATTTTCATCCGAATTTTCAAAATTGATTTTTGTTGAAAACAAAATAGATCTTGGGTTTCCTACAACTTTCCTACCATCATCAAGCTATAGCAAGTTGTTCATGAACATAAACAAAGATCTAATGCATCTATGAACTCAAAACTTTAGATCTAGTTTTCTAAACTAGTTTTACATGCATGAATCACTAAGATAGACATGTGAATGCTAGATCTATGCATAAATCATAAGGAATAACAAAAATAACAACTTAAATAACAAGATCTATGGCATAAACAAAAATCAAAGCCATAAAAAGTTAGATCTACAAAATATAATAACTTTAAACAAGAAAATAATTATAATACAAGGTAATAAAAATGGAGAAGAGAAAGATTTCATTTTTGGCATCATCATCCTAAGCTTTTAAGCTTATGGAAGTTCATTTGATGCATGAAACCTTCATTATACTTTACCTATATCACCTATGGAGCTTTGGGATGAAGATTTGCTTAGAAAATCTTTAAAAATGAAGTGTGGAAGCCATGGAAGAAGAAGGGGGCAGCTTTGTTTATTGGAGAAACATGAACAAGAAGAAGAAGAAAAGAGAGGAAATAGAGAGAGAAAAGGTTAAAGAATGAAAGAGGAAAAGTGAATAAATGAAGGAGTGAGAGAAATGAGTGTTTTAATTGTAATAAATGAGAGAAAAAAAATAAAACATGGGCAGCCAAGGAGGGGGGCTGCTGCACGTCAAAATGGGAAGAGGAAGAGAGAGGAAGTGTTGAAATTTGACTTGAATTAAATTGTGTAATTAATGTGTAATGTAACTTTTTGAAAAAGGATTGAAATATAATTAATTTTAGTCAAAATATGAGTGGATAAAGGACAATGGCAGCCATAAATAGGGTCAAAAATCTGCCATGAATTGTGGGATAATGTGTAGAAAGATTGAAGTGAAAAGGAAGTGATATGTGTAAGGTGTACTTGAAGGTATGGGTTGTAAAAGTACTTTATTAATAAAATAAATTAAAATAAAATAAAATTGAAAATTTATTCCAAATATTGTAGCAGATTTTTCATAATTAAAAATTAAATAATTATTTGAATTATTTTAGTATTTTAACAAATATGTTACCGGTACGGTCAAAATACGCGAATATGGGCTATAAATAATATTTTTATAACCCGAAAAATTCTAAAAAATATTTTATGAAATAAAAATTTTTAAAATATTTTCAATTATTAAATTAATTTATTTTATTTTTAGTATCGGGTCTTAAACAGAATCTGATCCCGTAAAGACCCGAAACGAACTAATTTTAGAAAAACAAAATTTTCTATAATATAAATATTTATCTAAAAATATAAGGCTTTATAAGAATAATAAAATTTTATAATGAAATAAAAATGAATAGTGCAAAAGACTAATCAATTACCGGTAATAATGGAAATACGATAAAAAGGTTATAACTGTAACTTTTATAACCCGAAAAATTATATAACTGATATTTTAGAAATCTGAAATTACGAGTCTAACGGTACTATTGGTATATTTTTGATATCTCGAGCCCGGGACACGCTTTTCGAAGTCTGTATCCGAACGGTTCGAAATAGGTCAAAAATTTACCAATCTGATATTTTTAAACAAACTCATATTACTATGAGCTATTCTACATATTTAGCTACATCTCGGCCTCTAGGGTTAGGGGCGCTAGATTGCCGGACTTACACTATTGTATTCCGGTTAGGGTTTCCGGGTGATTTTCCGGTTTAGACCTTTGCCAATTTGGAAACTGATATTTATGTTCATACAACATATTTAATTTGAGAAATTTATTTTAAATTTTATTTTTGTAAGTATTTAATATCTCTTAATGTTTTCGGAATTCTTGAATTGAGTTTTTTTTTCGAAGTCAATCATTATTTACTTTTTAATAATTTGTTTTTGGGCTTTATATTACCCGTTTTATAAGTCGGAGTTAAATATGGATTTTTCGTACGTCGTGGTTTTGAATTTGAAGACCACTGAGTTCTTATTTTATTGTTTAAAGATTTTCATTTTCTCAAGATTAAGAAGTTTCTGAATTCGTTTGTGAATTAGGACTTATCGAAATTCGGTTTTAATTTGGAGTGATTTTTAGGGTTTATTTTCGAAGTTCATCTTAAAATTATTTATTGAAATTTTCCGGGGCTTACAATGGTGATCGGCACTTTCTACCATATAAGGCTTCATAGGGTGGCATCCCTATACTTGAATGGTAACTGTTATTGTATGCAAATTCCACTAGTGGTAAATGTTGATCCCAATTTCCTTTGAACTCTAGAATATACGATCTTAACATATCTTCCAGTGTTTAAATGGTCCTTTCTGTTTGTCCACCAGTTTGAGCATGATAAGTTGTACTAAATTTCAATTGGGTTCCCAATGCTTTTTGCAATCTTTGCCAGAATCTGGAAACAAACCGTGAATCTCGATCTGATACTATACTAATAGGTGCACCATGCAATCTCACAATTTCCTTCAAATACAGTCATGTTAACTTTTCTAAGGGATATGTCATATTGATTGGTAAGAAATAGGCTGACTTAGTGAGTCTATCTACAATGACCCAAATAGCATCATGACCCGCACCTGTCTTAGGTAGTGAGCCCACAAAATCCATGGAAATTTGATCCCACTTCCATTCGAAAATTGGCAATGGTTTCAACAATTCACTTGGTCTTTGGTGTTTAGCTTTTATCCTTTGACACACATTACACTTAGTAACAAATTCTGCAATATCCCTTTTCATTCCACTCCACCAATATGTACTTTTCAACACTTGGTATGTCTTTGTTTCTCCTGGGTACATAGAATATCTAGAATAATGTGCTTCATGCATTAATTCCTTCCTCAAGCTTTCATCATGTGGCACACATGATCTTTTGTTCATTCTTAACACTTCTTCATCATTCACATGAAAATCCTTGTATTTTCCTTAGGATATTCCTTATTTAATCTCTTGGATTTCAATATCCTCTTTCTGAGCTTCTTTAATTTGTTGGAGTAAAGTAGGCTCCAAAATTAAGTTTCCTAATTCAGCTTCCAAACCTTGCATTGAAAACTCCAAGTTTAATCTCTCAAATTCCTTGATGAGTTCTTTCTGCTCCGTTAATATTAAGGCTACTTCTCCATAATTCTTACGACTTAATGCGTCAGCTACAACATTTACCTTACTGGGATAGTAATTGATAGTGAGATCATAATCTATAATCAATTCCAACCATCGTCTTTGTCTCATGTTCAACTCCTATTGTGTAAATATATACTTCAAACTTTTGTGATCTGTATATATTTCACATTTCTGTCCATACAAGTAATGACGCCAAATCTTGTGTGCAAATACAATAGCAGCTAACTCCAAATCGTGAGTAGGGTGATTCATCTCATGCGGTTTTAACTATCTAGAAGCATATGCTATTACCTTCCCGTTTTGCATCAACACACATCCTAAACCATTTCTAGATGCATCACTGTAGATAGTATATAGATCCTTGTCATTAGACAGAACCAATATTGGTGCCGATACTAACCTCTTTTTCAGTTCTTGGAAACTTTGTTCACGTTGATCATTCCACTCAAATTTTTCATTCTTCCTAGTTAATTGTGTCAGGGGTCGTGCAATTTTTGAGAAATATTTCACAAATTTCGATAATATTCTACTAATCCCAAGAAACTCCTAACTTTCGTAATAGTTTTAGGTCTTTCCATTCCACAATAGCTTTAACTTTTGTAGGATCAATCGATATTCCTTCTCTAGAAATAATATGTCTAAAGAATGATATACTTCTAATCCAAAATTCGCATTTAAACAGTTTAGCATACAACTTATTGTCTCTCAGTATCTGTAACACACTTCTTAGGTGCTCATCGTGTTGCTCTTCAGTAGATGAATATACTAGTATATCATCTATGAAAACAATCACACAGATGTCCAACAAAGGTCTAAAAATATGGTTCATCAAGTCCATGAAAACTGCTGATGCAATGGTTAGTCCAAATGGCATAACCAAAAATTCATAATGACCATACCTAGTTCGAAATGCAGTCTTTGGTACATCCTCCACCTTAATTCGGATTTGATGATATCCTGACTTTAAATTAATTCGAGAAAATACCTTTGCTCTTCTCAATTGATCAAAGAGATCATCAATTCTGGGTAAAGGATATTTGTTCTTGATACTCACTCTATTTAATTCTCTATAATCAATACAGAGTCTCATTGAACCATCTTTCTTCTTAACAGATAATACTGATGTTTCCCAAGGTGAAACACTAGGTCTGATAAATCCTTTATCCAACAATTCTTACAATTGCACCTTTAATTCTTTCAATTCTATAGGTGTCATGCGATATGGAGCTTTTGATACTGGTTCTATTCTAGATATCAAATCAATTGAAAATTCCACTTCTCTATATAGGGGTAATACCGGTAATTCGTCTAGAAATACATCCGAATATTCATACACTGTTCTGATAGTATGAATATTTAATGCTTTTGATTCACCCTCGGTTGTTCCAAGAATATACCCGTTTAACTCCATATCTTCTTCATTTTCCACTTCAATTGATGTTATCCTATTTCCGACTCCTTTGAGTATCTCACCCCTATACTCCTTTCTTTCTCCTTGATTATTGACAAAAGATATCATTTTGAGACGACAATCAACTTTTGCTTTTACAGTAGTTAATAAGGTCATACTTAGAATAATATCATATTTTTGCATGTCTACCATGATTAAATCAACAATCGATTCCTGATTTCCAATCTTTAATGGACAACTCTTTATCATCTTTCATGTAATCACTAAGTCTCTTGTTGGTGTAGTAACTCTCAATTCTTTACTCATGGTTTCGGTTGGTAATCCTACTCACCATGCTAATCCAGCATTTACGAAAGAATGTGTTGCTTCCGTGTCAAACAAAGCATACACAATCTAATCCCTTACTTGAATTGATCCTATTTATCATTTATTAAATTCGCGTTATTTTCAATTCATAAGGGCTTCTATTGTGCATTTAATCGTGGTTGTGTCTAATAATTTTAAATAAACAAATATGTAACTACATACCTGCATTGAGACCATAATCATCAGGTCAACTTCTTCCTAGATATTTTCTTCATCTTCCTCTTCTATCTCCACATCCTCTATAGGATTTCCATACATAGCAAAGACTTTAGCAATTGTACTAGCTTTACTGGTATTTGCATTTCCATTTTTAGATCCTGCGACTCCAATCATTCCTATAGGTTGTGAAGATCCAACTACTATATTCACTTTCCATAGACAGTTGGTTGATATATGGCCAACTTTGTTACATATGAAACAGGTTGTAATATTTCTTTTTGGACAATTATTTGCCATGTGCCCACTTTCCCTACAATAGTAGCATTTGTGTTGCAATTGTGGACACTCCCTTGGATAATGAAAACCCTTACATTTCCAACATGTAACATTATTCTTCCCAACTACTCCTCCTTTGTTCACATTGAAAGGTTTGAAAAATTTAATCTTCTTAGGCATATAAGACTTGCCATAGAACCATCATATGTTCTCTTTCCAAAAATTTGTCCCTTCTTCTTATACCTTTCAATTTCATATCTCCTTGCTCATTCAATGATTCGAGCTTTTTCTATCATAGCTGCAAAGTTATTGACTTCCAATTCAGCAAGTCTTCTTTGGAAATGAGGTTCTAATACGGCCACGAAAGTCTGTTTCTTTAGCTCATCACTGTTCCCATAAGCATTTAGAGCAAACTGTAACAACCGATTGAACTCATGTTCATACTCATCAATTGTCTTATTTCCTTATGTCAAATTCATCAAGTTAGTGCTATACTTTGCTTTTAGACTGCCTGGGAAATATTCCTTCAAAAATTCTCCTTTAAACACTTCCCAAGTAATAGATTGTGGCAAACTTCATTGTTTTGAATTCCACCATATCCTTGCCCTTAATCCTAGCAAATAAGTTCCATATGGTATTCTTGGAGCTTCTAGTACTTGAAAAACATCAAGGGATTGCTCAATCTGGGCTAGCCAGTCCTTAGCTTCTTCTGGCTTTCTAGATAATCCTTTAAAATACCTGTTACATTTAATGAATTCTGTCAACAAGTTCCTCTAAGGATGTAAAGGTGGTGGTGGTGGCAATTCTTATTCATATCGGGGCGGTCTTTACACCTCGGCAGCAGATTCATCAGGGTTCATTGGTCCATTTTCTTGAAATTGAACCAGTGCAGTATGCCTTTTATTTCCTCTGGAAGTTGTTGGAGGCATTGCTAGCACCTTAGCAGGTGGTGCTATATTTGTTGCTTGCATATTTTGCAAAGCTTGCAAGATCAATACATTTTATTGTTGGAGACTTTGTAAAACATCCTCTAATCGGTTTTGGGATGGTGCAGGGGCATTCATTGGTGGATTTCCAGAGATCCTTGTGTTTCTACTTTTATTCCTTCCTCTTGGCATTCTATTAACATTAAACATGTTATTTAGATTGGATCATAGTTCACCTTTACTAAAAGACATCAAGATCATTCATATATATATATATATATATCATACATATATATACATAACCAAAATACACATAAACATCTCATGGTTAGTGCATTATGTACACATAAAAAATGGCACTAACTCTATACCTAGCTTCTACTACTAAAGTCATCATAAGATACATATACATCGCCCTACATACCACATGTTACACATACATGTACCTTGTCAAAAGTCTATCGATATCATACCTATCATGCCATCACTAATAGATAATATAATCATCATCATCATCATAATACTAGATCTGACTCAAGTGCTAGGATAAAGGTGACCCTTGCCCTTCTCCTAATGACCTAACTGAGGGTAATCGTCCTCTCCCTCAGAACTGCTATCACTAATATCGATCCTCGTGTCTCTATCTCCTGGGGGTACCAGGGTCAGATCCGTATCCATCACCCGAATGCCTTTAGGAGCAGGCCTTTGCTCACTCTCGGAACTAGAAGGTACATCTCTCTCAATCCACCCTCTATGTGCAGTCCCGATCCGTCTGGCATAATTATAATTGGAGACATAATTTTCCGCCTCAATTCTTCGACTCTTTCCTTCTCTTTCATCTAGCAAATCTGTTGTTACACTTCTTTTATGAATTGTGTTATGAACCGACTCCTGTACTATTCTATCCTGCATAGAAGGGGGGACGCTGGAACTCACCTGCTATCTCAGGTATAATGGGAGGCTTCCTCATTAATATACGTCGGGAATGGTTGCATCTGATAACCTGTGCAAGTATCTAGTCATCATCATAGGCCGTGTCATCTCTCACTCGAATGTGATCATATCGAACATCATAAGCATAAACTGCCTCTCCTCCAATAGATACCCAAACTCTAAAATCAGGAGCATTTGGTCTCGCAGATCTAAATGAGACTATGAATGCTACGTTATCAATCTCCAGACCACCTGCCTTCTGAACTATCAACCTCTCGAATCTATAAAGTGTCTCTATAGCTGATCCATTATCTGGAAAGGCCCTCTCCATAAAAAATAACCATCCTTTAAATAAAGGTTGTAATCCTCTTTTCCAAGTGCTGAGAATCTCCTTTAGGGTTTTGGTAATCCCATATAAATACGAATCCTCTACCAAAACTCGCAATCTATGTCTATAATCTATCAGGGTCTCCTCTTCCTGCATATTAAATATCTCCCATCTGATATGGCACGTAGTAGGATTAGTCTACACACAACAAAATTTGCATAATTAATAATAATCACACAGATTTTATTCCTAATTATGCAATGTAACTCTATCCATAACTACCTAACTATTACTAAAGGGTGCCAATTAGATCTAAACTTACTACATTTACCAATGTAATTCTTTCACATATGTATCTTTCTTATATCAGCAACCATGCTTTGATACAACTTAAAACTGTCATGCCTCGAGGGTACCCTAGTAGAAGTAGACAAGTTACACATGAATACTATCACTAGATTACCTTCGGAGAGTGATATGTTTTCCAAAATAACAGGATCTTTTAGTTGCTTCGATAAGAAATGATAAATACATGTAAGAAATAAATTAGTAAATAACTGTTATCTTAATCATAAAGTATCATAGATTATTAGAAACCATATAGTCTTCTTGTAATCCTCTACATACATAATAGATAAGATAACATAGCTAATCCATTCTAGGAAAATTATAAACCATTAATCCCAAAAAGAACCATAGGCTTCCAACTCTTAAGCCCTTACCAGAGCCATGTTTTTAGAAGTAACTAACCAAGGGCGAAGCATAAATCTGAAAACATTGTTGGAGTATGAGCGAAACCACTGCTCAGTGAATAACCAGACATATTACACATCAAACAAGTCATTTAACAAATCTATGTAATGCAATCACTCAAACATATGCTCAGATACAAGCTTAGATGATCTAGAATCCAAATAAGAAAAAGATTTATGCCCTCTTTTTAGGATTGAAGAACATTTATTTTATGACACACGTGCCCAAGAAAGACTAAGTTTACAGGAAAATCAACGATTTCTCGTTTTAGGGTTATCACTTTAAATTTAATAACAGTTTTAGTTGACCATTTCCTGTATCTATCCTTACAAACTCCCTAAGTATTAATCATTTCAAAATGATACTACGAGCGGTGTTCTTCATTGCCACTTAGTTTCTGTAGAACCAACGGTACAAAGAAAACCTTGGAAGAACTAACATTTTAGAAAAACCAAGCATTAATAGAGAACCGAAATATTAATACGTAGCAAGCTGTCACCCGTTTGTATATGCAATAATGCAGTATGTGTAATGCATGATTAGGTTATTTTAATAAGTCAATAGTTCTTATTCAATTTCATGGTGATCATACATTACATACAATCATCATCATACCACTTCACATCATCATACCATTGTATTATCACTTTTGTAATGGTAGATTAGCAATCATAAAATCAGATCACAATGCATTTCTATCAAAATATTCATATTATTATTATCTTTGCATCACATATTCAGCTAATTACAAGCACAAACAGTATAATATGATTGAATTACTCACCTGCTCATGGTGACTTAATTGTGGTAATCTGCCCGAAGATCCTCTATGGTATCAAAGTCACCTATTGAGATGAATAAAATATTCATCAATATAATATAGATTATATAACTAAACTCCTATATGTGTCTAGTGTCCTAAATTGATATTTGGCTCGGTTTCTATTACTTATTTTGGTTCTTTAAGGGTCTTATGAAAACAATTAACAATTATCAATTAATCTTTATTTTCATGTAGCTTGCCTTAGTCTTACTTGATATTTACATACATATATCTGGTATTCAAAAATTAATATTTATCAGGTTTTTGTAGTTATTAATACTAATTTTATGTTATTCTCTACTTGACTCATTATAGTAAATCATATTCGTTTATTATTGCTTAGTGTCGTCGTGTTTCTTTTTATATGCTTCGTACAATTATTTTTTCATTTTGGAAGTAAGTCACATTATTCATAAATTTAGCTTATTTCAATTTTCATTATTACCTATTTATCTATATAGTACAATTATTTGATAGTTATAGTTGTTATGAACACTTAATATTTCCCTATAATTCTAGGGTCTTAGAAGCTATCAAATATTAAATACTATTATTCTAAATATTTGTATTTATTTTTCTACTTAGTAAATTCTATGTTAACATATATATATATATATATAATATGTTTATAATTATTATATAAATATCTGTCCGTGAAATACATATTTTACATAAGAAAAGCAGGTTTGTACGCCGGCTCCTATGCCGCCGGCATTGAAACCCAGATGTCGGCATCCTTAAGTTTTACATTTTATTTCGTATCATTCGCGCTGGCTTGTAAGCCGCCAGCTTTCCCTTGTACGTCAGACTATACGCTATCGGCGTATAATCCCAATTAGTCGGTGTTTGTTTATTTTACATAAGAATAAGTTTTACCTAGCTTCTATTCCAGTGTAAGTCGTCTCTACACCACCAGCTTACTCTCGTAAGTCATCGGCGTTCAACGTTTACATTGCCAGCTTAGGGATAATGTTGACACTGTTCATCATCTTCTCCGATGAAGAGTTCATATTTCTTCAATTTTCTACGTCATAAACATTCTCAAACCATTCCTAAGTGTTTCTATGGCATGTATCTATACATATATCAACTCATAACGCATCTATATGTATGTGATCTTAAATTTTCGAATTTGAAAAGGTACAACTAGGGTTTTCGAATTTTACCTTGCTTAAGCTTGTTCGATGGAATTCGAAGCTTGCTCTTGGGTTGGTAATGATCCTATGATCATTAGAAGTTAGTTTCAATCCTTTTTTTAATAATAATAAGTCGAATTACAACAACTTACCTTGTTCCTAGATTATGCGTTTTTCGTGTTGTGGTTTTCTTTGATTCGAACCAAAGTGTTTAGAACGACTTGATTTCTGTTTTTAGGATGTTTTGGCTAGTACTTTGGAGTTGTTTTGATCTGGAAATTTCGAGAGTGATTGGTGTTTGTTTGCATATCCATTATGAAGCTTAAACATATATATATATATATATATAGAGGAGAAAACGAGAAAACAATTGGAGCATTTCCTTCGACAATTTGCATCCGATTTCTCCACGATTTTTCACTGTTTTGTCTATTGTTTTACTGCTATTAATGTGCGTGTTGAGTTGGCAACATATGATTTGTGTTTGAGTTGATTTTGTTGACCTTTAGTGCATTATTTAGACAATTTTAAGCAAATTTCGATTCTCTTCTTCCAAGGAAATCCAAGCCCTACATTTATGCAATTTGAAATCCATCATGCAGCATATATATAATAATAATATTTAGTTAATAATTATTCATATTTTTGGGTAGTTTATTACGTTGATCAGGTACAATTTAGCAAATATTTGAGAGTTTTTATAAAAAAATATTTTTATAGAGTTCTACAAAATGTTTAGTTTATCAAACGATATAACTTTAAGTTTTAAATTTACGCGATTAATTGCTTTTAGAATTATATCTCCCGCGATTAAGGTTTCCTAAGCTCATTAGGTCAATTTTTATTTTAGGCTCCAATAGCTTAAAAAAACCCTAATTAGAACAATGGTGTGATTTAATTATTTATTTGAAGTCTAAATCTTTAGTTATACATCTATTTATGTTTTAATTGTGTATTTATTATCTTAACAATTTATCTTTAGGTTATCGTTTCCAATCTATAAGCGTAGTTGGTTAACTATTGATATCACTTTTGATATATAAGCTAAATTATCTATATATCTTTGGTTTTTGATACTTACTATGAAATCTTATTAGTAGTGTTTTATACTATATAAGAATCTTGAATTTATGGTTTAAATCCATGTATATACTCATTAATAGTCATTGTTCTAGTCTTAAATCATTGTTGAGTTCAATAGTAATCATTAATCTATATAACTATATTTTTCTATCTTTTCTATTTGTAAGACAAGTTTTGGGGTTTGAAATTTTGGGTTTCCTTTAATCATATCTTGAATTTTTAGTTCAAGATACGAAATCTCGTTTTTGGTATCAAGTAGGGTCGAAGAAATTCTTTATTCGACTTTTAGATCTTAACCCAACCAAATTCAAGTCATTGATCTATTCTTAGGTTTTTATTGGATTCTAAGTTTACTAACTAGTTCATACATTATATTTTAGGGTAGTATACTAATGTGAAAAATTTCCAGGATTTACATAAGATGCTTTATTTCTCTTTTAATTCATGAATTTTTTGTCAAAAGTAATGCATGTTGAATATATGTATATTACTATATTATGAGGTTAAGATAGCTTAGGACTTGTTATGGAAGTGCAAGGATGGTGTTGAGTTATAGTGTGATGAGAAGTTGATATTGTTGAGTTATATTGAAGAGTAGATTCATGTTGAATTAGTGAATGTGAAGAAAATGAAATCCTAGTGTTAAGTATGTTTTAAGAGTTGGGAAGAAGTTTTGTGTTTCAATGATGTTAGAAGGGAGTTTGTGTATGCTTGATGATATAGGGTTCTTATACCATGTATTAGGAAGGTTATATTGTGGTTTGGAAGGAGTTGGAAGAGTTAAATGTAAAATTTTTCATGTTATAAAAAAACAGAGGAATTCTAAAACTCAAATTGCAGTGTATGCCGCCATGAACGCCGCCAGCGTACTTGCCGGCATTAAAGTTCTGACTTATGATATTTTGAATTTCATCTTAAACGCCATCGGCGTTGAGGTCTATATTGTCGGTGCAAAGACCCAAAAGTTTTTGTATATAATTCATTTTTCTTAATGACGGCTTAAACGCCGCCGGCGTATAATCCCTACACCACCAGCATTGAAGTCTACATTGCCGGTGTTAATTGCTAGCGTGGGCTTTGCAAATTTCAAATTTTCTAACTTTCTTCCAACATCTTTCAATACGTGACATATGACTTTTTGATTGAGGATTTGCCTTGTATGATGTTGTATGATATATATTTATGTCATATGATGACTTTGGATTTTTTTTAAATAAGATTCAATAACTTCCTAAGTTTTAAACTAATGAGTATAAGGTTAGCTTAGGATAGTGATGTTGATATAGTTGATTTGTGTAGAACAGAGATAGATACTCAGTTGGAAATTCCCTTTTGATTCTCAATCCGATCCAGTTACACAATAATTTGATTGATTATTGCTTAGGACATGCACATTCACATTTGACTTTAATTAAAGACTAATGAAAAGTTTATTGAAATGATTTGTAATTGAGTCATGTCTAGTCCGAGGAACAGCAACTTTGTCATGATGCAAGGGTACGGTAGTTTAGACACTTAATCCAAATCTTTATCATGATACAATGACTCAAATCCGTGATGCAATTGTTCACCATGATGCAATGGTGGATAGCTAATAGGGTTAACTATATTGGTATATTATCTACTTAGGCTCGGGAGGAAATAATATGTTTTAGTTCACATGTATGGGACCGTTGAACTAATTGATGTTATAGACCGGGATATGTGGAGTATATAAAGGAGTGTGAACCCTAGATGAAGCTATTAATAATCTTTATTGGTTAGATATAGGAGATGTAAACATTCGATCTATCTATATCAACCCCCTAAGCAGCTGTTGTTATTCAGGACCCCCAGAATTCCCAAGCTTGAATCGGAGTTTGAATACTCCAATGTTGTTTTACTCACTTAACTAAAGATAATGAAGTTATGGTGAATTATTGCATTGCATTTGGTTAAGTGTGCATGGCATATGTATTTGTTTGCACTATTGTTTACTGGGCATTTGGCTCACGCTGCTATCTTGTAGGTGATTATGATGATGAGCTCTATGACGATATAGGGTATGGGATTGATTAGGAGACTTCTATGGATGATTAAGAGTTTGACCTAATAGTAGTTGTTTAAGATTTTTTATGTATTTTGTGAAGTGTCTAGGCTTATTTGTTAAGCCTTGGAATGTAATTTCGATTTAAATTGTTTATGTAATATAGCTATGTGGGTAAGCTTTATATGTTAGTGTGATCCTTGGGAGATCCTCAAGTAATGTATATGATGTATGTTTGTATATATATATATGAGATGACCTACTACTAGTATAGTGGTAGTATTTCTTAATTCAAATCATGTGAATATTATATTTGTTTTTAAGCAAGCAAGAATCATTACAAACACTTCTTTTTAGACGACTTTACGTATAATACTTGGGTATTTCCTAATACTTAAATATTATGCATGGTTGGAGGATTTGGCATGCTTGATCTATGGGTTAAGTGGGCTGGGTCCTTACATTGTCTACATTGTATTTGCCCTTTGGATACGTTGAGTTTTTGATCTTAAAGAAGGGTGTATTTATTTGAATAAGTGGTTGTTTTGCTTTGTTTAGTGGCTATGGAGTTGTATAGCATAGCAAAAGTGTTTTAATCGTGTGATGTAGTTAGTAGTAGGGTGATGTAGCAGGTTTAATGAAATGGACTGTGAGTCAATGTGGGGTGGTGTATGGGTAAGTGGACATGGCAATTTTAGATTAGGTTAGGCTTGCAAAATGGGTTTCATTACGCGAGTTCTTACATGAGCTTAAAAGGGAAATCCAAGGTTGAAATTACAGCTGGTCTATCTACAAGAAAAGACAAGAAATTGAAAGATAATGATGGAAAAGCTAAAAGTAGTTGAAAAGAAAAGAAAGAGGAGTTAAAAAAACCTGCACAGAAACAGATTGGCTGAAAACTTAAAGATGTTTGTGATTCAAGTTTATTGGACTTTAATTTCTCTTCTTCTAATGGCTTTTATTGGGATGATTATCTAGAACCTTAGGATGTAAGAATCTATGTAATATTCAAGTAATCATGCATAGAGATTTGGTGAAAGAGTTTTATAAGAATTTGAATATTACTATCTTTGATGTATTAGTTTTGCAAGTTTGTGGATAGGAAATTAAGATATCTAGGTCTCATATCATTAATTTCTTTGAGTTGGCTAATGTGAATGATGATGTGGAGATTAGAAATCTATCAAGAGATGAAGTATTTTATGTTGTTAATGGAGGTTGGAAATGAATTATGGCAAAGATGCCAATATTATGGACATTAAACTATTTCTTAGAATTCTACACAAGATGATTATTAGTTGTTCAATGCATAGAAAGGTAGTTCAACTGCAATGTCCATGGAGGATGCTTTGATTATATATGCCATGTTGAGTAGAAAACAGTAGGATTTACCCCCCAGCTTCATTAATCATATCTTGAGAAATTGTGATCACATTCCCTTTGGAAGTGCGTGCTTTGATGAAATTGTTAAGTTTTAAAGGCATAGATTTTCCAAAAACAACCACAAAACCTTTGAAACTAAAAACAATAGGAGAACATGTTCTAGTTCTACACCACATGTCTATTCATGTTAAAGATTGTCCGTGGTATGCATTGGATGGTGCACACTTTATGCACAATTTGCATAAGAAGAGAATTATTTTTTTTTTCTTAGGAAGCTTAACCCCAGTTAGGCACAATGATAATGATATGGATTATGTGGCTTTTGTTAGTGTAAGAACCCCCTATTCTAAATGCATTTAATGAGAATGTAATGTTGAGAGAACAAAGAACTACTTCAATAATTAATCTTAGAATTCTACACAAGATGAGAGTGTAATGTTAAAAATGAATTATGGCAAAGAGGCCAATATCATGGAATTTAAACGTTTTCCTAGAATTTTGGACAAGATGATTATTAGTTGCCCAATGCCTAGAAAAGGTAGTTCAACATCAATGTTCGTGGAGTATGCTTTGATTATATATGCCATGTTGAATAGAAAACAGTAAGATTTAGCCTCTAGGCTCATTAATCATATCTTGAGAAATTGTGATCACATGCCTTGTGGAAGTGCATGCTTTGATGAAACTTTTTTGTTTTAAAGGCATAGATTTTCCAAAAACAACCACAAAACCTTTGAAACTAAAAGGAATAGAAGAACATGTTCCAGTTCCACACCACATGTCTATTCATGTTAAAGACTGTCTGTGCTATGCATTGGATGGTATGTACTTTGTGCACAATTTGCATAAGAAGAGAACTTTTTTTTTTTGAAGCTCAACCCCGACTAGGCACAATGATAATGATATGGATGGTGTGGCTTTGTTAGGTTAGAAACCCCTATTCCAAATGAATTTAATGAGAATGTAATGTTGACAGGACAAGGAACCACATTAGTAATTAATTCTGCATTAGAGGATATTAGAATAGAACCTATTTTGAAAGTTTCTCCTAAAGTTGTGGAGATTGGTGAAATAAAGCAGAAAATGAAAATCAAATGTTTCTAAATTTCTAAAAAAACCCACTCATGGCATATATGAACAAGGATCATATAAAAGATGCTATTGAGGAAGGTATAAAGAAAGAAGTTAAGAAAGCCACGTAAGAAATCTTGAAAGAATAACTTTAAAATTTGGGTGAGGTTAAAGAAAAGAAACTTGAGATTATTTGTGATTCTGTGAAATCACAATGGAATACTACTGTCATTCAAAACATAATTAGGTCCTTTATCATGTAATCAACTTGAAGACTGTTGTTGATGATTTAAGTATGAAAAATATTATGGATCTCAACACATTCTCAGTTAACTATGATCAAATGGTTGCTCAATTGGTGAAGGTTGGAAATCTCCTGTCAGCTTGGGTTCAAGGCTTGGATAAGAACTAACATGATACTGCTCAAGCTATCAAGGATCTATAACATGGAATTCAATTATTTTATCAAATCATACATTCTCATTTATAAGTGTCTTAGAGCAAGTGTGATTGAGCTTGATCCTACGAAAGCTACACCTTCTTCATCTTCCCCTTCTAAATCTCACCATAAGCATAAAAATCTAAAGTTTAAATTTTTTATTTAAGTTTTGTTTCTTTTTCTTAGTTGTATTTTTGAATTATGTCTATGATAGTGTTGAACTCTTTTGAAGTAAATTTCATCTTATTTGGCTTACTTCCATTAAATTAGTCTATTTCACTTTTTTTGCAGGCAATGCGTTACTGGTAAAGTAAATGTGTTAGAGGATGCTAGGCCTGCACAAATAGAATCATGGTTAATGGTACAATAGGGGGTTGTTTAGAGTGTTTACTTTGATGCTTAAGTCAATGATGGGCTCAAGAGAGTAAAACAATATGAAATAGTAGGAAAATGAGTGTAGAAGAGCCTCCACACCTTCGAGGGTATGGGTTTATTTATAACTTTGATCATGCCTTAGTTGGAGGCCATAAGATCTTGCTCCATGGACTTAGGCCTATGAAGAGGTAGATGACCTTAGAATTGGGAAAGTCATTGTATAAGGTGGAGATAGCCGTGCTTGGCATTGTTCTACTAAGGAGATTGGAGTGAGGTGTAAGTGTATAGTGCTCATGTGTGGTTAGAGGATGAGGTCAGACCAAGAGTAGAGTTCCTTGCTGGACTAAGGCTCAAGAGGAGCTACGATACAAGGCCAATGTCTTTAGGTTATAGATAGATATTTTCAAGATATGATTAATGAACCTAGAGGGTAAATCCTATTATGGGTTAGGGGCCCTTATGTAGCTTTTTAACTCAAGTGTCTACGATGCCCTCTGTGAGCCCTCTAGCCCATAGGAGGATGTTAGGCCCATTAGGTTATAGAAAGATATTTTCTATCAACACTTCTTTTATGACATATTTTGAGAAAGATTGGATTAAAAATTATTTTATTGAATGATATATTGTGTCGTACATAACAAATTAATCATGCATAAAAAATTGTTTATGATTTATTAAGTGTGTATGCTATACTTATTTGAATTTTACTGAGAATTTTGTTTCTTAAAAAATTTTTTTTGAAAGGTGTTTTGGTATAATTAAAAAGGAAAAGAATGTTAAGTTCTCTCATAATATAGTTTGGATGAACACAAAAATGTTAAGGTTATTTAACATTATTTTACAATGAGTACAGGTCTTGGGTTAAACAAATATTTTTTTAGGCAAAATGTTATTTGATAGAAGTTATTTTAGATCTTATAAAACGTGAAAACAGAAGTAGTAAAGTTCGATAGAAGTTTTGTCATAAGTTTTAGTTCATGACATAAAGATGCTATAGGATGATAAGAAGAATATTTAAAAGTGATATGTTCATCTTAAAATGAAACTTTTCAAGGTGGTCTCATGCTATTTCGAAAGTTTATTAAACAAAAAAAAAAAAAAAAAGTTATGATCTCGTATAAGGCAAAAATTAATGTAGAACTTTTATAATTAAAGATTAACATAAAACTTTTCAAGGTGGTCACGTGCTATTTCTAAAGTTTATTAAACAAAAAAAAAAAAAAAGGTCTATGAACTCGTATAAGGCAAAAATTAGTGTAGAATTTTTATAATTAAAGATGGTGTACACAAAAAATTTTAGAAGCTATTTTAGAAATTTAATACTTAAAGACATATGATGCAAAAAAAATTCAAAAGTTAGTTAAGAACTTTCATCTAAGGCAATGACAAAATTTTCCAAAATTTAAAAAAAAGCTTAAAGAAGTTGATTTCAAATTTTTTCTTTTTGTATATATTGAAGACATAGCTCCACTTGTCAAACATATTTGGATAATATGTTTGATGCATTCCACCAAAATTGGATTAAAATATCATAGGAATTTTTTTAATGAAGTTTAAACATTTTTTAATCAACAACCATAATATTTCTTTCGAACGAAATCTATGCTCACTTTATTTTAAGATTATAAAGGTGCTGTCAAAACATCTTTTATGTAGGAGCGGATAAGAATGAGAAAAATGCAGCAGTTAAAGATATGATGAAGCTTCAACATATCATGGATATCTTAAACAACCTTATGTTAAAGATTTAGCTCTATACAACTTTATGAGAAATATCTTTCAAGAGTTATTAAGAATCAGCATTATCACATATTCAAAATTCAAGCTCAATAAATACCATAACATATTACAAGAGATAAAGGATCGGGTTTAAAAATTCATATATTTGTCCATGTTAGCCAAAGTAACATTGAAGAAAGATATTGTCAACAATCTAAATGTTGTTGCAAGCTAAGAGGATAAAAGGAGATCATTTTTAAAACCAAAGACATCAGAAAAAGTAACCATCACATATCATGTTGTTTACAAACTTCTAATATTAGCTCTCAAAACTTACCTTGTAGAGGAAACTATATTACTACTCACTTTATTTTTGTGTGATTTATTTTTCTTGGGACAATTGAGAGTGATAGTCACTGTAGTTGAGTGATTAGCTAATGTAAATAGAGAGACTCAACACTAAAACTTTTCTAAAAGATTGGCTTGATTATACTTCAATTTTTATTTGACATAGTAGAATGCAACCAGTAAAGATGACGAATCCTCATCATAATGCTAGAAAAGAGGACTAATTCACAAGGAGGAACCTCTATATATTATCGTGCCTGATCGTCTTTCCCTTACTCTTCTATTTTTGTGCTTTTATATTGTTGATTACTTAAGTTGTTCACACCATCAATTCTTCAAAAGTCAAGAGGGATTTCATTTAATTTGATTTGAAAAAGCTTAAATTTTTAACACAATAATCAATTTACTTCCCCTTTTGATTATGCATTCGTGACCTACAACAAAAACATACAAGAGGACATGAATAGTATTAGGTTTTGCAATAGAAGAAAATGTCTCTTCATAACATATTCCATAAGTCTGAATGTAGCCCTAAGTAACCAACTATGTTTTATCTCTCTTAATGAAGTGGAAGCAGTAATGATCAAGTACCTTGTAAAGTGGGACAAAGACAAGTTAGTCATAATTCCGTGAATTTTGTTCTCCCTCTTGAAGGAAACAAGCCAACAGGAAGAAGCCAACGCCTTTGACAATGAGCTGGCTAAATTCCTATGTTTAAGCCCTCAAACAAACAAATTTTATATTTTTCTAGGTTTTTTATTTTATTATAATTTTTTATAGACACCTTTATTTTTAATGTTATCTATGGCTTTTTATTTTCCCTTTCATGTATTTCATATCGTTAAGTTTTAGGACTTTTCTATTTTTATTAGTTCTTATGTTTATATTTTTAATAGCTTTTGAGCTCCATATAAATGTATGATATTAGGTAAAAGCATGACATTTTTTTTATCAATTATGATATATGAGATGCCATTGCTCAATTTCTTTCCAAATAACTTCAAATTATTTTGTTAATGGATCCTTTGTCTAGAAATTTGTAGAGAATCAAACAAATAATAAAGATAATTCTAACAATCTTGCACAATTCAAGTGATTCAAAGATCTGTGATAAACCCTAAATATTTCGCTACGTCATCTCTCTTGATATGCTTTTTATTTGAAAGACTATTTTTTAGAGTGTAAAAAACTACTTGCAAGTGTATCGAGTGCATTGCAGTAATAAAAACTGGTGAGTATCTGGTTGAATCCACAGGGACCAATTAACTATGTACTAGAATATAGTGGTTTTGTTTTATTTAGGCATCAAAATAAAGTTTGAGATGTCTAACTTAAGTAAATTACTTCTACCACTACAAATTACAATATTTACGCTAAATTACGGATCAAAACTCTTTATTGAAAAGGTGTGTGGGATTATGTAATGATTTGGTTAGGATTTCTATCGTTGCTTTGTAATTATAATAAGGTTTGTTCATTGGATTTGATTAAACCCATAAGAATTTACTTTCCTTTTGAGTGCGAAATTTAACTATAAATGGATATCCCTTTAGTAACCATTTATAATCAACAGTTAAATAATACACTCCTCTTCATAAGCCTTGTTATTCTAATTGAACTTATGGTTCAAGCATGTGTCCATGTCAATAAACCATAATTTCAACGCATTAAGAATGTGAGTTCTACAACATAAGCCGAAAACAGCATCCATATCATTTTCAAGTTGATTTTCTAATTCAATCGCTCTTAAATCCCTCTTAAGTATTTAAGTTCTAATTACAACAAGTTCATAGACAAATTTTGATCTTGTATATATTGAACTAGAAATAATCAAATTTCCAAATCAATAAACAAATTATTTACTAATCAACTATTTAAAATCATAAACTATCACATAACCCCACTAGATAAATCTTAGCTCATACTGAAAGTAGAACTCATTAATGGAAATATTACGAGCACGATCCATAACAATAGAAAATGGATAGAGTACACCTTAAATATTAGGGGTGTTTTCCTAATATGATTATGGATCCACTCTATTGAGAATATTCATAATAAACTATGTAAGAGGGTGAGGGGAAGTAAGATCAAGGTCGATGGGATGAGGTCGATGTCCGTTAGTGAGATGATGGGATGATGGATGATAGAGTAAGTGAATGATAGAATGGAAGAATGACCGAACCCTAAAATGAAGATGAAATAATATATATAGGATATGTGAAATGTGTAAAAAATGAGGGAATGATCAGATTGTATAGGTAGATGTATGGAGGTAGGTTATATGGTGATGTGACATGTGTAAGGGATGGTAGTTATAGAGTGGGTATATTCTTAATGGAGTAAATCCCTAAAATCTGCAAGAAAAGTACACAGGAAACATTTCAAGTACAAAAGTGAGCTTTTAGTAATTTAGCTGAAAAAGCAAAAGCGAAATAAAAATAAGCTCAAGTTGTTGCTCAGAGTGGTGAGCTCAGTATGTGATCTGTCTTGAGCTAGACATAGTTGGTGGCTGTTGTTCTGTCATTGTCAGCCGGTTGGTTGGTGTAGAAACTTGGTCCATGTGTGCTCAGGTGTGTCCCATGGTGGTTGTTGCTGACTTGAAGTGCAGCTAGATTAATGCTCCAGTAGCAACTCTGTTTCGATCATGACTGCTCGGGTTGAGTTGTAGGTCGAATATGGAGCAAGGTGGCTGTAGTGCTTGATTCTATCAAGTTGTGGAGGTCAGGTCCTGGTCGGTGGCACTTAGCTCTAGATTTTTATTAGCACGGTTTCGTCCACAACAATTGAAAGATCAGCTCAGATTTGCCGCTTTACTGGTGGCTTGGCATGACTGGAGCAGGTCAAAACCTAGTAGCTCGTTGGTCACTGCACGTTTTGCTGATGGGTGCTCGGTTACTGAAATTGCTCGGCTCCATTCTATTTCTCAGGTCAACATGGGTTGCTGCAGGCTGGAGGATTAAATGCTCGCCAACGGTAGCTCGAACTAAATGAGGATGGTCAGGTCAGTGTGAACTTCGTGTAAGCTCAGTTTTTTATGCTTCAATTCGATGTTCGGATGCTGAATGATTACGGACTGAACTTGGGTGCTACTCTTGGATTGCTCAAGCGCACTGTTGAAGGCTCGGACTTAGATGCATTAAGCTCGGTCATCTGTAGATCAGGTCGGTGTGATCCATTCTACTACAGCTCGCTTTGGTCATAGCATCAAGTCAGGTCGTGTCTGTTATAGGGCTATTACTTGGAGCTGTTCGATTGTCTAATCTGATCAAGCGTGGATGCTTGGTTGCCTTATGAAGCTTGGAATCACTTTGTTTTTGTTACTGCTGCTTACACCTGTCAATGGAGTGCTTGGATAAGTCAGTGCCATTCACATCACGTCGGGCAGCAGCCACTCAGCTTAGATGGTGTTGCATCACGTCGGAATTAGCAGGTCTGCACTCAATTGAAGCTTAGTATTCGATGGAGCAGTGGGTGCTCGATGATGATAAAAGAGCTCGGTTGAAGTTCCTCTATTCTACTCAATCAGTTGGAAATTGGATTGCTTGGTGTTGCTGAAACTCTTTGAATTTCAGCTCAGGTCATGCTTAATGGGAGTGGAACATATCAATTGAAGTAGTTCTCTTCTCAAATTGGTCGGTGTGGCTTCTGTGTGCTTCAAGCTGGTTGTGGCGGTGCTTCTCTGCTACAATTTGGTGCTGCTTAAGACTAGTTGTGCTGTGTTTGTTTGGATTGGTTGAAGTTGCTGCTTAGTCTGGTCATTGGAGCTCGCTTTGTTTTAGTTCACTCATGCTGCTATCACCAGCTCAATATCACTTTTTGGTCCCAACAGCAGTATAAGAGTCAATTCCCTACATAGTGCTTTACTGCACTTAAATTAAGACGCATGAATCAAGCCTTGTAAACCTCTTTCAAGTGCAAATTTTCCTGGCATTTAAACGCTGCTGCCCTTAGAAGCAAATATCTGTAATTTGATCCTTATTTTGATCTTTTTTACATATTTTAACACAATTGATCCAAGATCATGCAATTTATCTATTTTTAGCATAAATTCACTTTAAAAGCACAAAATTATGCATTAAAGTGAGTAAAGGTAGGGTAAATGTGTATAAATTGCACATTTATCATCTCTATTCATTTTGCTCAATGTTTTATAGAGAACACCCACTGGCTTCCTATTGATTTCTTGCCATCGGTAGTTTTCATGTCCCACCAAGTCTCATTCATCTTCAAAGCTCTCAATTCTTCTAATACAAGTTCCTTCCAATTTGAATCAGTCATTGCTTCATCAATAATTTTAGGAATCTTCACATCCTCTACTAGTAAAGTAATCTTCTGAAACTTTAATGAATTGTTAGAATAAACAAGGTTGTTTGGAGTGGAATACCTTGCACATGTTCTTTTCCTTTTTGAAGAGTTATTGGTATATTTGAAACTTCTTCTTTATTTGTAACTTATGCTCCATCCCCTTCTTTTTCCTTGTCTAGAATTTTGTTAAGGTATAGACAGCTAATTTTGTTAAAGTCAGTTAGATTTAACACTAGGGTCCTTTTTGCATAAACATGAAGTTTTGATTGTGGATCTCCTGTATTCTCTTCTAAAGTTAACATAATTTTTTTTCTAATGTTAGGGAAAAAGGACCAATGCTAGGAGCATTCCCATAGGTCATACAAAGACTTTTAGACGATCAGCATGGGTATACATAGAATTCTAAGGAGCTAGTGGACTCAGATTTAAAGCAAAAAGAATAATTGGGAGAGAAAGAGAAGACTCCCAATTTTTTTTCATTATTGAGACACTCTGCGTGTACAGAGGAGTTAGAATAAAAAAAGATGTTCTCTTGGAAGGAAACATCAAAAGACATAAAGAATTTTTGTGTGGAAAGATTATGACACTTGTAATCTTTTTTACTAGGTTGATAACTAAGAAAGATGCACTTAACAGCTTCCATTTCAAGTTTACTTCTATTTGGTTGAAAATGAACAACAAAAACAACAAATCCGAACATTCTAGGTGGAAGAGAACTGAGCCTAGGAATCGTTGAAAGACAACAGATTTCACCAAGAATTAAGTGGAATGGTTCAGATGGCTCAAATGATTATATTAATGATTTTGAGGGAGTTTCGAAAGGCACAATGTTCACAACGAAAATTCTCTAGCTTTATTCAAAAACAATTCTGGGTATAAGTGTTTTAAGTAAGAAAAACTTGGTTGCCCTAGGCACTTGTATAAAAGCATTACATATGGATTAGAGACAATTGATAAAGAGGATTTGAATTGAACTATAGAAAGATATTTATCGACAGATTTTGATGTTCTACAAAATTGTGTGGGGTTTCGGGATGTGAAATTTGAATTTTTTTTTTTAGCGGAAGTTTAAAAACCAAAAATCCTAAAACCAGTATCCAAAGGTTTTGATTAGATTAAAACAAAAGGTGATTAATTCTAATTCTTTTATACCTTAATTTGAATTTGAAATTGATCGGCAGACTGGATCTATAAATGCTATAGTCAGGAAGCACTACGATATCTACACGCGAATGAACACCCAAAGGATTGAGATGTATGTGTTCTAGCACCCAAGTCAAATCTAATTCATATAGGAATTATCTCCCTAAAACGATTTTTTTCCTCTCTTTTGGGTCTGTGAAATTTCTCTGCCGCTCTAATTTGACATAATGACATCTTCTAAACCTTAGGAGAGGTTGTCTATATCTATATGAAGACAAGCAAGAAACCCTAATGAGAGATTTATTAAAAACTAAAAATATTTAATAAAATATGTTATTTCATTAATTATTAATTTTCTTTAATAATTGTTTATTATTCTTAAACCATTTAAGAATAATAGATGTAATAATTTCTATAGGTTTAAATATAAACCCATAACCTTTTTGTTCGTTCATTTATGTGCAACCCTGTGACACAATTAGTCTCTAGTAAGATATTATGCATATCCAAATTAAGTGAAGGTCGGTGATCCAACTCTACTCATTAAACAATTAGTTATTTAGTTCCTTTGTTAGATGATATCTTATGATTAAACATAAGGTGTTGATCAATACACTTTTTATTGTTTAATCATATATTTCTTGAATCCAAAGTTTGACTTACTTAAGCAAATGACATTGGTAACTCGTTATTAGTTCATTTGAGTATGGCTATGCATTTCTCAATCTTACTCATCAAGAGGCCCAAAAGATTTCTCTTTCAAATTAATGAGAGGAACAAATTCCTTCATGAATACTCACATTTCTCCACATAACTTATTCCATGTTCAAGTATAGTCTTATAATCAATCGATTAAAGATGATGAAGAGCTGAATTAAAACACAAAACTTGCTATGTAGGAATCTAGGGTACCAAGTCCAAGGACTAAAACAATACTATAATGAGAAATACTTATCATATTGATCCATATGGTACTATCATATTTGGTTGTTCTAATATAAGGTACTCTTATATGTATCTATATGTTGAATCGATATTGGATATCAATGAACAATAAAACATGATCATCATTTAGCCAAGATACTAGTCTTAATTCATTATTATTCTATATAATTAACGATTAGGGATCATTTACAATAAATTTTTTTCTCGTCTTATGGTTTTTACTATTAAAGTCACATACTTAATGATACAAAAAATAACTATTTATCCATGGAATCTGTAAAGACCCGACCGCTTAACCCAATTATTAAGTATGCCAAATCTTCGACCACGCTAATACTCAAATATTAGGATCAATATTCAAGTATTATACGTAAGGTCGTCTTAAAAGAGATGTTTGTAATGGCTACCTTTTAAACAAATATAACATTCATAAGCTTAGAATTAGAAACATTACCACTACATAGGTAGTGGGTCATTAAAATTTTACAAGTCATACATAATATATTTATACATTACAACTTCCCAAAACATCACATAAACATAGAGATCTCACTTAAAACCTAACTATATTACAAATATAATTCAACACAAATTACATTCCAAGGCTTAACAAATAAGCCTAAACACTTAAAAAAGAAGAAATCTTCATCAAAAGGAATCCTAAGCATATCTAGGCCTCTCTCCTAGTCATTAGAGTCTTCCCAATCATTCCATAGCCCATATCGTCATAGAGACTCGTCATCAAAGTCACCTGCAAGATAGCAGTATGAGCCAAAGGCCCAGTAACAATAATGCAAACAAATACATATGCAATGCTCACTTAACTAAAAACAATGCAATAAATCACCACAACTTCATTATTTTTTTAGTTAAGTGAATAAAAAACACTGGAGTATTCAAACTCCGACTCAAGCTGGGAATTCTAGGGGTCCTGAGTAACAGCAGCTGCTCAGGGGGTTGATATAGATAGACCGGATACCTATATCTCCTATATTAACCGATAAAGACCAATAGCTTCATCTAGGGTTCACACTCCTTTATACAATCCACTTATCCCGGTCTATAATCAATTAGTTCAACGGTCCATAACCGTGAACTAAAACATATTATTTCCTTCCGAGCCTAAGTAGAGGATATACCGATACAGTTAACCCTATTAGCTACCCACATAGCCAATAAAAGAAATCACCATTGCATCATGGTAAACCATTGCATCATGGATTTGAGTCATTGCATCATGACAAAGGATTGGGCTAAGTGCCTAAACTACGTGCCATTGCTTCATGACAAGGTTGTCGCTCCTCGGATCCGGATTCAACGACGTAAAGCACAACCAATTTCATATATTTTCATTAATCTTTGATTAAGGTCAAATTGATATATGCCTATCTAAGCAACAATCAATCAAAGTATTGTGTACCTGATTCGATTCGGAATTCAAAAGAGGGTCTCAACTGAGTATCTATCTCTGTTTCACATAAATCAAATCATATTAACAATACTATCCTAAGCCAACCTTATATCTACTACTTTAAAGCTTAGGAATCATAGGATCTTGATTAAAATCATTCAAGTCATAATATGACTTATATATATCATACAATCATCATACAAACACCATACAAGTTCAATAATTAATCAAAAATTACATTAACTATCAAACATAAGTTTTTAGCTTTATTTGGAAAATGGAGCAGCTAGAAAGAAATGAAAATTCGGCCTTGATAAGTTTTTATTTTTTAAAAATCAAAACATGAAAGTTTTAGATCTCTTTTCAAGCTTTCCAACGCAATTTGAATCACTTAAATCGGAGTTCGTATGAAAAGTTATGATTAATTTACGAAAACACATTGCTGCAGGGGACGGATCACGCCCATTGTTCGCCCGTGATTTTGAAAATTTTGTCACAGACCAAATCACGCCCTTTTGTTCGCCCGTGACTAGGAAAAAGGTATGATCAGTCTAAATCACGCCCTTTACCTCGCCCGTGATATCTTGCCTAACGAATTTTTTTTACAAAATCAGACGATATCACGGTCTAAGCTCACCGTGATGTCACCCCTGTTTCCGACTTTTCACACTTTTCCTTTGTTTTAACTTCAAAACTCAATTTTCTCAACTCCTAACATGTCCTAAACCTTATACAAACTTCATACAACACTTCTTGTACATTCAACATCATAAAACAAGAGTGATCTCCACTCCTCAACTTCAAACAAGTTCAAAACTACTCTACAAGAATCAAACTCTTTTTCATCAACTTTCACCAACTCTAACACACTTCAAACAATTCTAATACTTATTATACTTCAACACTTCACTTCCAAACCATATGAAAGCCTACTAAAACTTATCTACAACACTCAAGCATTCTAAAACTTTCCTAACAATTCTACAACATTTCAACAAGAATTTAGCATTCCAACTTTATATTATACCACACATGCATATTTCATGGATTAAGAGGGAAATAAAGCATTTCAAATATCAAATAAACTTACCTCAATGTATATATAAGGCTTGGGGAAGGATTTTTGGTGTGTGAGTCCAAGAAAACTTGATTTGGATCTTGAAAATTTTGGCCTTCTTGAGTTACGAATTTTCTTTTTCTTTGCTCTGTTTTGGGTTGTCTAATGACTCAATTAAACTCTTATGTTTATCTAAATGTTGTTGACTTTTGAGGAGGGCAGATTTGGAGAGGCTTGGGCCTTATTTGGGCTTAGTTATGGACCTAAGTTTGGGCTTGAGTGGGCTTTAGAAAATTGCTAAGTGTAGGATCTAATTTAGGCTTAAAACAAGTTTAGATCTAACACATATAATTCATTACAATAACAATTAATACTAACATGATAATTTTAACATGAATAAACTATCAACCTAGATGTATTTACCATAGCATATTATCTAATCACATATGTTATAACACACCAACATTACAAACACACTAATCCACTCAAACACATACACACATATAATTATCAAATTTAGCATGCATTAATATATATTAAAATTATGGCTATTTCAGAATCATTTCATCAAAGTGAAAAGGCCAATAATAACTTTGATAAAAAAAAAGACTTAAATTGTAAAGATTAATTATTCAAATGACAGAGTCCATATAGCCTAGGACACATCACTAACATTTGTACATAAGATGAACTAGCTATAGCAATCTTAGCAAGGTTGATAGCAAAATTTATTATGGCACTAGTCTCGACTGTCTCACTGCATCAATTCTACCAATACATACCGTCAACTAGCCTTCAATATTTATATTTTATAACAATAAAATTTGTAATGGTCATCAAACTTCACATTATCTCAAAATGATTTATCTAAAATGGAGAAAGTTGATTAGTTACGAACATATTATTGTTGTGGCCCTGTCTACATACCACTAGTTTTTGTCACTTTTATTTTCTCATGACAAAGTATTAATAGAGATATCCTCCGTCATTTTTTGCAAAATGTGATTTCTCTCCATCGTTTATAAATAAGAATACGGCATTTATATTTGTATTGTCCATTCCTATGACATCTATAACATTTTACATTAGACTTATCATTTTTCTTTGGTCTGTGAGGAGTTGAATGAAGTCTACCTTGTCCACTTTCTTGAGAACCACAAAACTGTTTGCTACGCCGTTGATGCTACTGCTATTTGATGCTACTATTATGTCTACTGCTTCTTCTTTTATGTATTCTTGAAGTCAAGAAATAATGACTAGTTGAGGGCTTTGATGCTTGTTCATCCTCATCTTGCTGTATAAACTTCTGTTCATGCATAAGTAGCGAGCTTTGTAATTTATCAAGTGAGAGCCTATCATTATCATTAGATTCTTCGATAGCACTGACAACAAAATTAAATTTTAGTATCATGGAAATAGTTTTTCAATAACCATATTATCCTCTATCTTGTCTTCAAGGTTTCACATTTTGTTGCCAATTGTTATGACTTGATAGAAATAATTTGCAACCAATTCTCCTTACTTCATTCAAAGCGCTTCGAATACTGAACATAAAGCTTAAGGTTGTTGCCTCTTTGCTCTTTTAATGCCTTGATATTTCTTCTTTATGAAGTCTCATATTTCCTTAGAAGTATCTTTCCAAAGAATGGTTTCCAAGATGAGAAAATCAATTGTCTGAAAATTCTTTGCCTTGAGATCTTTTAATCGTTGTGCTTCTACAGCTCTTTTTGTGTGTGTCGCGCGTGTGCGCGTATTCCAATGTCATTGTCCTACCATCTGCTAACTCTGCAATTCTTTCAAAAACAACCTGCTGATATTAATTTACCTCAAAAAAGTCTCCATTGACTTGTCCTAATGATCATAATGATCATCAAATTACGGTACTTCTAGTTGCACAAAGTTTTCTATTGCCATTTGCTACTGCAAGACAAATGGAGTGAAATAAAGGTGCTATTATCTCACCCCCTCGAAAGCGGCTCCGATATCACTGTTGCAACTGCTGTTATAAGGTCCTAATGTTGGTGTTAAAAATGATGGGAGAGAATTGAGAAGAAATTGGCTTCCACTCATAAGCAAATTACCTATGAGTAGGCAAAAGTACAAATACTAATCAACACCAACTAACACACACAAAAAAAATGGAACAAATAAGTGACTCCTGGATACCTGATTCATTAAACAAAAGAAAAAAATATTACTTTATCCAACAATTATGATCGATTTTGAATACACCGATTCGTAAAAGCTTAAATAGGTTTCGTGTCTCCAACATATGAATGTCATGCATGCTCCATCTATAGACCCAAGGGATTCAAGATTGGTGGTAGACAAAGCCTGGATGATGTTACAACTGGGAACGATCAAAGGTGTTTTTAGTTACACGATCGAATGCTTCTAAAAATAGCCATGTTATGTAACTTGAGAAATGCTTTGTTGGAAATGACATCATTAAATTTCACAAGGGAAGCAAATAATACCCTATGCAGATATTCCCTCAAACTTTTAGATAATTTATTTCTTAAATTTTAACAAATTGATAAATAACCTATAAAAGTTTAAAATTATATCCCTAAACTTTAAATTTAGCGTAAAAACACCCCTCAAACTTATTGAACTGTGTTTTAACACCCTTCAGACTTCGAAATTTTAGTGTGTTTTTATCGAATAAAAAAATCAAATGCCCTTTATCTTATGAATTTATCAAAGTTAAGGGGTTGTTTGTAACATTTAAGAGAGTATATCCATACTTTAGTCAATTTTTTTTAGAGTTATTTGCAATGTCAAAATTTTAACCTGTCAAGATAAAATGAGACTTTTCTTAGTTTTGGTAGTCACCTGACGGGAGTATAACCATAGAAATATGATCACCATATAATAAATGTTTTTGACGTAAATTTGATTAGTGGATTGCAACACGAAAACTAACTGACAAACTCGATTTCAACCTAATCTTGATAAAAATAACAAGTGAATGTAAAAGGCAAGCAATGGCTTCTAGCAATATCTTTATTTGTCCATATATTCTATTATTAACATTATAAATATCAAGTATTGCAGTGATTTACCAACACAAGCTACTGAATCGAGGCAAAAAGAAGAAAAAATATTGAACATTTTTACATAAATAAATTTACATGGTTTTTTAGCTCAACGTTATTATCAGAAGACATTATTTGTAATATTATATCATAGATATAAAGGCACTACGAAAGTTTTATTTCGTTGCGGCATGCAAAAGGGCAAATATAAAGGAGCATACGGTGGCACTTGATTTCATGGATCATTATGGCCAATCTAGACATTCGTCGGAATCTTGTGATGACATAGAACAACTGGAGAAGCTATTAACATGACTGTAGTAGAAGAAAGCATTAGCACTAAGCGCCCATAATAGAATATACACAGCTTTGCGATTCTAGATTGGTCCCGCCGCGTTGTGATGGTCCTGATGGATGCATAGCTAGATTGAGCAGCAATATCATACCCACTGGGGTGTTGGAGTTTGTTGCGAGATTAAGCAATATTATTCCCTCGGGATGCAGGAGCTCATTGCGGTTTTGCAATAGATTACTCTCCTCGAGCTCCTGGACGTCACCACAAGCTTGGGGTATAATATTTGCCCGAAGACACCGGAGGTCATTTTGCATTTCATCCAGTTGCTCAGAGTAGACCAATATTTTACTAATTGTGAAGTAAAAACGCGGTACTATTGAAGATGGAAACGAACAATGAGAAAATGAAGGGTATAGGCCAAAGTTCGCATTTTACGGAAGTAGAAAAAGAGAGAGAGAATATGACTCCTTGGAACACAAAATAGAGATTCGCTAATTGGATGGCTTTTGCTTGTATGTTGTCGATTCGCTCTTCTTGATTCGAGATAATTTCTTCAACTTGTTTTATGCGTTGCCTAATTTTCTCCTCGTTGGTTGCTACCATCGTGCCTCGTGTCAATAGTAAAAATATTGATTTTAGAGGTAAAATTTTTCGCCTCAGTAGAGGAAAATTTCTACTCAATATACCTAGTGAGACAAAAATTTCTCCTCCGCATCAGTAGAGTAGCCATCTTAGGCAAAACAAGACGAAATTCACCACGTAAAATTTCGGTGAGGCGAATTTCGTCTGTGCAAAAAATAGGAGGCAAAATTCACCCCATATTGTGTAAATGAGGCGATTTTCACCTTTTATAATTTTTTTTAAATTCCAAATTTTTGGATTTGGCAAAATTAAAATTATTAGAAAAACTATTTTATAATTTGTATTTTATGATTCATATTTTATAAAAAAAATTATGATGATAATCATAATTTCTCATCTTAAATGTTACAAACAATAAAATTATTATGATATTATAAATATGTTCATATTCATACAAATATTATACATTTGAAATCATCATATACCTAAAACATTAAATAAATTTTATCAATAAATACAAATACAAAAAAATTATAAAAAATCATATTGTATATTACCTTGACTTTGATGTTGTTGAACTTATAACAATAAATAATTAAAACCTGTAAAATTGATATAAATAAATAATTAGTTATAAGATAAGCTAGGAAAATTAAATGAGCAAATAATAGCAAAGAATCAAAAGAAGAAGATGGAAGGAGGAGTAGATCGAAGATGGAGAGATTTGATGAAGCGGAGGGAGAAAATAGTAGGGGAAAAAAATAACGTGAAGAAGAGGAGAGAGTGGTATATATAGTGGGAGTGATGAGGGGAAATGGGCCTCATGACTAGAATGATGAGGGGAAATTCGCCTCATAACTAGGATGATGAAGTTAATTTCGCCTCACATGCTAAACTTGAGGTGGATTTTGCTTCAATTTCCAGTCATTGAGGGGACTATCGCATCATGGCTGGCAAATTAAATTTTCTCACTCCTGCCTTCATCACGCGAGAATTTTTTACATCTCGCTCGTTTATTTGAGCATGATTAATTTTGTTTAATTTATTTTCTTTTATTTTATACATATAATATTTATTTAAAGGAATTATTTGAATTTACATAATAAATACAAAAATATCTTATCTATCAATTACTTGTTAGTCAATAATATTAAAGAGTTATATTTAAAAATTTTAAGAAAAAATTTTGTAAAATGAATTTCTTTACATTGATAGAGTATTTTAAAAATAAAGTGATCTTAATAGTATATTTTTCGTATTATTATATAGTTTCGTTTGGCATTTTTTTTTTTCACAAGACCCTTTTCATAAAATTGAACACATCGAAGTACATTTTGCACTAGGCCAAAAAAATACATTTTACATGTTTTATAGAAATCTTGTTTTTAAAATCTTGTTATTTATAATATCACAAATAATTAATATGTAATGTGTAAATTATATATTGATCGTAGTCATTATAAAATTGAAGATACGAATGTAAAAATCTTATTATTAAAATATGTGATTTATAATATTATAGATTAATTAATATTTAATATGTAAATTAGTAGTTTTTCATTTTAATTTATTGAAGATAAAAATAGATAGTGTTTATTTAGTTTGATTAGTAAATTTTTTTAAATCATATATAAATATTACTCATAGAAATTAATTGAAATATGATGTGTAAATTATATATTGATAAATTTTTTTAAATTGAATATATTAACGTCAATTTTGTAGATTTAACAAAAATCTTACAATTTAAATCCATTATTTATAGTAAATAATATTGAAGAGTTAAATTAACAAAACTGAAGAAAAAAATTTCGTAAAATGAATTCTTTACATCAATAGAGTATTTTAAAAATAGATTGATCTTAATATGATAATTGTTGTATTGTTATATAGTTTTGCTTGGACTTTTTTTTTGGTAAATTTTTTTAATAAAATTGAACACATTAAAGAACATCGTGTACGTTTTATAAAAATTTTGTTGTTAAAATTTGTTATTTATAATATCATAAATTAATTAATATGTAATGTATAAATTATATATTGATCGTAGTTATTATAAAATTGAACATACAGACGTAAACATGTTATTATTAAAATCAGTGATTTATAATATTTTATATTAATTGATATGTAATATGTAAATTACTTATTGATAGTAGTTTTTATTTTAATTTATTGAAGTTAAAAGTAGATAAAATTTATTAGTTTGATTAGCAATTTCTTTAAAAATCATATATAAATATTTCTCATAGAAATTAATTGAGATATGATGTGTAAATATGTATTGATAACATGTTTACTTTTTTAATTTGAACATATTAACATAAATTTTGCACATTATCAAAAATCATAAATTTAAATCTATTTATCTATGATATTATAAATTAATTAACGTGTGGTATGTAAATCATTTATTAAGAGTCATTTTTTTTTTGTAAAATTAAAGACAGAAACATAAATTTTGCACGTTTTGTAAAAATCTTACAAATAAAATAATGGTAGTGGGCTATTTCTTGTTTGTTGATTCTCGACATGTATGGCAATGATGATGTAATTCATCATAGCAAATGAAGTGTGACGTAGTTCCATTAGTCTTTGGGTCGTCCAATAACTTTATATTAATGATTCGTATGATCTAGAACGCAACAAAGAAGTCCAAAGAAAACATAAATAACATAGTCTAAACATAAAAAAACAACGATATCAGCTTATACATACCAACATAATAGAAATAACATCCATACTAATCATCATGGAATATGTCTATACCAAATGACAATACATAACAATAATAATGATGATCCACATGATGTACAAAGCGACGGAGAAGTCCAACAAAAAAATAGAAATGACATGACTTACAGATTGAAAACTACTTCACATGCTACCTACCCAAGGTGGTCTGCGGACTTGGGGGTGCCCCTACAGTGCAATGTGCCTGGGGCAGTACAGGCGTGACAAAATATATAAATTGATGGTTGTTGCATGTGCATTAGATTAGGAGTGTGTAATCATATTGTGTATGCTTGTATTTTGTACTATGCTTCGTCTCATTCCTTTCTTTTACAGGTAATGATGATGATGTTGATATGGATGCATAACAACCTATGCTATGAGTTGATTGTTGGTGAGAGACTTAATGGGCTAGACTTTTAGGTGTGTTGGATATTGTTTTAATATTAATTTAAGAGTATGAGAGATTATTTCTGATTATTTGATTATCTAATTTTATTAGATATTGTTACTTACAAAACTTAAATAAGGATTTCTTAATTTGAAATTGGTTGGAACCTCATTTAGTTAAGAATAACCTTTGTGTTATAACACTTGAGATGTATAAATGATGGACCTATTAGCACTCTAAATCCTATTTAGGGTATGACATATATTCTATAAACAATTAGCGACAAACATAAGATTGTATAATTATGTTCTGAATTATTGTAATTAAGTCAATATTAGAAATAATATTGGAAAATACTCATTTTTGTTACATCTTATACATGTAGAAACATCTCATGTCTAATTGCGGCTGCAACAATTCCTAAAACTTAAAAGGATTATAACAATGTTTAAAGAATTGGTTAAGAGTACTTGGTATACATCATATGAGGCTAAAGGAATAAAATATGCCTTTTTATTATGGCATACATATCAATTACTTTTTAAAAAAATGAAATTATATTAAAAATTACTAATACTTTACGTTATAGGACCAAAGCATTTGTGATATGAGCAATTTAATTATTATTTATTGTGTATTACCAACCAAAAATAACAATATAGGATAACTTATTTAGTTAAATATAATTTTGTAATGAATAACTTAATGTTATTAGTTATTATAAAAAAAACAAAAGAATTTGAATTTTTTTAAAAAATGAGAGTGAGCGAATGCTATTTAAGAATTAAATGCATTTTGAAAAGTAAAATCACACTTATGAGTTTTGAACTTATGACTTCATATTTGTAAAAGCAAACATTTAACTACTTAGCTCTACACTAGCTAGCAGATAGTTATTAAAATATATTTTTTTACTAGCTACTATATGTTAGATCTCTTGATTGAAGAAAGGAAAGTCAAACCTGATTCTTAGTGGAAATTTATTCATACCACTAAGAAATAAAAATATATATATATATATAGAGAGAGAGACCCCATTTTTGCCATCCATTTATTTTTTCTTTGCTTTTCCTTTTTTTGGCTAGGTTTATACAAAAACTCAAAAAATTAAAAAATAAGGAAAAAAACCCAAAAAATAATAATAAGGAAATTGAGAAAATTAAAAATATATAAAAAATAAAATTAAATAAAAGTGGATTTGGTCAATATTATTTCTAGGGTCATCACAAGACCTTCATGAATATATAGGCATATTACAAATTACAAATTACAAATTAAAAACGTTGCAGTGTTGACCATTTGTAAATAGAAGGCATGGGTTCTCGATCCTTCCTAGATGCTTTGCGCACGAAATTCTTTTTAGGAAGGCACATACTCTTCTCCAACCTTTGTCCGGGCTTGATCAAACGGAGGGAGAAATTGCGAGAAGAAGAACAACTAGATAAAGCTCAATCTAATAATATTTTAGGGAAAAATGCAAAAAACACATTCTAAATCTTAAGAGTGATGTAGATTGACTGCGGAAACTTCAAAGTATGGTTTTTTATTCTCATAACTATAAATAATTTGCAAATAAGTTCATTTTATACTATTCGATCAAAAAGTACAAAAATTCTCATTTTAAAGTGTACAGATTTATACGAATTTTGTATGGGGATTGCATAGATTTGTATAGACAAGATACAAATAAAGAAGATAGACTTTTTGCAAATTCTTTATAGTTATGGAGTCAAAAACCACACTTTTAAAGTTTGAGGCATCAATCCGTACTATTCCTAAATTTTATGGGTGTTTTTGCATTTTACCCAAAATTTCATGTTTTATTACTTTTTCTGGTATAAATCTTAATGAAATCAAGAGATGAACAAAAATATAGATGAGATTTACATAAAAAATTAACGAAAAGCAAAAGGACTTTCTAAAGGGATATCTTGAGATTTCATCGGATTGGATTCAGGTTTATCTAAAATTATTATTTCAAGATTTGTGATTAAGAGAAAAAAAAAAAAAACCACACAATCATCTTCGCTCGTCAGCCTGCCAGCACCAAATTAAATCGATCGACATATCATCACATAACAGAATCCCTCGGACATCGTCTTCCCTCACAGCAAATAAACCCACGACTTAAATCCAAACCCAGAACCGATTCATCCCCGTCACCGAGACTACTAAAGACTTGAACACAGAGACCAAACCAGAAACCACCACGAAGGTAATACCAGAACCAGCACCAAAGCTACCGCCTTTGAAATCATTTCCTCCGACGTCCACCGAATTTCCTCACGTCGGATTTCATGAACTAAAAATTTTGATTATTTATCTGCTTTGTTATTTTAGTTAAATAAGTTTCAGAATGTAAATGAAAAGCAAAAATAAAAGAAGTCAAAAAATATATATGTTGACTAAATTTTCTGTTTTGCAGGTCATTAGAATTTAGATGACTTATGGGAGGTTGTATGACGCACCATTACTACAGTTTCATCATCCATGATTTAATTAGGTTAATGAGATTAATAAGATTTTTGTGATCATTCTATCTATCGCTTGCAGGTGGTATGTTTTGATTGCGTTTTGGTGATTAGTTGTGTTATATATAATGAAGTTGTCACAACCAATCACTGCATCGACGTTGCCGAGACTCACCCCTCCCATTTGCTGCTCTAGAGAGAAAGAGAGGATCCACGAACTGACGCTTCCCAGGGACCTGAATCCTAATCCGAATCGGCGGCTTGACCTCAGGCACGAACAGAGAATGTTTCCCAAATTTGATCCATGATCTGGGATTTTGAGTTGGTGAGCTTTCATTTAATTTATTATGTTCTGCTCCTTGTTTGTTTATTCTTATTGGTATAATCATCAGGCATATAAGACTAATAAAAGTAAAAGAGTAAAAAGTAGTGTTAGTTATTTTTGCAAGTACCTAATAGTAGGTCAGTTTTCCTAATTACAGCCCGTTGATTTTGTAGAGAGGAATGTAATTCTAATTCAAAAGGAATGTAATAGAGTTGTAATGGTTATTGCAATGTTCACTTAGTATAAAAAGTAAAACAAGTAATTATTAGAGTAAAAAGTAAAATATTTATAATGTCCCTTACATTTATTACAGAGGATGGTAATTGTACAAGTATTATTTTCAAAGATAGGGATATTTATGAGCAATTCATAGGTTAGAAACATGAATTACTATTTATCATTTTATGTAATAGCAATTCATTTTGAATTGTCATTCCTTTCAAGTGAACACTATAATATCAGCTTTACATCTAACAAAGAAGGAATAAATAGCTATTCATGTCAAGTGAACGGATTGATAGTGCTTTAGGGTGTTAATTTTTTTTTTTTATCGAAGGGGAAGAGAAAAGGAAAAACAACAAATGAACAAAGGCTACACAAAGCACATTCTAGTAAAACAAACTCTTGCTATATCTTCCTATTGAAAAGTCCCCCAGGCACTTACTCTAGTGAATGCATATTAAGCGGCCGACTACAAGCATAATTTGCCATCCAGTCTGCCACTCTATTACCTTCATGACGAATATGTTTAATTATGATATTCCGTGGCTTATCACTCAGCTACAAGATTAAGGAAAAAAGTTGGCAATGACCATTGAGTACTTTAGCATGGTTTAGGATACCATCAACTACCCCCCTGTTATTTAGCTATAAAATAACCTTTCTAAAACCTTTTTCCCAATAAATCCTTAATCCAACAAGTGCCCCCCATAAGTCAACATTGAAAATCGAGCACATCCTAATGTTCATAATAAAGCCACCAAACCATCTTCCTGAACTCTCTTGAAGGATTCTACCTACATATGCTGAATTACTAGAAGCTTTAGAAGAGCCATCTAAATTAATTTTATCCAATCATCTAAGGGAGGAGTCCAGCCAATTAAATTCTCAACTTTAGCTAGCTTAACCAACTTATTTCGATCAAAGATAACACAAGCGAATTGAAACTCTCTAGATTTTGCAAGGCTTGAGTTTAAAAAATGGAAGCCATAATTTCTTGACCTCTCATAACCTCTTTAATCTTAGAATTCCATAGCATCCAATAAGAAGTAGCAAACAGAGTTGACTAGTAGATCCCATTATAATTTTCTCTGCTTTTAAATTTTCAACAAACCAAGTAGGAAAAGGTTGGGACATAAAGGCTGCTAACATTTCCCTAAGTATAAGTTGACACTAACATAGAATAGCCCTTGTAAATTCTTAGAGAACATGATCAATAGATTAAACTGCAGTGCCACATATCTCACATCTTTGAATAGACACCATATCGCACCTAGCTCGCTTCTCATTAATCAACAACACCCCACGAAGAATAAGCCAAATAAAGGATCTAATTCTTTCAGGCCCCTCCCACTTCCAAGATTAATTCCATTTTCTGTATCTAGGATACCAGTTTGTGCAATTAAGGGAAGTATAAGCAAAAGAGACAGAAAAATTACCTGAAGGAGAAGCACCCTAGTAGAAAGCATCTGGTCCACCAATCTCTACTATGGGAGGAATGGTAGCTATATGAAAAATAACTAATAAAGGCAAGAGGTGATGTAAACCCTCCTAATTCTACTCTCTAGAGGTTGCAACATAATCAGAGACTAGACTAGACAAAAGTTCCTTAAGAATGCTTTGAAGGGACCACTTAAATCAATCCAAATATCAACCTAGAATTTGGTCTTCTAACCATTACCAAGGGACCACTTCAACCCTCTAATGACAAGAGATCATATCTTGCTTAAATCCTTCCACAAATGAGAACCATTGCGACATTATTTTCAAGAACCACGACTGTTTCCCCAGATAAAAGACCAAGTTTTCTAGTACCAAGACTGTTTCCCCAGATAAATCTTCTACAAATTTTATTGATATCTTCATATTTCCTTTTAGGTATGGTTATAGTTTGCATTGTATAATAAGGGATGGAGGAAAGCGATGCCTTGCAAAGAGTAGAGCGGCCTGCTAGAGAAATTCTATGAGGATTCCAATTTGCTACTTTAGCTGTCACTTTATGAATAACATCTCTATATGTGTCCTTAATAACTTTACTTGAATAAGGGGCATACCTAGATATTTTCCCATATTGTTAGTAATTGCAAATCCTAATCTATTACTCAAGGCATTAGCAACCTAGGAATTCACAAGAAGAGAGGAGAATATTTGGGATTTTTCCTTACTGATTTTATGTCCAAAGAACTCGCAAAATTCATTAAGAATGTTAGCTAAGAAATCGACCTGCCTTTTCAAAGCTTCAACAAAAAGGATGCGGTCATATGCAAACAAAACAAATGAGAAACATAAACCTTACTAGACCTAAATCTAGGAGCTATCTGAAGATATTCTTGGATTTTACAAAACAAAATCTTCATGTAAATCTATTTCTAAATTAGGACCTTTAAACGTGATGCAGCAATCAAAATGGTTTTGATATATACCATCATCCATAGCGTTTAATCTACTCACAGAAGAAGAAGAAAATCTAAATTGACGTCTCTTAATTGATTTTATCCCTCTCTACCCTTTTCTTTAATGTTTCTTTGATGGTGAAGATATAGGAATGTCAGAGAAAAGAAAATATGATGGTTTCCTTTTGTAACTTCCTACCTTTTTTTTTTTTTTCATTAGGGATAGGAGAGGGATTTTAAACCCTTTGACTCTAAAATTATGCCCAATGACCATCATATTATACCTATTATATTAAAGTCATGCAATAAGTTATATAGGCCACTCAAATGTTAAAAATTATTAACAATCTCCAATTAGCCTATGTTACAGCTTGATGATTCATAACAAAATAAGTGTGCATCATATTCAAAATTCATCAAGTTATAATTCTCAATTGAATTAAAATGACTGGATTATGGTGGTAACATATCATTTAACGACATGATTACTTCCATGTAACACATGATAAATTTAACTCATAACAACTTAATCAAGGAACATTATAATCTTTAAATTTTTATTTCCAAATATGCTATAGTTATCTTATAAACTATACTATATCAACTTGATGTAGATAACAAACGAGCAAACAAAACCATAACTTTAATTGAATTCACAAGTGTCATAACAATATGAGCAAAATAACCAAGTATCAAATCAATGAGGACCTGTCTATAATGCCCATCTGTTCAACATGTTCATTAAATGTCTTTGGTTGCAATCCTTTAGTTAACAGATCCACTATCATCAGTTCAGTACCAATATGCTCAATTAACACTCTTTGGTTTTGAACTTCTTCTTTAACTGACACGTATTTCAAATCCATGTGTTTCGTACCCTTAGAATACCTATCATTTTTAGAGAAGAAAATAGCTATAGAATTATCACAGTAAATTCTTAATGGCCTAGCTATATTGTCAACAATACTAAGCCCTAAGACAAAGTTCTGCAACCAAAATGCATGAATGGTGGCCTCAAAGCATGCCACAAATTCAGCCCCATAGTGAAAATAGCAATGATAAACTACTTCCCACTCTTCCATGAAACTACTCCTCCAGCCAACAAAACATGTAATCAAATGTAGATTTCTCGAGTCTACACATCCAACATAATCTGAATCTGAATATCCTACTACTTCAAGATGATTTGACCTTCTATATGTAAGCATGTAATCCTTGGTGCCTTGTAAGTATCTAAGTACTTTCTTTGCAGCTTTCCAATGGTCTATACCAGGATTACTCAGATATTGACCTAACATTCCTATAGCGAAACTAATATCTGGTCGAGTACATGTCGTAGCACACATCAAAGTTCCAACCAGTGATGCATAGGGAATAGATTCCATTGATTTTCGTTTCAAATCATTCTTTGGACATTGCAGTTCACTGAACTTGTCCTCTTTCTAAATTGGAACTATTCCTATAGAGTAAATTTCCATTCTAAATCTCTCTAATACTTTATTGATATAGCCTTTTTGAGACAATCCTAATAGTCCTTATGATCTATTGCAAAATATCTCTATTCCTATCATATAGGATGCCTCGCCCATATCTTTCATGTCAAAAGGATATCGTCGACATATAAGACTAATATAATAAACTTGCTTCCACTGACCTTCATATAGATACACCGATAAACGATGTTCTCTATAAAACCATATGACATAATGGTATTATTGAACTTAATATACCATTGTCGGGAAGCTTGTTTTAATCCATTTATCGACTTCTTTAACTTACATACCAAGGTTTCATGTCTTACGGTTATGAAACCTTCAGATTAGTCCATATAAACTTCCTCTTCTAAGTGACCATTCAAAAAGGTGGTCTTTACATCCATTTAGTGAAGCTCTAGATCATAATGAGCCACTAAAGCTATAATAATTTTTAAGGAGTCTTTCTTAGAAACTGGAGAGAAGGTCTCTTTATAGTCAATGCCATCCTTTTGAGTATAACCTTTGGCAACAAGCCTAGCCTTGTATCTTTCGATGTTGCCTTTTGAGTCTCACTTGGACTTGAAAACCCATTTACAACCAACTAGTTTTGATCCTTCAGGCAACTCTACTAACTCCCAGACTTTATTGACTTCCAATAATTTCATCTCTTCCTTTATAGCATTGAACCACCTTTCAGAATCACTATATTCCATGGCTTGCCTAAATGAGACTGGATCTTTATCAATGCTTAAGTTAGATTCAAGTTCAAGTGAGTAAACCACATAGTCATTCGAAATAGCTGGTCTTTTCTATCTTGTAGACCTCCGTAATGCCATTTCTTATGACACCACTTGCTCATTTGTGACTTGTACATTGTCGCTTGGCTCATCTCTAATGTGTTCACTTCGTGTGTTTGGAATATTAACTTGTTGTGTCACGCCCCAAGGGTATCCTAATAATGATAATCAAGAATCACTCGATTACCATTAATAGTTTACCTTCTAGGAATGACAGGATTTCCAAAAACAGGATCCTTTAGTTGTTTGGATGGAATAAACAAACATATATAAGATGTAAATTAGTAAACAACTATTACAAACTACAATATTACAGATCATATGCTTCATAATTCCTTACAACCTTAACTGATGATTCTAATGCACATTAAATGCATCAAAAGACTACTACAGATATAGATGTTCTAATCCTATACTAAACTTTAAACTTCTGGCTTCTAATCTCTTACCGGGACTATGCTCCTGCTAGTAATGAGCCAGGGGCGCAAGGTAAACCTGAAAGGACTGTGAGAGTGTGAGCTAAAACACAAGCTCAGTGAATAACCAGAACTTATTACATATAACATACAAGTTATTTATCAGTCATATGAAATGCATCAATCACACAAATGAACATTACAAGCTTGGATAACCCGGAATCCAAACAGGATGAGGATTTATGCCCTCCCATCGGGGTTGAAGGATCACAATCTATGGTCCACCTACCCAGGAGAGACTTAAGCCATACAGGAAATAATAATATTTAATTTAATTATCTCTTTAAGCTTATCATGTTTCTTTATTCATTTCCTGTTTTAGCTTTAGAAACTCCACTAAGTGTTAGTTATTCCCATGTAATACCATAAGCGACGTCCTTCGTTTACCATGTAGTTCCTATGGTATTAACAGAACAAAAGTAATCTTGCAATTAACTAATAGCTCTCTAGCCTAGATAATTCAAGCATTATCAGAGATCCGAGATACTAACACGTAGTAGGCTACCACTTACTCAATGCTTTTTATGCATAGTATGTAATGCATGATTATTTTCCATTATGGTCAGTAGTTTTTAGTCAATTTGAGGGTGATCAAGCAATACAGACACTCAATTATATACTACATACATTATCAAGATACATGCAATTGTGTTATCACTTATTTTAGAGTGACATGGCAATCAATGGTATACAATACACAACTTTCATATTTCAAACAGATCACCAATTTTCATTATCTTTTTATTTAAGGTTCACTATTAGTACAAGCACAATCAATGTAATAAGACTGAGTCACTCACCTGCCCATCCTATTTAATCGTAGTAATCTTCAGGTAGGTCCTCCCCAATACCGAGTCACCTATTGAGATAAAATATAAATATTAAATCTTCCAGACTATACAATTTAGTTTTTATGAATATTTAAGTGTCTTAATGGTTGGTTGGGTCTGTTTTATTCTTAGCTAGTTCTTTCGAAATAGTTCTAAGTTCTAAATCCTTGTACTCACAATTTTATTGTATTGGTTTTGGTTGGATAAGCGAATTTATCAATTGGGTATTTGAAAAGTTTAACCACTTAGTTAATTCATTTTTATTGTTCAAAACTACTAGTTTTCTTTTTAATTTACTTAATAAATTTGTTTTATAGAGTATAGATGTGCCTATACTCACAAATTTGGATTATTTAAATTTCCATTGTTATCTATTTCTTTTTAATATGTACTTAGTATTTACAAAACTCTATATTCTATATAGATATGTATATACATTATTTTCCCATTAGTTAAATATTTATTTATGAAAATATACTTACTAGTAAAAGGATTTGTAAGTTTTACTATAATTATTTTCGAAAATTTCTCCTTTTACCGTAAACAATAAGAATATTAATAATTTTTATCAATAATAGTACTAAAATAATTATAACGTCAATAATACCACTAATAATGAATATAATAATAATAATAATATATTAATAATAATAATAATATAATAATAATAATAAATTCCGAAATAAATTAGATAGATCAATTATATTCCATCATATTAGTAATTATACTAATTGTCTTATACTTTAATTAATATTATTACTAAAGTTTTTTAGTCTTATATTCATATTTATTATTATTTCAGAAATAATATTTTCAAATTTCTAAAAATTCTTTTAATAATATTAAGGATATTAATAATTAGAAATCTATTATGCGGAAATTACTTAACAAAGTAATTTATATTTCTAAAAAAAATTCTTTTTAGATTAATAATAATGGATCAAATATTTAAACCTCATATATTTAATAAAGTCAGAAAATAATTTTTTTTAATTTTAAATAAATAAATAAATAAATTTCGGTTTTAATATTATTATACTATAATATTATTATTACTATTCCAGAAAAATGAATAAATGCAGGAAAAATAATAAACATCCTAAAATTATTTAAATTATTATTTATTATATAATTATATATACTTAGTTTCGTTTTTCTTTTTTCTTTTTTTTGTTTTTTTAAAATTGGCCGAGAGGTACACGGGGTGTACACACCCGTGTACCCAGCCCGTGCTCATCGGGGAGCACTGTTCACCGTCTTCCCCGATGAGTCGCGGCCATTTCCGACGAATCCCGGCGTCAAAACGTCGGGATTTTGGATCTATACAACTCCTAGGAACCTAAGAAACCTAAATATCCAAGAAAAACTACATAAAAACAACATGTCATCTATGAATTCGGATCATCAAGTTCGGCTAGGGTTTGAGAAAATTACCTTCGTTGTGACCTCCCGATGAAATTCGAAGTTCCTAGTGGCCTTGGTTAACTTCCTAAGATGTCTAAGAGTCAATCTCAATCCTTAAAACTGAAAGAAAATTCGCGGAAAAAGATTGACTTACCTTAAGCTTTTTTCGAGCGTTTTTCCCAGGTTTTTGTTCGAATTCTCGGACTGGGTTAGTGCGAGTGTTTAAAATTCGATTTCTGGGTTGGTTTGACTTCTACTAATGTATAGATGGATTCTGGAAAGTTTGAGAAGGTTTGGAAATTGTTTGCTTGTCTATCCGAGTTCGTTTGCATTATAATATATATAACGTAGTGCAACTTTCCAGCCGTGTTCCTTCCTCAAATCTGAACGAATTGCTCTTGTTTGTTGTTGTTTAATTAGTTTGTTCCATTGTCATTAATACAAGGGTGCTTTGTCATGTTTCCATTGGCTTAGGAGAGGATTGGGATTGACTTTCATGCACATTATGGAGGAAATTTCGGTTCATCACTTTTAAGAAGATCTCCACCCTTAAACGCAAAGAAACGTCTCCAGCAAGTTGAAATTATACATATATAATAATTAGTTAATATTTAGTTAAGTTTTCGGGTAGTTTATTACACTGTTAGGGTACATTTTCGCTTATATATGTAAATGTATACATACAAAGGTCTTGAATGGATCCTACAAGATGTTTAGTTTAGCAAGAAGTACAAATTTAAGTTTTGATAGTACGTATCTATTTGTTTAAGAAAAATTTATCCTATGCGATTTGGGTTTCATAAGCTTTTCGGGTCAATTTTCGTTTCAGGCTCCAAGAGCTTTAGAAAACCCTAATTTGAATATTAGTATGATTCAATTCTATATTTGAGGTCTAGATCTCAAGTTATACATCTGTTTATGTTTTCATTAGGTATTTATAATCCTAATAGTTTATCTTAAGATCACAATTTTCTAACTAAAACCCTATGGGTCATTTACGTAATATTACTACTAATATTGGCTATATTAGTTATATGTATTAGATTTGGATACTCACTATGAAATCTTATCAATGTAGTTTATTACTGACTAGAACTCTCAATTTTAGGTTCCAATCCAAAATTTTCATTACTACCTTGTTTCAATTCCCGGTCTCTATTGAATACTAAGGTAATCACTAATATCCAAATTTAGGTTTTCCTATAATCTGTCTGTTTGACAAGGATTCGGGTTTAGGATTTGAAGTTTCCTTTGATCACAACCTGAATTATTAACTCGAATACGAAATCTTGTTTTTGGAATCAATTGGGGTCAAAGAAGTCCTTTTATAAAGTTTATGAGTCCCAAACCGATCAAATTTAAAGTATCTATCTAAACTAGAGTTTCTAATTAACTCCTAGGGTTACTAGTCAACCCATAATTTCTAATCTAGGGTCGTATCGTATGGTGGAAGTTTTCGGGGTTTACATTTTCTCCCCCCCTTAAAATAAGCTTTGTCCTCAAAGCTTGAAAGCGTACCTGGATTTCGAACAGCTGTGGATAATTCTTCTTGATTTCTTCTTCCAACTCCCAAGTTACTTCTTCAGTCCGAGGATCCCATAGCACTTTGACGTAGTGGATCTCTTTATTTCTGAGAACTTGTATCTTCTTGTCTAGGATTCTAATAGGGTGCTTTTCATAGGTCAGGTTTTCTTTCAGATCAATCGGTTCCAGCTCAACAACCTTATCTGGATTTGGTACATACTTCCTCAGTACCGATACATGAAAAACATTATGTATACCAGATAGTTTGGGTGGCAATGCAAGATATGCCAGATTTCCCACTCGTTCCAATATTTCAAATGGTCCTACATATCTAGGACTTAGCTTTCCTTTTACTTGTCTGTTATGAAGACTTTTAATTGGACTCACTTTCAGGTAAACATGTTCTCCCTCCTTAAATTCTAGTTCCGTCTCTTCAAATCTGCCCAGCTTTTCTGTCTATCTTGGGCTTCTTTCATCCTTCTTTTTATCACTGAAACCTTGTTGATTGTTTCTTGGATCAATTTGGGTCCAACTAATACTCTTTCCAAATTATCCCAGAGTAATGGAGATCGACATTTCCTACCATATAAAGCTTCATAGGGTGGCATCCCTATACTCGAATGGTAGCTATTATTATATGCAAATTCCACCAGTGGTAGATGTTGATCCCAATTTCCTTTAAATTCCAAGATACATGATCTCAACATATCTTCCATTGTCTGAATTGTTCTTTCTGTTTGTCCATCGGTCTGGGGATGATAGGCCGTACTAAACTTCAATTGAGTTCCCAATGCTTTTTGTAATCCTTGCCAGAATTTAGAAACAAACCGTGGATCTCGATCTGATACTATATTAGCTGGCACTCCATGTAGTCTCACAATTTCCTTTAAATACAACCGGGCCAACTTCTCCAAGGGATAGGTCATATTGATTGGTAAGAAATGGGCTGATTTAGTGAGTCTATCCACAATAACCCAAATAACATCATAACCTGCACTTGTCTTGGGTAACGAACATACAAAATCCATAGATATTTGATCCCATTTCCATTCTGGAATAGACAATGGTTTCAACAATCCCCCTGGTTTTTGATGTTCTGCTTTTACTCTCTGACATATCTCACATCTGGCCACAAATTGGGCAACGTCATTTTTCATTCCATTCCACCAATATGCATTCCTTAGCTCTTGATAAGTCTTGGTTTCGCCTGTATGTACGGTATATCCAGAATAGTGTGCTTCGTTCATTATTTCTTTCCTTAAACTTTCATCATGTGGTACACACAATCTTTTATTCATCTTTAATACTCCATCTTCATCTATTTGGAAATTTATTTTCCCTTGTGTTACTCTTTTAATGATTGCTTGGAATTCTTCATCCCTTCCTTGAGCCTCTTTTATTCGTTGCAGTAAAGTGGGTTCCAAGGTTAAGCTGCCCAGTTCTCCAGACCTTGTATTGAAAATTTTAGTTTTAAATTTTCAAATTCTCTGATGATTCTTTCTGTTCCGTCAACATTGAGGCTTCTCCATAATTTTTACGGCTTAAAGCATCGGACTACCGCATTTACCTTGCCAGGATGATAATTGATGGTTAAATCATAATCTTTAATTAATTCCAACCATCTACGTTGCCTCATGTTCAATTCTTTTTGGTGAATATATATTTCAAGCTTTGATGATCTGTGTATATTTCACACTTCTGCCCATACAAATAATGACGCCAAATTTTGAGCGCAAAGACAATAGCAGCTAATTCTAGATCATGAGTAGGATAATTCATCTCATGGGGTTTTAACTGTCTAGAAGCATAAGCTATCACTTTCCATTCTGCATTAATACACATCCCAAACCATTCCTGGATGCATCACTATAAATAGTGTAAGGATCCTGGTCATTGGGCAGAACTAGTATTGGTGCAGAAACTAATCTCTTTTTCAATTCCTGGAAACTCCATTCACGTTTCTCATTCCACACGAACTTTTCATTCTTTTTGGTCAATTGCGTCAGTGGTCATGCAATTCTTGAGAAATCTTGTACGAATTTCCGATAATATCCTGCCAATCCTAAGAAGCTTCTTATTTCTGTAACAGTTCCAGGTCTTTTCCATTCCACAATAGCCTTAATCTTAGCAGGATCAACAGAAATTCCATCTCCTGACACAATGTGTCCTAGAAAGGATATACTTTTGAGCCAAAACTCACATTTGGACATCTTGGAATAAAGCCGGTTGCTTTGTAGTATTTGCAATACGGTTCTTAAATGTTCATCATGTTGCTCCTCTGTAACCGAGTATATTAATATATCATCTATGAAGACAATCATACAAACATCCAATAAAGGTTTAAAATACGGTTCATCAAATCCATGAAAACAGCAGGTGCATTTGTCAATCCAAATGGCATAACTAGGAATTCATAATGACCATACCTAGTCCGGAATGCTGTTTTTGATATGTCTTCCGCCCTGATTCGGATTTGATGATAACCAGATTTCAATCAATTCGAGAAAATACCTTTGCTCCCTTTAATTGATCGAAAAGATCGTCAATTCGGGGCAAAGGTATCTGTTCTTAATAGTTACTCGGTTTAATTCTCTATAATCAATACAGAGTCTCATTGAACCGTCTTCTTCTTGAAACAATACTGGTGCTCCCCAAGGTGATACACTAGGTCTGATAAACCCTTTATCCATCAGTTCTTGTAATTGCACCTTTAATTCTTTCAGTTCCACTGGTGCCATGCGATATGGAGCTTTTGATACCGGTTCTGTTCCAGGTATCAAATCAATTGAAAACTCCACTCTCTATGGGGGTAATCCTGGTAATTCATCAGGAAATACTTCTGGGTAGTGGCATACTGTTCTGATAGTACGAACATCTATCTTCTTGGATTCATCCTCAATTTTCCCATGAATATCCCCGTCCGATTCCATATCTATTTCATTTTCACCCTCTATGGTCGTCATTCGCCCTTCTACTTTCTTGAGGACTTCCCCTTTAAATTCTTTCCTTTCTCCTTGGTTATTCGTAAAAGATATTGTCTTAAGACGACAATCGACTTTTGCCTTTACAATAGTCAACCATGTCATACCTAAGATAACATCATATTTTTGGATGTCTGCCAAGATTAAGTTAGCGAAGGATTTCTGCCCTCCAATTTCTAATGGATATTCCTTTATTGTCTCCCGAGTTATCACTAAATCCCCTGTGGGTGTAGTGACTCCTAGTTCTTTAGTCATGATCTCGATGGGATATTCCAATTTTCTTGCTAATCCGGTGTTGATAAAAGAATGTGTTGCTCCCGTATCAAATAAGGTATAAGCAGGTTGGCCATTCAATTGAATTGTCCCTATTAATTAAATACAGGTTATTATTCTCTACAAGAAGGTTTGTTTGTCTAAATACGGTTATACCACTGAATTATTCAAATAAACAGAATAATGATCAGGTTGAGTACCTGCAATGAGACCATAGTCATCTGGATCAGCTTCATCCCACACATTTTCTTCATCCTCCTCTTCTATTTCTACTTCCTCAATTGGGATTCCCTGCATAGCATATACCCTTGCTGCTGTCATGGCTTTGCTAGTATTGGCATTCCCATTTTTGGGTCCAGTTGTGTTGGCAATGCCTTTAGGATTGGAAGATCCATCAACTGCGTTTACTTGTTGTGGACAATGAGTTGATATATGTCCAATCTTCTTGCAAATAAAACAGGTTGCACTATTTTTCTTTGGACATGTAAAAACCATATGTCCACTCTCTCCACAGTAATAGCATTTTTGTTGTAGATGTGGACAATTTCTCGGTTAATGAGCTCCCTTGCATTTCCAACACGAAACATTATTCCTTTCAACATTCCTATTTTTCACATTTCCCATAGGTTTAAAGAATCTCTTTTTCTTGGGAACAAAACTTGTCCATGTCTCCTCAAATGTTCTTTTACCAAATGTCAACCCCTGTTTTCTATATCTTTCCACTTCGTATTTCTTGGCACGTTCAATGGTCTGCTTTTTCGACCATGGCTGCAAAATTGGAAATTTCAAACTCGGCTAATCTCCTTTGAAAATTGGGTTCTAATCCTGCCATGAAGGTTTGCCGCTTCAATTCATCACTGTCTTTGTAAGCATCGGGTGCAAATTGAAGTAACCGGTTGAATTCGTGCTCATATTCATCAATTGTCTTACCGCCTTGTGTTAGATTCATCAGGTCAGTACTATACTTTGCCTTTAAACTGCTGGGAAAATATTCTTTTAGAAATTCCTGTTTGAATGTTTCCCAACTGATGGGTTGAGGCAATGTCCTTTGTTTAGAGTTCCACCATAGTCTTGCTCTCAACCGGAGCAAATAAGTTCCATATGGTACTCTTAAAGCTTCCGGTACCTGGAAGACATCAAGAGATCGTTCAATTTGAGCCAGCCAGTCTTCAGCTTCTTCTGGCTTACCAGGTAGTCCTTCAAAGTATCGATTGCATTTGATAAATTCAGGCAATAAATTTCTTTGAGGGCGTAATGGAGGTGGTGGTGGTAATTCTGGTTCATATCTTATTGGTCCTTGTACCTCAGCCGCCGACTCATTTGGATTTACCGGTCCATTTTCTCGAAATTGAGTAGGTGTAGTATATCTTTCATTCCTTCCAGTATTCACAGGAGAAGCTTCTGGTACTCCAGTTGGAGGTACCGCATGTGTAGCTCGCATATTTTGTAGAGCTTGCAAAATTAATACATTTTGTTGTTGCAGGTTTTTCAACACATCCTCTAATTGATTCTGAGGTGGTGGAGGAGCATTTGTTGATGGATTTTCAGATATCCTTACATTTCTACCTCTGCCCCTTCCTCTTGGCATTCTAGTGTCATAAAACATATTACTTGAGTTAATTTTAAAACTCAAACTCAAAGAAAGATTACAAGTATTCATACATACTTCACATCCATATTTCATAACCAAAACACTCATAATATTATATAGTTAGTGCTTTATATACAATCAAAATTTGCACTAACACTAGTTCTATGTTTTCTTTATCCACTTTAGGGATTATCGTGCTTCATATTACATGCACTATTCTACTCGTATAACAGTAAGTTCATCAAAACAGTACATCGGTCATATTATCTATCCAAGCATATATCAAGGCTAATCTATGGGCTAGGGTACAGAGGTCCCTTGCCCTTTTCCCGAGGGCCCAACTGTGGATAGTAATCCTCCTCCTCTGAACTACTGTCATCACTCTCAATTCTCCCTTTATCCCCTGGTGGTGCTAAAGTCAGATTGGTATCCATCATCCGGATACCTTTGGAAGCAGGTTTCTCCATGGTACAAGGTGGTGTCTTGTCTTTTTCAATCCATCCCCCATGAGCAGTCCCAATGCAGTGGGCATAATTATAATTGGAGACAAATTTTTTAGCTTCCCTTCTTCTCTTTTTACCTTCTTTTTCATCTATCATAGTTGTAGTCACACTCTGCATAACCATTGTGGCCTGCATAGCTGCTTTCCTTCTTTTACTAGATGGTCTCCTGATATACTGGGTCTCGCTGTCTTCCTCTGGTATAATAGGAGGCTTATTTGTCAAATCACTTTTGGGAAAATGGCTTCTGATCACATGTGTCAGCATCCACTCATCATCAGGAGCAATATCTTCCCGAACTAAGGCATGATCATATCTGATATCATGTGCATATACCCAATCACCTCCAACAGGAATCCAGATCCTAAAGTCTGGAAGATCAGGCCTCACTGATCGGGCTGACACAATGAAGGCTATATTATCAATCTCTATGCCTCCATCCTTCTGGTTGATCAATCTCTCAAACCTGTAGACGGTCTCTACTGCTGTGCCCTTATTTGGAAAAACTCTTTCCACTAGAAACAGCCAAGTCTTCAGCAGGGGCTGTAAACCTTTCTTCCAAGTGCTGAAAATTTTATACAGGGTCTTTGTAATGCCAGACAGTGCCAAATCTTCTACTAAGACTCGGAGTCGGCGCCTATAATCAGTATGGGTTTCCTCCTCCATCATGCTAAAAATTTGCCATTTAATATGGCAAACTGCGGGATTGGTCTGCACACAATAAAATTTGTATGATTAGTAATCACACAGATTTTATTCCTAATTGTGCATCTAATTCTACTAATAACTATCCCACTAACTCAAAAGCTTCTATTTGGATCTAAATTGGTATTTTTAACTACACATTTACTAATTTACTTTCTTACATACATTCGTTTTTCCTATACAGCAACCATGCTCTGATACCAACTTAAATCTGTCACGCCCCGAGGGTATCCTAATAATGATAATCAAGAATCACTCGATTACCATTAATAGTTTACCTTCTAGCAATGACAGGATTTCCAAAAACAGGATCCTTTAGTTGCTTGGATGGAATAAACAAACATATAAGATGTAAATTAGTAAACAACTATTACAAACTACAATATTACAGATCATATGCTTCATAATTCCTTACAACCTTAACTGATGATTCTAATGCACATTAAATGCATCAAAAGACTACTACATATATAGATGTTCTAATCCTATACTAAACTTTAAACTTCTGGCTTCTAATCTCTTACCGGGACCATGCTCCTGCTAGTAATGAGCCAGGGGCGCAAGGTAAACCTAAAAGGACTATGGGAGTGTGAGCTAAAACACAAGCTCAGTGAATAACCAGAACTTATTACATATAACATACAAGTTATTTATCAGTCATATGAAATGCATCAATCACACAAATGAACATTACAAGCTTGGATAACCCGGAATCCAAACAGGATGAGGATTTACGCCCTCCCATCGGGGTTGAAGGATCACAATCTATGGTCCACCTACCCAGGAGAGACTTAAGCCATATAGGAAATAATAATATTTAATTTAATTATCTCTTTAAGCTTATCATGTTTCTTTATTCATTTCCTGTTTTAGCTTTAGAAACTCACTAAGTGTTAGTTATTCCCATGTAATACCATAAGCGGCGTCCTTCGTTTACCATGTAGTTCCTATGGTATTAACAGAACAAAAGTAATCTTGCAATTAACTAATAGCTCTCTAGCCTAGATAATTCAAGCATTATCAGAGATCCGAGATACTAACACGTAGTAGGCTACCACTTACTCAATGCTTTTTATGCATAGTATGTAATGCATGATTATTTTCCATTATGGTACCAGTAGTTTTTAGTCAATTTGAGGGTGATCAAGCAATACAGACACTCAATTATATACTACATACATTATCAAGATACATGCAATTGTGTTATCACTTATTTTAGAGTGACATGGCAATCAATGGTATACAATACACAACTTTCATATTTCAAACAGATCACCAATTTTCATTATCTTTTTATTTAAGGTTCACTATTAGTAAAAGCACAATCAATGTAATAAGACTGAGTCACTCACCTGCCCATCCTATTTAATCGTAGTAATCTTCAGGCAGGTCCTCCCCAATACCCGAGTCACCTATTAAGATAAATAATATAAATATTAAACTTCCAGACTATACAATTTAGTTTTTATGAATATTTAAGTGTCCTAATGGTTGGTTGGGTCTCTGTTTTATTCTTAGCTAGTTCTTTCGAAATAGTTCTAAGTTCTAAATCCTTGTACTCACAGTTTTATTGTATTGGTTCTGGTTGGATAAGCGAATTTATCAATTGGGTATTTGAAAAGTTTAACCACTTAGTTAATTCATTTTTATTGTTCAAAACTATTAGTTTTCTTTTTAATTTACTTAATAAATTTGTTTTATAGAGTATAGATGTTCCTATACTCACAAATTTGGATTATTTAAATTTCCATTGTTATCTATTTCTTTTTAATATGTACTTAGTATTTACTAAACTCTATATTCTATATAGATATGTATATACATATATTTTCCCATTAGTTAAATATTATATTTATGAAAATATACTTACTAGTAAAAGGATTTGTAAGTTTTACTATAATTATTTTCGAAAATTTCTCCTTTTACCGTAAACAATAAGAATATTAATAATTTTTATCAATAATAGTACTAAAATAATTATAACGTCAATAATACTACTACTAATAATAATAATAATAATAATAATAATAATAATAATAATAATAATAATAAATTCCGAAATAAATTAGATAGATCAATTATATTCCATCATATTAGTAATTATACTAATTGTCTTATACTTTAATTAATATTATTACTAAAGTAATTTTTAGTCTTATATTCATATTTATTATTATTTCAGAAATAATATTTTCGAATTTCTAAAAATTCTTTTAATAATATTAAGGATATTAATAATTAGAAATCTATTATGCGGAAATTACTTAACAAAGTAATTTATATTTCTAAAAAAAAAATTCTTTTTAGATTAATAATAATAGATCAAATATTTAAACCTCATATATTTAATAAAGTCAGAAAATAATTTATTTTTAATTTTAAATAATAAATAAATAAATTTCGGTTTTAATATTATTGTACTATAATATTATTATTACTATTCCAGAAAAATGAATAAATGCAGGAAAAATAATAAACATCCTAAAATTATTTAAATTATTATTTATTATATAATTATATATACTTAGTTTTGTTTTTTTTTCTTCTTTTTTTTTTTTTTTTTTAAATTGGCCGAGAGGTACACGGGGTGTACACGCCGTGTATCCAGCCCGTGCTCATCGGGGAGCACTGTTCACCATCTTCCCTGATGAGCGCGGCCATTTCCGACGAATCCCAACGTCAAAACGTCGGGATTTTGGATCTATACAACTCCTAGGAACCTAAGAAACCTAAATATCCAAGAAAAACTACATAAAAACAACATGTCATCCATGAATTCGGATCATCAAGTTCGGCTAGGGTTTGACAAAATTACCTTCGTTGTGACCACCCGATGAAATTCGAAGTTCCTAGTGGCCTTGGTTAGCTTCCTAAGATGTCTAAGAGTCAGTCTCAATCCTTAAAACTGAAAGAAAATTCGTGGAAAAGATTGACTTACCTTAAGCTTATTTTCGAGCGTTTTTCCCAGGTTTTTGTTCGAATTCTCGAACTGGGTTAGTGCGAGTGTTTAAAATTCGATTTCTGGGTTGGTTTGACTTCTACTAATGTATAGATGGATTCTGGAAAGTTTGAGAAGGTTTGGAAATTATTTGCTTGTCTATCGAGTTCGTTTGCATATATATATTATATATATTATAACGTAGTGCGACTTTCCAGCCGCGTTCCTTCCTCAAATCTGAACGAATTGCTCTTGTTTTTTGTTGTTTAATTAGTTTGTTCCATTGTCATTAATACAAGGGTGCTTTGTCATGTTTCCATTGGCTTAGGAGAGGATTGGGATTGACTTTCATGCATTATGGAGGAAATTTCGGTTCATCACTTTTAAGAAGATCTCCACCCTTAAATGCAAAGAAACGTCTCCAGCAAGTTGAAATTACTATATATTAATTATATAATAATTAGATAATATTTAGTTAAGTTTTTGGGTAGTTTATTACACTATTTGGGTACATTTTAGCTTATATATGTAAATGTTACATACAAAGGTCTTGAATGGATCCTACAAGATGTTTAGTTTAGCAAGAAGTACAAATTTAAGTTTTGATAGTACGTATCTATTTGTTTAAGAAAAATTTATCCTACGCGATTTGGGTTTCATAAGCTTTTCGGGTCAATTTTCGTTTCAGGCTCCAAGAGCTTTAGAAAACCCTAATTTCAATATTAGTATGATTCAATTCTATATTTGAGGTCTAGATCTCAAGTTATACATCTGTTTATGTTTTCATTGGGTATTTATAATCCTAACAGTTTATCCTAAGATCACAATTTTCTAACTAAAACCCTACTGGGTCATTTACGTAATATTACTACTAATATATTGGCTATATTAGTTATATGTATTAGATTTGGATACTCACTATGAAATCTTATCAATGTAGTTTATTACTGACTAGAACTTTCAATTTCTAAGGTTCCAATCCAAATATAGTTTCATTACTACACCTTGTTTCAATTCCCAATCTCTATTGAATACTAAGGTAATCACGTAATATCCAAATTTAGGTTTTCCTATATAATATGTCTGTTTGACAAGGATTCGGGTTTAGGATTTAAAGTTTCCTTTGATCACAACCTGAATTATTAACTCGAAATACGAAATCTTGTTTTTGGAATCAATTAGGGTCAAAGAAGTCCTTTTATAAAGTGTATGAGTCCCAAACCGATCAAATTTAAAGTATCTATCTACACTAAGGTTTCTAATTAGCTCCTAGGGTTACTAGTCAACCCATAATTCCTAATCTAGGGTCGTATCGTATGGTGGAAGTTTTTGGGGTTTACATGTTGTTTCAGCAAGTTGCATGATTGTGATACGACAAGAGGAACAACAACCTGAGTAGAAACACTAAGTATAGGGGTTTCATCCTGAAATTCTCGCATATCTGCCTTTCGGATTCCCCACTCCTATTAAATTGATCATTCTCAATGAACTAAGCATTACCAGACTCAACTGTTCTTATGTTGTGGTTAGGACAATAACACATGTACCCTTTTAACTTTTCAGGATAGCCAATGAAGTAACCACTAATGGTCCTTACATCAAGCTTCTTTTCATGTGGATTATATATCCTTATTTCTACTGGGCAACTCCAAACGTGAATGTGCCTTAAACTAGGTTTCCTACTTGTCCATAATTCATAAGAAGTCTTAAGAACCACTTTAGTAGGAACCCTGTTTAGCAAATATGTAGCAGTTTTTAAAGCATGCATCTATAAGGAGAAAGGTACAGTGTTGTAACTCAACATACTCCTAACCATATCCGTAAGTGTGCAATTTCGCCTTTCAGCCACACCATTTTGTTGTGGTGTACTAGGCATTGTATACTGTGCACATATGCCTCGACTTTCAAGGAATTTTGCAAATGGACCAGGACATTGTCCACTTTCATTGAATTTACCATAATATTCACCACCCCTATATGACCTCACTACTTTCACTTTTCTATCCAACTGCCTTTCTACTTCATTAACAAACACCTCTAGGATGTCCACGATTGAGACTTTTCATGTAGTAGATATAAATAACAATATTGTAAGTAGTCATCAATAAATGTGATGAAATCTTTCACCACCCCATGTTGGAATGTCAAAAGGACCACATATGTCAGTGTGTATCAATTCAAGAAGTTCATTACTTCTTGTGGCTGGATTCTTTGATATGTGTCTAGTTTGCTTACCTTTTATATAGTCAACACATATATCCCAATCAATAAAATCCAACTAAGGTAAGATTTCACCTTTCACCAACGTCAACACCCTTTCTTTGGATATATGACCTAACCTTTGTTGCCATAAGAAAGCTGAACATTTATTATGTGCATTACATTTGTTAACTATAATATGCTTAACAAAAAAAAAAAAAGGATTTAGCATACATAACATCAAGATTAAAACGATACAAACTATTAACTAAAATACCAAATATAATTAGTACATATGTTTATACAATGAAAATACACCGTTTCCAATCTTAAAGTTAAATCATACATCATCTAACCTTGCAATAGAAACTAAATTCCTAGCACATTCAGAAACGTAGACACTTTTCTAGATCCACGCAACACCCAGTATCCAAGATCAATCTATACATCCCAATTCCTTCTATTCGTGCCTTCATTCTGTTCCCCATATAAAGGAACTTTTTCAGTTCCTCTTATAGGCTAGATTGAAAAGAATCCCTACATAACATGTGACACATAAGTAGTAGCACTAGAGTCTAACCACTAAGTGTTATTAGGCACTTCAATAACATTTGATTCAAAACATAATGATACATAATACATACCTTTCTTTTCGAACCAAGACTTTCTTTTTGGACAGTCTTTCTTGAAGTGACCAGTTTTCTTGCAGAAATAGCGCTTTTGCTCCTTATGGATTAAAACTTCATTAACCTTCATAGAGGCCTTATCCTTTTTCTTATTTTTCTTGTATGGTTTAGACTTGTTGCTACTAGCTTCATTTTGAACAGTAAGATGAACAGAGTGATCCTTCATCTTCTTTAATCTCCCTTCTTCCTAAACCAACATGGCCTATGTTTCCTAAAGGTTCCATTATCCTTAATGGTATTGTAATTCACTAGGAACTGGCCAAACTTAGGATGAAGTGAGTTGATGATGAATTGAACCAAAAAGGATTCACTCACATCCATGCCCATCGACTTTAGTTTTGCTGCTAGATTGGCCATACTCGTCACATGATCATGAATAAGTTGTGACCAATCAAATTTCTTGGTCGTCAGCTCACTCATCAGGTTCCCTAAAATAGACTTGTCATCTACATTTGATTGAGAGTATTCCTTAATTTTCATCATAAACTCCCTTGCATTTTCCATCTTAAGCATTGATGGCCTGACATTTTCAACTATCGTCATTCGCATCAAGTTCAAACTCAGCCTATTAGACCGTTCCCAAGCCTTATAAAGAGACTTGTCAAACTCCGCACTAGTCTCAGTAATGGCTGCAGGCTTTTCATCTGAATAATTGCTAAGTCCAAATCCGAAATACCTTGATGAAACTAAATGTGTTCATGCCATTCTACATAGTTTAGCCCATTGAACTTGATTATTGCATTACCCAAAGCGAATAAATTGCTAGAATTTGCAAATAAACGCATTAATGCTTTGAGTAAACTTAAATAGATTCAGATATATTATAAACCTTGATTATTTATTTAAGTTCACCTTTGGGTGATACTCGAATGCATAACTTTAACCAATAATAAACTAACTCAAATATACTTTGATTGATTAATCAGTCATATTTAAGTCAATATGCATGTTATCTTTGGATATACAATCATATTCACCTAACATATCAATAAATCTCTTTTAGTATCATTAATTATAAGCAATGATCCATCTTTGGATGATCTCCTAGCATTATGATTAATGATCACCATTATTCACTTCAAACTTTTATGTCATTTATTAGCATCACATGAACATGAACAATTGAAAATACACAATTTAAATGTTTAAATCTTTTCAAGCTAAGCCACTTTGGTGACTAACAAGCTTTCTATATAATAAACATTTAATTGGAATTACTATTCTCGATCTAATTTCATACATATACAGTAGTACTTTAAATGTAGGAAAATCATGAGTCATAATTTACATACAGAATGTCATTGAGAAATGTAGGAAAATCATGTTTATAATTTATCATAAACAAATCTTTCCCCGCTTGCGTATCTCTGTTGCCATACTTCCCAATCTCTGCATATCAATATGGACGTATCTTGATATGCTTTTCACGGTAGAAACCACTTTAATGTTAATTGATTAGGAAATCATAAATGAATATATAATAATATTTATTAATCCATGAATTCATGAATTTATAGTCTGAAACAGCAAGTGAAACGGAAAATAACAATTGAAAAACATTCTACGAAAGTATATTCCTGACATGTCTTATAAATCGGCAAATTCCTCATCATTTCACGAGCATACACAGAACAAAACGTTATTTAGGAAAATAACAGGAACATAACATTTTGGATATCGACGAATTCCGTTTTGAAAAACAAGAACATTTAATATTACACAATGAATTGATATTTTCCATTTTTCCAGTTTGGAAAACACGAACATTCATATTTTAGTTTGTAATATAAACGAAATTGTTACAAGGTTATTTTTCATACCCGCTCTGATACCAATTGAAAGATATTCTTAGATTTTGCAAAACAAAATCTTCATGTAAATCTAATTTCCAAATCATGATCTTTAAATATGATAGCAGCAATCAAAGTTGTTTTGATACATACTGTTATTCATAGCATTTGATCTACTCACACGGAAGAAGAGGAAAATCTGAATTGACATCATTTGATTGATTTTGTCCCTCTCTACCCTTTTCCTTAACGTTTCTTTGATGATGAAGAAACAAGAATGTTAGAGAAAAGAAAATATGATGGTTTCCTTTTGTAACTTCGTGCCTTTTTTCTTTTTTTAAATAGGGGAGAGGGGAGGATTTTAAACTCTTTGATTCTAAAATCACCTTTTTACCCAATAATCATCATATTAAACTTATTATATTAGAGTCATACAATAAGTTGCATGAGCCACCAAAATGTTAAAAATTATTTAACACTATCCGATCTCCATTCCTGACTGCTACGTTAATTGTTGATATATGATTTATAGTTTTTATGCTACTAAATAGCTGTTGCTTTGCAGGATGAAACGTAGCACTATAAGCTACGTGAATGTGATTATTGTTTTAACATTTATGTTGATACATATGTTAACGTCAACATGAGGTGGCTACAATGATTACTGTGAATTTATGGTGTATGCCTGTTGTGAGTTGGATCCTGTTCTGCACTTAAAATTGCGTTTTCATAAGGCTCCGTTTCAGCATGTTCTTATAATCTCACCACATAAAAATCTCTCTCTCCCCCTTTTTTTTTTTTTTTTTTTTGGTCCCTTAGACAATTTTTTTATAATAAAAATTCATGAACTAGTGCTCTTCAAAATTAGGATCATCGCATTCGTGTTTCTGAAATTGGAGCCACGAAGCTTAGGATTTTTAGGGTCTTCATTGAATAAAATTTAATTTTTTAAATAACGTAAACCTGACATTTTTTTGAAGATTGAAATCTATCAACACATTAAATTTTTATAAAATAAAAACAAACTATGATAAGTTGATTTCGGCATAGCGAATAAGTAGGGACTTGCAGGACAACCATAAAAAATAAAAGAAATTATTTTTCCATATTACTACATTTTTTGCATTTTTAACATATTTTACGTTTACTTTCATTTCATATGTTATTTTATATATATGTTATTTACTCTCTATTAATCTTTACTGACTTTGAATTGTATTTTTGTTTTTTTTTTTTTTTTTTTTTTGGTGTGTGAATGCTTTTATGGGAACTTAATTATTTTTCACTAACTTTAGATATTTAATGTATTTAGGACTTTAACAAACTTCAGGTAATTTTCAGTATTCCACGATGATCTTGATTTTTATTACTGCATATATTAATAGACAATACACATAATTTTATATAGAAGGATTATTATAATTAAGGCTCATTATACATTAAAAGCCCATAAATGGTAACATTTTAGATGTAATAGGACACCCAGACTCTAGATCTTTTGGTTAATTTTTTTTTTTTTATGAATATTTGTTTTTAGAAAAGTCTGTGGACTAGTAGCTTAATTAAGATTGGCTAGCCCAAGTAACCCTAATTTTATGATTTTTCAAACTTCGATTCGTGGTAGCTCTAGAGTTTTTAAATAAATTATTTTAAAAGAATTTTCAAAAACTTTCTTTAATTTTGTTGAGTATCTATGTTAAGTGGGCTGGAATTAATATGGATCCAATTAAAGAAAAGGAAAATTTCTAGGTTCGACAATATATTTGTACATATTTTGTTATAGGGAGATATGATTGTAGTATATAAATTATAAGTGGTTACTTTTAAAAAAATATACAAATGCAGTTTCATTATTGAATAACTATACATGGTCTCATAGATAAATTGATATTCAATATTAGAGATTTTTTTATGGAATACCTGGTGCACGTAGGGCTGCAAACAAACCAAATCGAGATAGTATAGCGCTGCACTCGAGCTCAAGCTCGATTTGAAATTTCAAAGCTTGAACTCAATTTGAGCTCTATTGTGCTTAAGAATTTAAGCTCGAGTTCAACTGGAAATAATACTATACAAGCGTGAGTTCAACTCGAAATAACACTATATAAACTTGAGTTCAACTCGGTTAAGCCCGTTTAGATTTAATTTATTAAAAGAATAATTTTAATTCTAATATAAATGATTAATACCCAAACTCGATTAAATTTGATTAATATTTGTACTTAACTCGAGCAATCAGCTTGAATCATTTACACCCTAGTTACACGTCTAAAGTGCAATTGAACGTAATAATACCTCTTCCACTTAAAAAGAGGGAAAAAATCATTATTCATTTCAAGTAGTCATACTAAAGAAATGCTTGGATGACATCTTGAGGAGGCACAACGCGTTACAAGTTTGCTAGGGTCAAAATACTAGTAGATCAAGAGATTCGCATAGGGTCGCAGGTGGCACCCTATTAGTATTAAAATGACAAAGGGCTACGATAAATTGTTGGTTCTTTCTTTCTTTCTTTTTTTTTTTTTTTTCTTTTGCCTACTACCCTTGGTAGTTTACTGTTGTAGATAGGTTGCTTGAACCAAACTCTTGTTCGTTAGCCCATGCACAACATTAAGGAGATACGTATCGACACCTTCATATAAATATATGAGCTATTTAGAATATAGAGAAATTATATTGGTGGGATCCACAAGTAGGGAATAGTTTTAAATAGGGTTAATTATAAAGACATGATCCATGTTTTGACCAATTTGCAAATACATGACCTATGCTATCTTTTTTGATAATTAGATGATCTAGTTTTATAAAAAAAGTATCGATATTATCAAATACTATTAGAGAGATATGTTAGAGTCTTATTGGTATAAGAAAATTAATATAATAAAAATAAGACTAAATAAAATTAAATAAATAAAATATTAAAGTTATTTTTTGAAAATAAGAAAATTTAAAATATATATAATTAATTTTTATGACCAATAAATATTAACACGTGTCATTCTAAAATTATGAAATAATATTAACACTTTTGTACAAAACTCGGATTACCTAGTTGTCAAAAAAAGATAAAACAGGTCCTATATTTGAAAATTAATCAAAACACAGGTCATTTTTTTGTAATAAACCCTTTTAAATACGAAATCAACATTTTGAGTAGTTTGAAGAATATACATATATATATATATATCAAAGTTGTATAAAATGGTGCAAATAAAGGCTTCGTTTAAAGGAGTAATGAAATAAGGCAGGCTAAATGAAGTTTAAAGGCTTTAAGCTCGGCTTATTTAAATATCACTAAACTTGAAACCAAGTCGAGCTTATATTGAACCTTTAAAAATATGGGCTTGAGTTTGAGCTCGATAGGAAACATTATACTCAAGCTCAACTTGTTGGTTCGGTCAATAAGAGATGTCACGCCCCAAGGGTACCCTGGTAGTAACACGTATATTATGATACTGATGACTTGAACTTGTATTTTAGAAAATTTAGTAAGCATCAATAGTATCACATATACATGTTATTACTAGATTTACCTTGGAAATGACATAAATTTAACAAAACAAGATCTTTTTGGTCCCATGATAAGAGTGATGAAGATAAATAAAATACATCAACATATAGATCTTTCTAGCTAATGTCTGGGTAACAAAATATTATAGACCATGATAAATAACTTCATTTCTTAAATTACAAAAACGATATTCTAACATTATCTAATACATATAACTAGGCAACACTATATAACCTATCCTGAGAATTTTCCAGCTTTAGAACCTTATCGATGCTAAGCTTCTAGAAGCAACAAACCAAGGTTGAAGAGTCAACCTGTAAGGACTGTGAGAGTGTGAGCATAAACCATGGACTCAATGAATAATCAGAACATATCACATAACAAGCAAGTTATTATTAAACATATGTAATGCATCATTCAAGCATATGACCAATTACAAGCTTAGACAAACTAGAATTCAAACAAGATGAAGATTTATACCCTCTCATCGGGGTTGAAAGCAAATCAATCTATAACCTACCTACCTAGGAGAGACTAAGTATACAGGAAGCTACAATATTCACTGTAGTTATCTCTTTATGTTAATCATGTTTTAAGCACTCATTTCTTGTTTTAAACCTTAGAAACTCTACTAAGTATTAGTCATTTCACAGTGATACCATGGGTGGCATCCTTCATTACCAGTTAGTTCACATGGAACCTACAGAACAAAGGTAATCTTGTGTAGAACTAATAGCATCTTGCCTAGAAAAACCAAGCATTACCAGAGAACTAAAATACTAACACGTAGTAGGCTGTCACATATTCATAGTGCAATATGTACAATTTATGCAATACATGTCTATTTTATTTATGGTACCAATAGTTTGTTTTTTTTTTTTTTTCTAGTTAGGTTAAAGGTGCTCAAGCTTCATACATTTAATCAACGTGCTATACATACAGTAGATTCACAAGCATTCTATTATAACTTTTGTTTAGTATTGTTTGGCAACCAAGTAATTCAAACAGGAAGCAATGCCCTTGAAACTATATACAACAATGTTATCATCATCATCATCATCATCTTTTTTTTTTTTATAGTGAATCTAAAATACAAATACAAACAATATAATAAGCCTGAGTTACTCACCTGCTCATACTGTTTAGTTGTAGTAATCAACTAGAAAGTCCTTAATAGTGTCAAGATTACCTATTGAGATGAAAAATATTCATCAATAATACTTATAATAGAAGATTGAACTCTTATGAGTGCATAAGTGTCCTATGTTGATATTTGATACAATTCCTATTGCTTATATTGGTTCCCTATGGTATTGATCCTACAATAAAGGATATTTAATATTTAGTTCCATCAAGTTTCTTTTGATTTAATTAACATTCATTCTTATATCTAAGATGAACTTAATTAAATTTTTCTATTAAATTCCTATTCATGTTTTACATTGTTTAATGTCCTTGTTAGTAGTAGTCTTTGTTTATTTTATTTTGCTTGTCAACCTTATCTGTTCCCTTTAATTAAAATTTCTATCATTTAAAGGATCTCATTTCACTATCTAATCTTTTATTGTGTTAATGAAATACCCCAAACCTTCACACATATTAGAAATTGAGTTTAGATAGATTTTGATAAGTTAATTAATTTATAGGATATAACTAGACAAGTTGTCACGACTCCAAATAGGGACCTAGTAGGATTTATCTAAGGCTATCATATCACGTGTGCACCCGTGACATGAGAGCCGTCTTGTATGTCAGAGTGTACAAGACTCTATTTATTTACCAATGTTTATCATATAAATGATATAATATATTACAGGATTTCAACTATGGAATCCGATTTTCTAATCTCTACCAAGATCGTAGAGAATCTGTATCCCCTATCAAATAGTGAAAATAGGTTTCAAACTACAACTTACAAATTTCAACAATATAAAATTTATCTAGTTTAAATTCTAAGTTTACCATATCCTATATCTTTATCTTCAATAGAGTTCATTGAGGAAGCTCTCTTCACACATTCCTAGCCCAATCTTAGCTAGTAATAATCCTGCACAAAACTGTTGGGGGGTGAGCAAACCACGGGCTCAGTGAGTTCATTCCTCACTACTACTGATCACGCAAGTTATCAAACATTAATTATGTATTCATGCGAATCTATCTACACACAATATGAATGCATACATGATGAATACAAGCAACACATCTATGGGAGTCCGGATCCATAGACGATATAGATTTACCTATCTACATTTCAGTTGTCTCCCATACTTACCCGCATGGGACACCTCGTCTTACTCGCACAAGGCTGTCCGGTGGTAGCATCCATCCAGACTTACCCAATGCTTAACCGCCATTGGTAATAGTAAATATTCCCCAACGTGTTCATATGATTTACACTAGTTAATATTTAAATATATATAATGCCAATTTAATGGCAATTTTACTAACCATCACCAATTTATGGTGAATTAGGCAAGTAGACCCCAACTCAGGTAACATCTACTGCCAATACTAACCATCACCTACTAAAGGTGAATCCAGCAGACCCAACTCAGGTAACATCTATCGCCACGTGACCAGTGGACCCGACTCAGGCAACATCTACTATCACAACAATACTCAGAAATGTCCCATGTTTATCTCATAAACTCTTTTAGTATAGATTCATCCTTTTCAAAGGATATAAAAGCAACCTGGAATATTCTAAGTCAGATTTCTTTGAAAATACATTTCAAAATACTTTTGATCTCAAATTCAGGACATTTCCTACAAGGATCAAGCACATGCGATGAGTATATCCAATTAGTTTAGTCGAATTATTATCTTTATCCATTTATTCAGGTGATCATGCAGATGATAACACTCACATCAATCAGTCATTCCACATACAAGCAATACAATCAACATAACAACAAACAGTAGCAATTATAAGCAAATAGTAGATCATCAGAATTCCCTCACCTATGGTCCTTGCTAAACTGTTGTATAAGCTACTGGAAGTTCGGGAATTGATCTATTTACCTATGAAAGGAAATAATAGAGATTTATTATTGGATTATTTCTATAAGAGAAGTCTTCCTATAATTTAAAGGTGTTGATCTCTATCGTCGGATATTAGACTAAGTCCGTCATATTAATTACTATATCATTAAATAATTTAATTGAATCCTCATAGGTGTCTAACTATTCCGTATCGGTATTTGATACGGTTTTTATTAAGGTTTTAATCCCTATAGTAGAGAATATTTATCTGTATTTTGTTTCTCTTGATATCTATATTTTTAATTAAGGAGTTTGTCTTTTCCTTAAGTCCTACTGCATTTAGTAGAAGAGTTTTATTTATTTATTAATTCTTTGTCTGTCAACCTTATCTGTCTCTTAAATTAGTATTTTTATTTATTTAAGGATATGTTCTAGTGTCTATACCTTCCAAAATTATAAAATCGTATGTCTATGGAGTTTAGATATATCAAATTTTTATCATACTTAATTTTTTTTTATTACAAAACAAACTAAGTTTAATAACATAAAATTATCAGTAATATTAGTTTTGAAATATCAATATCAATATTAGTATTAAAAACAAGTATAATAATAACAATAACTTTTAGTCAGCTAGTAAATAATGTTATTAGTGACAAAAAAATGATAATAGAATTGATGATAATATAAGTTTAGTACCTTAACGTAAATAAATAAAGTATTAATAATTCTAATGAAAATATCAATAATACGAAATACTATAAACAATAGTAATAATAGTGGTAATAATCATAACTATATTAATAGAAATAATAGTAACATTAATATTGGTTTAAAAGTGAAAACTAAGTGAATTTCTATTTGTGATTTCTTATTCGTTTTAAATTCGATTTCGTTGTATGAATAGTTGATTTGGTACTACTTGAAGAGTACTTTCTAGTAGTGGAATTATTTTCAAGAAAAGAAACTTGTACAATTTTTTAATTTATGAAACTCATGCATAGATTTCAAGTGAATCTTAATAATTGTAGTCAAACTTGTTTTGATGATATCTAACTCGTTTTTAGTTCGTTTTCGATGAATAAATAGTCGTTTTCATAGCATTTTCCGAGTACAATCCATTAGTGATGTTATTTTTATAAAACTAAGTCATTAAGGGGACGAAAAGGCAAGAACAGCCCGTTTTGTTCGTAAAAATCTGGCAGCAGTAATCTAATTTTTGTTTTTGCAATATCTAATTCGTTTCTTATCTGTTTTTAACAAATAAATAGTCAATTTCATAGGATTTTTCGTGTTCTTTCCATTGGTGGGGTCGTTTTTGGCTTATACTAGACACATCAATACAGTTTATTCCATCTTCCTAGTCGTTTACATGAGTTATCTTAGTTTTGTTGTAGTTTAGATATAGTTTTGGTTTTTCTTTCTAAGACTTGAATTTCCACAGTTAAAAATCTTGAATTTGATGTATTTATATACTAAATAATATAAATAACATAAATATACTATTAGATTAATCTTAATAAATTTATAAGACGAATTCTTATAAATGAACATAACGAATATTTAAACTTAATATAATTCTTACCTTGATTTGATAATAGAACAAACTTAGCTCTTCATTCTTGATGAAATTAATGATCTAAAGAGAAAGGTTAGAAAGTGAGTAACTAAGGAAAAAATAATCTAGCTAAACTAACATATATATATTTATTTGACTTTCTTACTTTATTGAGTCTAGATTCCAACTTGAATCTATGATAAACCAAGGCTATTTAACTTGGTTTTTGATGTTATTGGAGGAAGGAATTTGATGTTCTTAATGTGTTTGGTATGTAGATGGAACATAGGAAGTAAACTAGAGGTTTATGTTCTATTTTGGAATGTGTTCAAGGTTGTCTAAGTGCAAATAACACAAGGAGAAGAGGCTGGACGCAACTTCTTTTGTAGTTAGGATTTCAAATTGTTTTTGTAGAGTTTTTGAGCTAATTTTGTGTCAAACTTAAGGCTTTATATATGTGCTAAGGTTATGCTAAAGTTAGGAGGCTTAAAGAGAGTATTTTGGGCTTGAAAAATGCAAATTTCTATTGATGTTTCTCGGGTGGAATTTCATGTGAATTTGAGGAAGATTTTTAATGAATTTGTTTAGAAATTGTGGCTGATTTCAAGGGGCATTAATTGTGTTTTTTGGTAGTTAATTAATTTTGTTTATGTGTGTAAAATAGGGCTCATGTTGTAAGAAAAATCGGGTCAAAATTCGTGTGAAAACAAAGGCCAAAAATTAAAATTTTCTGCTGCTATTTACTTGTTGTTTTTCTATGTTGGTTTGTATGAATTTTTGTTCAGATTCTCTTGTTGTTTTCTAGCTAATAAATGGTGTATAAAGTGGACATTTGAAGGCTTATTATTGGTCTTCACTTAGTAAAAAATATCAGCCCAAACAAGGCCTATAATTTCATCAAAATCGGAGCTAAAATAGGGTCTTTGTGCTACTGTACTTTGTTGAATTCTCCTCTGTTTTCAGCTACTGTTTGGTGAATTTTTCAAAGCCAATTGGAGCTATTTTGGTTGTATATTGAAGTTGAAATTCTTAACATTAAATGTTGTTCACATATGGAGTATTTAGATTGGGTTGTGTGTTATTTTCAAGTTGATTAAGGAGCTAAAAAATTTGGATCAAAACATAACTGTTGGATTTCTCCTCTGCTGCTTCCTCTGTACATGGGTGCTCTATTTTCATCGAGCGTTGCCGTGTGTGTGTGTGTGTGTGGTGTGTGTGGAGATGTGCTGTGCTTGCTGGACGTGTAGAAGCTAGCTGCTCGCTCATTAGATACTGCAACATTCTTGCTCGTGGATTGCTGCACGTGAGACAAACTGCACCGATCATGTCTATTTGCAACGCGTGGGAGTTCTGCTAATCTTCTGATGCTTGTGCTGCATGGAATTAATCGGCTACCTTCGTGATTTCAACGTTTGTGAATCTTCCACATGCAGCAGCTGCAGCCGAGATCTTCAATCCCGTATGTGGTGTCTGTTCTTCCGAGCGTGAAATTCAATTCTAGAGGCTTCTATTTCAACGTGCATTCAATTCTGCACATTCGGTTCCTCTTCTTTTATTATTATTTTTTTCATTATTTATTTGATTATTATTTGATTAATAGCTAATTAAAATCATTTAACCACTATTAATTTATAAACGTATATTTATAACCGTTATGTACAAGTTTTATCGAAATAGAATTTTCCTATGTTACTACAAAACTCTAAGTTGTTTATACGTACAAATTTAAAGTTCACACGATTAATTATTTTTAGTATTTTAACTTACGTGATTAAATTTTTCAAGTTCAATAGATTAAATCAGAAACCAAGTCTTATTAAATTTAGAATTTCCTAACAAGTATAACAGTAGGTTTGGAATTTTAATTTTTTATCTATATTAATATTTATTGGTCGGTATTGGTATCTATTATGTATTTATATTTCTAGTAATTCATCTTTGAATTATTGTTTTATACCAATAAGATCTATTAATAAACTATATCTTATCGGTTTTAAAATTTAGAGATACTTCTAATCATATCTTGAGTCATCAGTTCAAGATACAAAATCTCATTTTCGGTACCTATTAAGGTCAAGGAAATTTTTATTTAGGTTTTTCAAACTATGAATAAGTTTATTATATCTCATAGGTTTATTTTAAGATTTTGTTGAATCATATATTTTGGTATTAGTTTCACATTTGCTAATTTGCTCATTTTCTAGTTATGAAATTATTGAATGTTATATTGGCAACTCAGGATTTTTAATTTCTAACATCTCTAAATCTTTTAATTAGAAAATTAGTGTAATTTAAATAGTTATTTAAGATCTAGATTTGTAGATATCAATCTATTTTTTATCTTATCGTATCCTTTGTAATTCTAGTAATTTATCTTTAGTCTATATTTTTATAACTTGTAGGTTCTAAAAATTAATCGTCTATTATTGTGATTTATAATTAAGGTTAGCTATGATTCTTGTTGAAATATTGATCATTTTACTAAATATCATGTTTTACTGTATAGGAGTTATTCATACTAATTTGTTAATAACAACGTATTTTTGTCAAGTGCTATTTAATATTAATAGATTCATAATAGCTTGAATACTATTATTTAACAAGCGTAGGATTTATTTTCTAAGTATTGAATTTAAGGACAAATGATTCAGTAATTTATATTAACGATTGGTTTATCGTCCTTTTATAAATTATTTGAGATCATAGAAGTTACAGTTTTATATTTCGAAATATTTTATTGGTAATGGTTTTAATCTTTCTAATTATAATCAAATTCATTCATACTTTAACATTTTTGAATCAAGAAAAATTTGGAGTGATTTTTACTACTTGTTTTAAATATTCTATATAACCATATATTAGATCTTTAATATTTGTTAAAATTAAGTTACGTAAAATTTGGGGGATTACACAAGTTGACATAACTAGATTAATAATTAACTAAGGCGAACTTGAGATTTGAAATCTAAATTCACCAAACAAGTCATTAAATGTTTAGAGGATTCCTACACCCTTAATTCTTAGCCAAGACTCTAATTCCTAAATCCCACAAAATTTGAGTTCATTTGCTTGAATAAAAATATCAGTTCTTAAACCGAACTCAAATTAAATATCTTTTATCTAAATAAATTCATAATTAAGTTCTTAATTTCTAACCTATTAGTTCAGAAATCATCTTCTAAATACTTCTAGAACTATAGATATTGATATGGGTAGTTCTAAATCCAATACCTTATTTTGAAAAATATATTTATATTTATCTTTTCTATTTTATATTTTTTTTGTTGCCTACCTTTTATCTTTCTTTTTCTCTCTCTCTGTCTCTTTTCTTCTTCTTTTCCCGTATCTATTTCTCTTCTCCTCCTTTCCTTTTCTTTTTCTCTTAAATTCTTCTCTTTAAATCTCAAATTCAAAGGAATAAAGGAGAATCAAGTTAAAAATGGGGATTGGAGAAGGAAATCAAGCTAGAAGTATAAAGAAAACTCAAGTGTGCATGTGTTCTTAGATAGATAAGTTTTCTATTTCAATTTATCTTTTACTTTAATTGTTCTTTATATGTTTATATGATGTATGAATGTTATAAATAAGTTAAAAGCGCTGTTTATATATGTATTTATTGGATTTATAGTTGATGGGAGTTAGGATTGTGATGAGGAAAATGATGAATTGAGAATAGAAGTTTGATGGAGTTGTTGGAAGTGTTGAAGTGTTTGAGTTGTTTAAAATGACATTTGAAGTGTTTGATATGTTGAAAGTAAAGTATATTCATGTTTGAAGTTGTATATGTGTTTAAAATGATGTTTGAAGTTGATAAAAAATGTTTTCAAAAGTTGTTTTTCAAAAGAATATGGGCTGTCAAAAAGAAATTTTTATGGCAAGCCATGTCACAAAACATGTCAAAGGCTTTTTCTTTGAAATTTTAAGTGACATTTTGGAGACATGACCTATCCCCAAGCCGTGTCGTTGGCTGTGGTGATATTCCATGGTCAACATGGCTTGTCCCCAAGTCGTGTTGTTGGCTGTGGTGATATTGCCAGGTCAACATTTTAAAGATACGACTTGTCCCTTGGCCGTGTCCCTTGAAAAGTTGAATTTCTAGATTTGATATGTCTTCGTATTTTCATCATAAATTTTTCATCCGACCTTCGATTGAGGTGATTCAAGTTTCCTTGGAAAGCTTAAAATGAGATCTACAACTTTTATTTTTTGAGTTTTTATAAATTCAAAAATTATAGATGATTAAATTTTAATTTTTTCCAGCTATTGTGTTTTCTTAAACAAAGTCAAAACTTGTGTTTGCTTTCTAAATGTTTGTTGTTAAGTGTAAATAAATCTTTTTAAGTTAAAATGAGACAGAGAAGTGATACTTGATATGTTATGTTTTGTGATAAGAAACTATAATTAAAGTGAAAAGAATTACTTTGACAGACAAAGGAGAACTGTCCATATTTTGGCAGGGCAATATTCGCAGCCATAATGAGGTTCCACATTAGTGTCTAATCAAATAGAGTTTAAGAAAAGTTTGATATAATTTCTTATATGAATTTGATATAAGTGGATGTTAGTTTAATTTCTTATATGAGTTCTTTCTTTAACAATGATGGATATCTAACATATATCTTCTGAGATGATTTTTTATCTATCTTCTGAGATAGCTTCTACCTTTGTTTGGATTTCATTTTCAAGGTACGCAGTAACTTGCATGGTGATTGTTAGGATAGGCATCTTAAATGGACTAAGAACTTAAACTCGGCCTAATAATTGTTTGAATTGGTTGTCTATTCCGCTATTTAAATATGTATCTGGCTCGGTATGGCAAATCGATATCCGGCTTGAGGAGCAGCATCTTGCTCAGATTGGGGACACGGTAGATTAGGCACTTAGGCCACCCTTGTCTTTGATAAGAATTTCCTAAGTGGCATGGCAGGTAACTGATAGGGAAGACGGTATCGGCGTAACGTTTGCTTACACTTAGAACAAAGTGGCATGATTTAGTTCAAATGTTTATGGGAACAGTTGGACTAGGTGATGCTATGGACTAAAATAGGTGATGTTATGGACTAAAATAAGTGAAGTCGTGTAACGGCTGTCAACGCTAGATGAAGTTATTTTCTCTTTATCAGATATATTATCTAGGAGATATAAGTATCCGAGTTGCTTATATCAACCCCCTGAGCATCGTGATGCGTTACTCAAGATCCCCTAGTATTACAGGCTACGATCGGAGGTAGTGCTACCTAGTTTATATGAACAGTAGGGACCACTTAGGGAGGCAGATGTGATACTAGATTCTTGATGTCCGGAGTTTGAATACTCACATGTTGATTTGTTTATTTTAAAGAAAAGATAATAACTTGTTGATTATACATTGCATTTAGTTAAGCTCATGTGTCACTCCATGTGTGATTATGTTGCTATTTATTGAGCTTCGGTTCATTCTTATTGTTATTGTTCTTTTTACAGGTATTATTGTTGATGAAGATGGTGATGTTAAGATGATTGAGGATGATGTTGATGTTGTTGAGTTGTTATGGTTGATGATGTTGTTATTGATGGAGTTGTTGTTGATGATGAAGATGAGTAATGAGATGATGATTTGATGATGATGTGGAGGTTGTTCATGTTGTTGTCCTTTATTGTTGTTGTTGTTGATGTGATGATGTTTGTCTCGGGCATCAGGAGAATTTGAAGATTTGGGAGATGAGTGAAATGTAATAGGATCGAGATATATTTGTATTTTTTTTCTTCTTTGTTTTGTTTTATAGAGACTGGATTTATTTATATATTGTATTTTTTCTTAAGGGCTTGTTAATGCCTAAATGTTATTAAATAATTATCTACCCCTAAGAATAAATCATAAAGTGTTTTTATAAAGTTAGTTTCTTAGAAAACTGGTTTGCTCTGTAAGGAGTAGAAGTTTATAAGTCATTTTATAAAATTTGATTTTTCGCTGCCAAATCCAATTATTTGAAAATCTGAATAATGATTTCTTAGATTAAAATTGGTTTAGCAATATTCAACATAAACAACTTTTTTAAAAACAACCTTACATATAATTCGTTAGAGTTATACATGGTTGGGGCCTTAGTGTGCTTAATTTGAGAATTAAGCATACTAGGTCTTTACAGTTAATTTCTAAGATTTGTTTCATATTATATATATACATTTTTTTGGTAATGTAAGACTCTTAATCATGCCTTTAAGGCTTGTTTTACCAAGTTTCATTCTCATATTAGATTCTAGGGGCATTATACATATTTTTAAGCTAGTTTAGTTGTAATTTAAGCATGTTTTTGGCTCCTTCTTTCTTAGATCCGAATTTTCTAGACATAACTCTAAGTTGATGTTTCTATAACCCTCATCATCCAAGCATCACTAAAACAATAATAGTTCATCTAGTTGAATTCATCAAATAAATAACTACTTCTCCCAAACACATAAGCTTCTCCAAAACTACTCTTTCCATCCTCATGTCTATTCATAAATGTAATAAGAAATCAAGGTTAGGATAAAAGTTACCTTGATTAGATGTGGAAAAGGATACCAAGCTCCCTTCCTTAACAAGAACCAAACCTAAATTAAAAGTTGGATAGTGAGTTTTAGATATATTAAGAGTTAAAAAATTTTAACTAAGACTTTCTTACCTTTTTTAGCTTGAATTTACAATTTGGTTTAAGGTAAAACTATGGCTAATTGGCTTGGTTTTTGTTGTTGTTTGAAGGAAGGAATTGGGGTTTTTGTTGTGTTTGATACTTAGATAATATTTAGGAGGCAAAACAGAGGTATTACTCTGTTTTAAAGGTTCTTTAAGGCTGTTGTCACTCCTCAAAAAGGAGTTTAGTAGGATTAATCTAAAACGTGTGCACCCGTAATATGAAAGCCGTCTTGTAAGTCAGAGTTTACAAGATTCTATCATATTTATTTACATTATATATAGATATAAGATCTTTATCTAAATTCATTATGAATTCCAACTTTTCCATAATCTGTCAATATCGTAGAGAATCAGTATCCCCTACCAAATAATGAAAATTGGTTAACAATTAACCAAATTACAACATTTACTCGTTTATACAAACTATCAAATTTTGTAGCTAACTTTATCATAACCGATGTTTCTAACTTCAATAAGGTCTGTTGGAGAAGTACTCTTCACACATTCTTAATTTGATCCCAGTTAATGTTATACCCATATAAAAACTGTTGGGGGATAAACGAACCACGAACTCAGTGAATAACTAGAACTTATCACAAAACAAGCAAGTTATTATCAACCATATGTAATGTAGCATTCAAACACATAAACAATTACAAGCTTGGACAATTCGGAATCTAAACAGGATGGAGATTTACGCCCTCTCATTGGGGTTGAAGGAAAACCAATTTATGAATCACCTACCTAGGAGAAACTAAGTACACAAGAAAGCCACAATTCTCATGATAGTTGTCTTTGTATGTTAATGTTGTTAAAAGCACATATTTCCTATTTTAAGCCTTAGAAACTCCACTAAGTATTAGATCTTTCATAGTGATATCATGGGTGACGTCCTTCATTACTAGTTAGTTCTCATGGAACCGACATAATAAAAATAATCATGAGTAGAACTAATAACCTCTTGCCTAGAAAGACCAAGCATTACTAGAACGAAATTCTAACACGTAGTAGGCTATCACATACTTATAATGCAGTATATGCAATTTATGCGATGCATATCTATATTTATTTATAATGCCAATATTTATTAGTCAAGTTAAAGACGCTCAGACTTCACACAAACAATCAACATGCCATGCACTCAGCAAATTCTCAAGCATCCCATTATCACTTTTATTCAGTATTGTTTAGCAATCAAGTAACTCCAAACAACAAGCAATACCCATAACCCATGTACACACGAGTTAATTATTATTATTCTTGTATTATAATGTAGCTAAACTATAACCACAAACAATGTAATAAGTCTGAGTTACTCATTTGTGGTCCTTGCTAAACTATCGGAATATGCTTCAGGAAGTCCGAAAATTGATCTATTTTCCTATGAAAAGAGATAATAGATATTTATTATTACACTATTATTTATAATGCTTTCGGTTATACTTTGGTATCCTAAATTTAAGTTTTACTCTTTTTAATTCATCTTATTTTTCTCAGTTAGGAGTTTCGAATTTTATAAGGGTTAATCCTTTTTTGTTATTATCAGAAAATTCGTCAAAATACATTTTCTATAAGAGAAGTCTTCCTAGAATTAAAGGTGTTGATCTTAATCGCTTGATATTAGACTAAGCTTGTTATATTAGTTATTGCGTCGTTCAATAATTTAATTGAATCTTTATAGGTGCTTAATTATTCTGTATAGGTATTTGATATGGTTTTTATTATTTGTATAAAGCTTTTTAAGGTTTTGACCCCTATAGTAAAGAATATTTATCTATTATTTGTTTTCATTTTGCTTCTCTTAATCTTAATTGCTATATATATTTTTATTTAAAGGGTTTGTCTTTTCCTTAAGTCCTATTACTTTTAATAGAAGATTTTTATTTATTACTTCTTTTTCTATCAACCTTATCTGTCTCTTAAATTACTATTTTTATTTATTTAAGGGTATGTTCTAGTATCTATACCTTTCAAAATTATTTTAATAAAATCGTACGTTTATGGAGTTTAGATATATCAAATTTTTATTATACTTCAATTTTATTTTTATTGCAAAACAAGCTAAGTTTAATAATATGATATTATTAGTAACATTTGTTTTGAAATGTTAATGTCAATATTAGTAATAAATGAAGGTGTAATAATAACAACAATTTTCATACTATTACTGAATAATAATATCAGTGACAAAAATAATAATAGAATTGATGATAATATAAATATAATGACCTTAACGTAAATAATAATAGTATTAATAATCCTAATGACTCTTGATGAAAATATCAATAATATTGAATACTATAAAAAGTAGTAATAATAATAGTAATAATCATAATCATATTAATAGGAATAACAATAACATTAATATTGGTTTATTAAGAGTGAAAACTGAGTGAATTTCTATTTTATGATTTCCCGTTTTTTTGAATCCGATTTCGCTATATAAATAGTAGATTTGATAGTACTCTTTGAGTACGTTCTAGTAGTGGGATTATTTTCAAGAAAAGAAACATGTAAGGTTTTTGAATTCATAAATCAATTCTGCAATTTTCGAATGAATCATGACAGTTTTATCTTAAATTTGTTTTTGTGATATCTAACTCATTTCTAGTCCATTTTTTATGAATAAATGTCGTTTTCATAGGATTTTTTTGAGTACAATCCATTAATGGTGTTGTTTTTATCATCTTCAAGATGATGAAAAATATGAGAACAACTCTGTGACGCTGAAATTCTAATAGCAGTATTTGAAATTTTTTTTTTTATAATATCTAATTCGTTTCTTATTCGTTTTTAACAAATGAGTAGTCGATTTCATAGAATTTTTCATGTTTTTTCCATTGGTGGGTCGTTTTTGGCTTATAAAAAGCACATCGATACAATTTAATCCTTTTTTTTAAAGTGTTTCCATAGTTCACTTTAATGGACTTGTTTTGATTTTTTTTAATCCGAATTTATCAAAGCTTGAAGTTCTAAGTTCTCCTTTTGATGTTTTCATATTCTTTAGCATCCATGAATCCTTAATACAATAACAACTCAATTATTCAACTTTAAATCATCATCTATCCATCTCAAACATAGCAGTAACTTCCATTGTATCTTAACTTATCATCTTCCTAACCTCTAGTAATTGAACATAATGTAAACTTGATATTGTAATGGATATTACCTTGGTTGGATGCTAGAGTGAGTTTAGCTATTCGTTCTTGATGAAACAAGGATATAAGAGGAAGATAAGAGGATTAATAACTTAGGAAAAAAAATTAATCTAGCCAACTAACATTATACTTACCTTAAGGATTTGTTATTTTACTTGAGTTTACAACTGGTATATTGATGGAATCAAGGGTTATTTGGATTGGTTTCTTGTTGTTATTTGGAGTAGTTAAAATGAGGTTTTGATTGTGGTTGATAAGGGTTGATGCTTAGATGATTCTATAGACTAAAAGATGGCATATACTTTTATTTTGAAGTGTTTGAACAAGTGAGCAAAGAAGAAGAAATGTGTGAAATACGTTGTGGCTGTTTGGGGGCAAATTTTTGGATTGTGTTTGGGGAGATTTTGAGTTGGTTTTGTAGCCAACCTAAGCCTATATGTATATACTAATGTAAAGCTAAGATTTAGGTACAAGAGAGGGTGTTTTGGACTTGATAAATACAAGTTTCAGCTGTAGTTTCTCGGATGGAAGTTTTTGTGCGGTTTTGAGAACGATTTTTGATGAATTTGTACAAAATTTGTGGTTGTTTTTTAGGTGCATTAATTGTTTTTTTTTTTTTTTTGCTAGTTAATTAAGGTCATTTATATGTGTAAATTTGGGGCTCAACTTGCTAAAAAAAGGGATCAAAATCGAGAAAAAATCTAAGGTTGAAAGTTGGAATTTCTACTGCAGTTTTCTTGCTTTTTTTGGATAGATTTCCACATCATATTTTCAATTAATTTTTCATGCTTGAAGTGTCCATTTAGAGGTCTTCTATTGGTATTTATTTGGTCAAAAAGTATCAGCTTACCTAAGCTTATGATTTTTGTCAAAAACAGAGCTGGAATGTGTGTGTGTTGGGGCTGCTTTTGTTGGACTTTTTCCCCTACTGCAGTTGCCTTTCTCGGTAAAATACATGGCCATTTGGAGTTGTTTCTTCACTTGTTTGGATTTCTTGGCATTAAATCAGTGTCTAAGCTAGGATTTCATGGTTGGTTGATGGGTCATTTTCATTTTGGATTTTGGAGCTCACATGGTGCAAATTGGAGGCGTCAATTGCTGTAAGTGCTGGACGTTTTTCCCTATATTGCAGCAGCTATGATCCTCCCTTGTTCGTGATTTACAAATTTGCTTCAATTTTAATTTTTTTTATTTACTTAATAGTTAACCAAAATATTTTAACAAATATTAGTTTATAAACGTATGTTTATAACAGTTAAATAAAAGTTTTATCGAAATAGAATTTTCTAAGTTACTACAAAAACTCTAGATTGCTTATATATTCAAATTTCTAGTTTAAAGTTTACACGATTAATTATTTTTAGTATTTTAACTTACAAGATTAAAATTTTCAAATCCTATAAATCAAATCAAGAACTAAGTTTTAATGAATTCAGAATTCCCTAACAAGTATAACAGTGGGTTTGGAAATTTTTGTTTAAGATCTAGACTTGTAATTATTGATATATATTAGTATTTACCACATATTTATAATCCTAGTAGTTCATCTTTAGATTGTCGTTTTACACTAATAAGTTCTGTTAATAAACTATATCTTATCGGTTTTGAAATTTAGGGCTACTTCTAATTATATCTTGAATTATTAGTTCAAGATACGAAATCTCATTTTTGGTATCTATTAAGGTCAAAGAAATTTTTATTCGGGTTTTTAAACTATGAATAAGCTTATTATGACTCATAGGTTTATCCTAAGATTTTTATTGAATCATATATTTGATATTAGTTTCACATTTCCTATTTTGTTCATTTTCTAATTATGAAAATTATTGAAAATTACATTGGCAATTCAGGATTTTAATTTCTAAAATCTCAAAATCTTTTAATTAGAATATTAGTGTAATTTAAATAATTATTTAAGATCTAGATTCTTAGACATTAATCTATTTTTGATCTTATTGTGTATTTTGTAATTCTAGTGATTTATCTTTAGTCTATATTTTTATAACTTGTAGGTTGTAAAAATTAATCGTCTTTTATTATAATTTAAAATTAAGGTTAGCTATGATTTCTTATTGGACTATTGATCATTTTACCAAATATTATGATTTACTGTATAGGAGTTGTTTATACTAATTTATTAATAACAACATATTTTTGTCTAGTGCTACTTAATAGTGTTAACATATAAAATAGTTTGCACACCACTATTTCATTATTTAACAAGTATTGGATTTATTTTCTAAGTATTGAACTTCAGGAAAAAGGATTCATAAATTTATATTAATGACTGTTTTATCATTGTTTATAAATTATTTGAGATCATAGAAGTTACAGTTTGTATTTCGAAATTTTTATTGGTAAAGATTCTAATCTTTCTAATTATAATCAAATTTATTCACACTTTAACATTTGTAAATCAAGAAAAATTTAGAGTGATTTTTACTACTTGTTTCAAATATTCTGCATAATTCTATATTACATTTTTAGTATTTGTTAAAATCAGGTTACGTAAAATTAGGGGGATTACATTCTCCTCCCCTTAAGAAAAGTTTCGTCCTTGAAACTTGTAGGGATTTATCTAATTCCAGGGGATTTCGTATTTGGAACTTATTCAACTGTAGACATTTATCTCGTATATATAGTCTTATATTTCCACAACAGTCAAACCAATAAAAGCGTTCCCTATTCTTTTGAAGTGATTGTAATAACATCAACAAAGTTTCTTCCTTATATTTCTCATAAATGCCTTATTTTCTATGATATTAGTAGGATAATACTTTTAAAAGGTCAAGAACATAAACTTCATAATTACTTATGAAATCGTTGATTATGGGTGTATTCATCACTTGAAATGCTAAGATTTGTCCTTTTAATTAATCTATTATCTCCGAAAGTATGATTCATAATTACTAATTTAAATGTTGGCTTGTTCTATAGAATCATTACAGTAGGGAAAAATATGGTGTTAATTCTAATGTTGGTATAATCACTTGAAAAAAGTAGGTTTTCTTATGTTGATTCTCAGCTAGAACAGGGGTTGCTTTTTAGGACAATTTTTTATGTTTTTTGGACAGATATTCATGGCTTTTTCAAAGGGTATTTTTGGGGTTTGTTTGCTAGTTAATTAAGGCTATTATATAGGTATAATTTATGTGTATTTGTTGTACAAATTTGGGGAGCAAATTCAGTGGAAAATCAAGCTATTCTTCATGTTCCAGCTGCTGTTGAGGTTGTTTACGTCAGTTTTGAAGGGCTGTTTGAACAGATTTTCTTTGTTCAAATTCTAGCCAATTAGTGATGTTTGAGGTGTCCATTTGAAGGCTTCTTATTGGAGCTTTGTTAGTCAACAATTTCAACTCTTAATAGGCCTATTAGCCCTAGTAAAAATCAGTGCATGTGTGTGTGAAAAGGAGATGCTGTTTGACGTCTTCTCCTCCTCTTGCAGCTGCTTCCATAGTAAATTGCAAGACAATTTGGAGCTGTTTCTTGCTTGTTTGAGCTGAAATTCCTTGCATTTATTAAGTGTCTTTGCTAGGGTTTTATGATTGTTTAATGAGTCATTTTCTTATTGAATTTATGTGTCCAAATTGGCTCAAATTGTGGTCGTGATTCCCATGTATAGCAGCAGCCGAAATCTGATTCTTGCACCGGTTTCCATCTTTTTTTATCATTTTTTTAATTCATTTAATTATTTGCTTAACATAATTAACTAAGTTATCTTAACAAATATTAATTTATACGCGTATGTATATAACAGTTTTCTAAGAGTTCTATCTTTTAAAAAATTATCTAAGTTTCTACAAAATTTATAGATTGTTTATATATTAAAATTTATAGTTTAAAGTTTATACGATTAATTATTTTTAGTATCTTAACTTATGCGATTAAAATTTTCAGGTCAAATTAGAGTCTAAGTCTTAATGGACTCAAAATTCTTTAACAAGTATAACTGTGGGTTTCGGAATTTTATTCGAGGTCTAGACTAGTAATTATTGATCTGTATTAGTACCTACTACGTATTTATAATCCTAGTAGTTTATCTTTTGATTATTGTTTTATAACCAATAGGTTATGTTAATATATCATATTTTATCGGGTTTGAAATTTAGGGCTATTTCTAATTATATGTTGAGTTATCAGCTCAATATACGAAATCTTGTTTTTGGTATTAATTAAGGTTAGAGAAATTTTTGTTCGGGTTTTTAAACTATGAATGAGTTCATTACAACTCATAGATCTATTTTAGGATTTTTATTGGGTCATAAATTCACTGTCTAATTCACATTTTCTATTTTATTATCGTATACTAGTACGAAAATCCTCGGAGATTACAAGAGGCTCTCTACTGAGCATTAGAAATGCAACCAGAATAGATTCGATACGGGTCATATAAAATTCAAATCCACATCGGTTCCCTATAAAATTTACCAAACATGACCCTAAACCCTATAGGATTTTTCATTTTAAGCCCACACCAGCTTACCAAACCTGCCCCTATAACAACCCACTAATAGCATTTGCAGCCTTTTTTCATGTCCTTTTATATAGTTTTTTTTTTCAGCCACATACTTTCGACTTCAACTTGCCGTCGTTTGTCCTTTTAGCTTTGTTGGAGTAGATTTTATTTATCTGGTCTGGACGGTAGGTAGATGAAAAGATAATCATTGTGTTTGCTTATTATTATGTCGAATACTTGGAGAAGACGAGTGATTTTATGTATACTAGGAGTCTGGAGTTAAATATATATATATATATGTATATATTTTTTTTTTTGGGAAGACAAATTGTAATGGTCCGGTTTATTTGAGATTTGTTAAATTACATTCTTGTAGGATTTGCTTCTATATTTGTATAATCATATGCAGATATATTAGTGATGGCATTAGGGAAAGGGATTAGAAGTCTGTGACTATGAAGGGAGATACTTGGAGACCCGTAGGGAATTATGTGTTTGGGTTCCTATAGGGTTTTATATTAGATTCTATAGAGTTTTAAAGGAATGCTTGAACTCGATCATGAAATCCTATTAGGTTTTTTAACAGATGAAATAAGTCAAATACCCTATATTGATCCAAATGCATCTGATTTCGGCCTTCCCGAACATAACCAGCTCACATAACTAATCCAAAAATTAAAGCTCTGCCTATCAATGAGCCTACAAAAAAGCTTACGCGGACAAGCCAAATGAACTCATTCCTCCCTTTTGTAATCGGTGGATATAAGGTGAAAGTGAGAAGTATGCAATGTAGGACCTAGGTCACAAGAGAAAAATGTAGGCCTAACAAATACCACATGGAAAAAGTGAAAAAAAATTATAATTTACTTCTATTTTTATAGTTGTTACGTGTAAAGCTGTACTTTGACAGTAGCATCCAAATGGTTAATGAAACCATTAATAGCCTTTTACGTGTAGTAATGCAGCGTATCGTTTACAATATGCATAGCATTAATTAAATACATTATGTATAACACATAATAAATCATTATATAATTTTTTCAATTTATGTTATAATTATGCCATATAATTTCTATTAATGTAAACCATAGAACTCGGCTCGTTTGTCACTCAAACGTTATTTTGTATTAGAAGATATGCTAATGTGGCACGTTTTAAATAAGATTATATTAGCATCCATTTGTAATACTAAAATGTTGATCCCTGTTTGTTCTACTTTTATAGTATTGATCCATTTTTTTTATTATTACGCAAAACATCGATGTCTTACTATCCCTAAACGTTTATTTTCTCTGGCGTAATTTTCCATTTAGAATTTTACCGATGATGAGATAAAAAATGCTTTTAGTAAGGTTGTCTCGGTTGAAGAATGGTTTATTCAAAATTTAGTAAGGTTGATGCTTTGAATTTTACTAAAAGCATGACTTCCTTAGAAGACAATGGTAAAGGAAGGCGGTGACTTTAAAAATTTTACTCCCAGTAAACTGAAAGAGCAAGCTTATGGCCTATGAAACAAATGTGCTACGTGCTGAAGAAAGCAAGCAAGAAAAAGGCTATAGCTTTCAAAGTAAAGGAAGAAGATTGAATCTAATGACAAGGGAGCTAATGATCAGGATAAAGATGTAACATTGCTAGCTAGGCATCTCAATCGAATAATAAAAGAAAAAGTGTAGGAAATATTTTAATTACAATATACATGTACACCATGGCAAGTATGATGCTGGAAAGAGTTATAAGGAATAGGAAGAAAAATACACTAGTAAAAATCTCTATTTGTGAGGCAATTTTTTTCGTCTCAGTTGACCTAAATTTTGCCTTAGTAAATCTATTGTGGCAAAAATTTCACGTCATAATTTTGCATACAAAACAGAGCCATGAATAAGAGGTGAAGTTTGCCGCACAAAATTTAATTTTAACAAATATCGCCTCACTAGATGACATGGCAGGCTAGCCATGTGTGAGACGAAATCCGTCTCATATTTCTTATATGCGGCAAATTTCGCCTCTTACATTTTTTTTGAAAAAAAAAATAAAATAAATTCTAATGAATTTTTTACAACTTATTAGTATTCCAAAAACTCACCAATTAATTTAAATTTTATAATTTATAATACAAATTTTATAATTTTAATATTCTATTAAGAATATTATGATAATAATCATAATTAATCATATTTTTCTACTTAAATTTTATAAATAGTTAAAATATTATGATGTTGTAAATATGTTTACATTCGGGGAAATATTACATTTTTCAAATCATCATATACCTAAAATATTAAAGAAAATATATCATTTACTCATGAAATATTATTAAAATACAAATTAAAAATGAAAAAAAATTACTCTAATAATAGTAAGAGGTTACCTTGATTTTAATGTTGTTGAACTCATAATAAAAAATTGATCAAATAATCTATACCTACAAAATTGATACATAAAAGTAGTTGTTTAGAAGGATTAGATACGAAAATTAAATGATTTAAATTGAATAAGAACTTCAACAAATTCAGAAAGGAAAAGAACAAGAGAAGAAAGATGAAAAAGGTTGAAGAAAAAAAAAAGAAGCGAATGAAGATGAAATGATTTACGAGAATATAGAAGGAAAAAAAGAGAGGAAGGAAAATGAAAAGGAAGAGGTACATAGAGGGGACTTGAGGGGAAATTTGCCTCAGTATCTTAGTCATGAGGCAAATTTAGCCTCATTGTCCTAGTGTAAGTTGCTTATTAAAATTTAAATGACATATGTAAATATTACTAATGAAAGTTAATTGATATGTGATTTGTAATTATATATTGATAAATTTTATTTATAAAAATGAATACCAACATAAATTTTGCACGTTTTATAAAAAATCTTATTATTAAAATCCGTTATTTATAATATTATAGAGTAATTGATATGTAATGTGCAAATTGCATGTTGATTTACTTAACATAAAAATAGATAATATTTGCATAAGTTAATTATTAAAATTTAAATGACATATATGTGAATATTATTAATGGACGTTAATTGATATGTGATGTGTAATTATATACAAATAATAATTTTTTATAAAAATGAATCCCGACGTAAATTTTGCACTTTATAAAAATCTTATTATTAAAATCCGTTAATTGTAATACTATTGAGTAATTGATATATGATGTGCAAATTACATGTTGATAGTAGTGTATTATAAAATTGAACACACCAATCCGCTTGCATGTTTTATTAAATTTAATTGATATTATATATATATATATATATTGATAGTAATTTTTCATAAAACTAAATACACCAACGTAAATTTTGCATGTCTTACAGAAATCTTTTTATTAAAATTTGTTATTTGTAATACTATCCAGAAATTAATTAAATTTAAATGTACGATGTATAAAAAAATAAACATGAAATAACATGCACGGAAATCATCATATAGTCTGATTAGATTGTTCTAGTCAAATTCATTTCTTCATGGTAAATAAATCCACCTCAAAGGACACACAATAATACATACCCAATAACTAATCAAGTCATCATAAAATTCATGATAAATCAAATATATCAAGTGCCACAAGTGAGAGGTTCATATATAAGACTATCATTTTATAGGTGTGCTTCACATATGTAGCATATCGCATATCATCTTTGTCTAAACCATAACCAAACACAACACCTATTGTCCCTCAATTTTCCTTTCGGTGATAGACAAAGAGTAAAATAAATGAGTTATTCCACCACATTAAACCCTAGAGCCCCTACATACTACTCGAGAGGATACATCTCATCTTTACAAGCACTACCTCTTTTTGCTCAAGCTTTTCCCCACTATTACCCTAATCTATTTTAACCTCCAACACCACTATAATCACAAGCACTACCTCTTTCTACATTTTATGAATAGAAATTAATTGACATGTGATGTGTAAATTATATATTGATAGTATTTTTCTGTAAAATCAAACATACTAAAGTAAATTTGGCACATTCTATGAAAATCTTGTTATTAAAATTCGTTATTTACAATATTTTTCTAAAATTAAATAAATTAAATTTTATGATATAACAAAAGTAAACATGAAATAACATGCATGTTAATCATTGTAGAATATGTTTGTATAAACCAACAATACATACTATAAATCATAATGATCCACAAGATCTACAAAGGAATAGAGAAGTCCAAAGAAAATAGAAACAACATATTCTGAACATTGAAAATAATGAAAATATGGATAATAGGAATGCCTAGTGCCTCTACTGCTGGCGCTAGTGAGCATGACCTGATCCTCCAATGGATGTACTCTGATTCACTATAGATAGGGCGGTGTCAAATGATAAGTTGAAGGCTATGTAGGGGTATGTGGAGGATGCTGAGAGGAACTTGGACCAACAGCTGGAGTAGCACCTGGGAATGCATGCGATCTAAATGCGAGTGCTCATGATGAAAACTAAGCAAAACCTACCTCCCTACTCTCCCCCCTTCAATTCCCTTACCCTTTCCCCCCCCCCCCCCCCCCAATGTGGCAAAACCCGATGAAGGATGTTGGCCTCTTTGCTTCCAGAGCTGCCAGGTAACTCATGAGGTGGATCGTGCAGTGCATGTGTGAACATAGATGGCTAGCTCACTATCCATAAAAACCCTAGTAAAGATGCAGATGACGTACTGCTAGTGTGAATGGCGTAAAGTTAAGCTGGCTAGAATATAGGCCACTACCAAGAGTACCCATGTGCGGTGTAACCTGCTGGTATGGAGGACACTGCCTAAGGAAGACATCGAAGGAGGACGAACATAGTTCATCAACATATTAATTTGCTCATGTATCATGTCCAATTGTCGATGATGCCTTGTCCTATCGTACTCAGAGTGCACTAAATCCTCATCGCGTGGTTGCTCATAGTAGTCAATCATGTGCTAATCTATTAGCATACCGTATCCAAAGCCACGACAGAAGCTAAATCTATGGCCCAAAACCTCCTCCATAATGTCCTAATCTAGCAAAGGTCACTTACCTGTCATAGTAGCAATATCATCCTCCTTCTTTCTCCTATGACATATGTGCCTGGTTGAAACAAAGAAGACAATGTCAATATAATCATACAAAATGATAGATACAGTGTATTACCATAGAATATGAAAATTTAATATGCTTAAATAATTTTACATGGACACCTCTGACTCCCAACTATCAGTCAACTGTCCATTCAACCTCCTCAAATGCGTATGTCTATAGTTCTTTATTGGCATGAGATCTTGTAATAAATTATTAGTGAAATTACTAAAAGAATATAGAACATAAATTCGCGCACACAATATGGGTATCATGACAAGCAAAAAAAAAAATGTAGTTATAATACTTACATTCGTAAGTGCATGTTGAAGTATAGACTTTGTACCACTTGTATGCATTGATTTTTGCTTCTTCATATTTGTCGTATTCACCATGGATAGAAGCTACACGATTGAACCAAATGCAAAATCATACCTTGTAATTTGGATCAGTCTCTATAATATGGACGAACGCCCTCCACTCATTAGGTCGGTGCTCAAAACTCGATGGTAGCCTGCTAACAGCTTCCTTGCCTCCACCTTTAGATATGATGTATACATCCAACCTATAGCGAAGCTAAATATATGATTTGCTCACCAAATAGTTTAACGTTATCCACCACTTATGCAGCTTCCGCTAATTCTCTAGTAGATCAAACTTTTTCTAGACATTAAAAACAGGTTACATGTATTAGTGAATGGTTAGGCTATGGAAACCACCTCCCAAAATGTTTTTAACCAAAAATAAACTTATCATAACTCTGCTAATAATGCCATGTTGATAGGCCATTGGAAATGCTAACCACGCCTTACCTCTAGGTCATGGAATAACAACTAGTCGATACTCTATGGTGGAGCTAGAACTCTTACCTAACCATCTTAGGACATAGAATATGAGACCCATATATCCATTTGGCATGGTGACGGTCGGTCTATGGCCTATCCTCCTAAACTACTCCTTCGCCTATTCCCCTTGTACATACCCCAGCGCCTCTTAAGCACTATGATATCGGCCTTCTCCTGCTCAACCACCATAACTCCTCATCATGCTTCACTATTGTGGTGTATGGATTCTTACGGTCTACTTGAGCAGGTATGGGACATCCTCCCCTATTCTCAACTCATTCACCCACCCCTATTGAGTCTGAATAGCCTGGCCCAACTGGTCGTCAGTCTCTTTGTCCTACTCAACGATCAATAATGCAATAAACAATCCTCTTATATAATTAAATAAAAATATTAGTACATCATTATAATATGTATGTGGAAGACAAAAGATTAACCATTCAAGGTGAAGACCCCACCAGCATACTACTTAGGGTGTGCCTCAGCGTTCTTCATAAGCCAATCGATGAAATTTGAGCTACTTATCCTGTACATTATAAAAATTACCATTGTTAGTGATATATTACTTTGAGTTCATTACAAACAAACATTTCTGATAAAGAAAAACAAATGAAAATAGACATACAGTCTATTTGTTTGAATCATCATCCCCTACACTCCTACAACCCTTACATGGGTCGAGTAGGCGTACAAGTTTCCTAGATCAACAAACATGGGATCAATTGAAATTGTACATAGCCTTTCAACTGTCTATTACATTTGCTCCTTGGTTGGAGGTGGCTCATCCGATCCACTATCTTCTATGGATTCCAATTAGAAGAAACTATGGGTAAATATATGATGGTGTATAACTTTCTATACAATCCTCTAGTCATCAAATCACTTGTGCGGGTCCTTTAGGTAAAATGCTTGTTGTCATTATCATACCATGTCATTGTTGTATTGAATGAGATGAGGTCTCCATCAAAACTTTCCAATTTGTCCCAGCCTATGTCAAACCACCTACACCCGAATAAAAATACTCACCTAGACCCTACATAATTTAATTGAATAACTTTAGTGAAAATGCCATAAAAGGTTATCTGTTGTCCGCCATCTGCACCAATGATGTATACACTACTGTTCTACGATCTTAATCCCCTCTCCTTTTCTTCTGTGTTGTATTGGACCCCATTCAAAACACAACCATTGTAGCTATATTGATGAATATCTAGGCCCTACCCCAAAGCTTCTAGATCTTCTAACACCCACTGGCCATTGATGGACCTAGGTTCCATATTCTACAAAGGATGAAAATGATGAAGTTAACCTTTAGAGATATCGATGCATATATATTTCAAAAGTTATAGGTGAGTCGCAACCTTATTTTGAAACCACTCTGCAAAATGTCTACATACTATTCCTCCTACATTACGTGCTCCTCGTGCAGTTAGTTCTTGCTTGAACTCCCTGGAAATAATTTCATTAAAATTCCACATTAGGAAATGGTGAAATTATAGTGTTATCAGGTCATAAATGAATGCAAATGAAACCACATACCTTATAAATGATTGCACCTCATTGCAATTATTTAACAATGTCCAATGCATTCTATTGAGTTCAACGTCCTAGCCTGAAATAGTGCATGCACCTATCGAATGTACAAGCTATGTGAATACTCAAAACAATGAAGATGAAGCTTCCTCTAGTGGTTTTTCCCTCTATGGATAGGCCCTATTTGTTCTTTAGTCCATGGTCTTGAAATATAGTGACCAAAATTGGATGCTCTCTCTCACATCATATGACTCGATAATGGAACCCTCCGATCTTACCCTATTCCATAAATCTCCCTTGAGGACTCCCATGTATCTCTCAATAGGATACATCCAACAATACTGAACAGGGCCACCCATGCATACTTCTTTTGGAAAATGGATAGCTAAATGGATCATGACATAAAAAAAAAAAAAAAGTAAGATGAAATATCATCTCTAACTCGCAAAGAGTTAGGATTACGGTATTTTTTCAAAGACTCCAGTAAATTCACACAAAGTTTTTTAGCTGTAAATTCCCTAAAGAAATAGGAGACATCACATACAACAGCATAAATTCTTATATTGACAAACCCATGAATAACTGCTGAGAGGATCCCTTGCGGCAGAACATGACAATCGTAGCTCTTTGGCATCTTCACATACCTAATTGATTTATAGACCTCTCTCATTTGCTGAGTCAACAGTGTACATACAGCCGCTAATTTGAACATGCGACTACTGCGTTTTGTAGATGTAACTTGGAATGAATACCTATTTCTTGAAGCTTAAGGCTCGCTTTATCTGTGTCTTTTAACTTGCCTTTAAGACCAAAAATAGTCCTAACCAGTTTATCACATATATTCTTTTCAATGTGCATCATGTTAAGGCTGTGTCGTATCTGTAGTTTATTCCAATATGGCAACCAAAATAGCAAACTGTTCTTATACCAATTTATGACGTCTTCGTTCCTTTGATGACAGAGCCACTCTTGCATTTTTCCTAATATGACATGCTAATACCTTCTCAACTGATCCACAATGTCTGTGCTAGTCAAATCCATTAGCTAGGCTTTCGTTTCTACGGTGCCATCAAAACTTGCACTATCGTGGTGCCATCTATGTTTTAGAGGCAATAACCATTTATGGTCCATTAGTGAAACTTACTATTTGAATGCCCACTTGTGTAGTCGACATTACATATAGGACATGCCTTGTAACCTTTGATCGTCCAACCTGATATGTCACAGCATGTTGGGAAATCATTGATAGTTCACAATAATGCTGCATGCATTTGAAATGTCCATCCTTCCACCACATCCAGCATTTTCCCACCACTTTCTCATAGTTCTTCCAACTCTTCTATAAGGGGTTGTAAGTACACATTAATATTTTTACCAAGAGATTTTGGCCTCGATATTAAAAGGGACATCATCATATATGGCTCCTTCATGATCTCCATGGTGGAACATTGTATACAAACATAATAATTGGTCATGTGCTATATGATGTGCTCATGTTTGCATAGGAATTAAACCCATCATTAACAAGTCCTAGTTGCATACTTTAGGGGTCCGACGCAAACCAAGGGTACTTGCTATCTAATCCCTTCCACTATTTAGAATGTATGAGATGCCTCAACACGCCTTCCACTGATACATAATTTTCTTTGTGCCATCTCATATTCGAAGCTATCTTTCGGCACATGAATAGCAATTATAATCTTAGAATTGATGGAAAATGCCGCAAAACATTAACCGATATTGTTTTTTGTTTCCTTGAATAAAGCTTCCAACTTCGTTCACCTCATACTGGGCAGTTATCAAGATTTTGGAATTCTTTCCAGAACCACACACAATTTTTTTTTTGCACACATGGATCATGTTTACATCTATGCCCAACTGCTTCAACAACTTTCGTGCTTCACAGTATGATGACAGTAATAAATTGTTAGCTGGTAACAAACATTTTACTAAAACAAGCCAATTATTGAATTATTTTACTGATTGTTTACCATCAACCTTTAGATTTATCATTCGAAGTACTGTTGATAATAAAGAGAACTTTGTACAACCTGGATACATCGAACTCTTTGCTTTTTCAAACATTCTAGTGCACCACTTCTAGTCAAATGCACTCCTTTCATCTCAACTATCAACATCATCTCCCTCAAGATCACTCATGTTAGCAGCAAGGTTTTCCAAAAGTTCTTGATCTACTTCATTTTTCAAAGTATACATATTCAGGTAGATTACTCCCTTCATCCATGACAACATTATCATTTACCTTGTCTTCATCTACATCCTCATAATGGAAAATCCAAGGCGAGTAGCTCTAAGTCATTCCCCTCGTGATGAGGTGATACTCAATAATCTAAATAGACTCATGAACTATTGAGACATTCTCTACAAGGGCATATAATCAATCCATATGCCCTCCTATGGTTTACAGTAGCATGTAAAAATTCTTTAACCCCATTTATGTATGCATAGTTGTCAAATCACGCATTATATGTCAAGTTCATGCAGACATCCTATCTTCGCATTTAATTAATTACAACATCTTAATCATATCAGATATTTCCATATAATTATTAAGACATTTAATATCAAAATACTATATTCTAAATTAACATATTATTAAACTTGCTATGTGTCATGTAGTTAAATACAATAAACATATATTAAATAATAATATATAATTGCTAAATCCTAGATATATATATTTTTTTTTAAATTACTAACAGGAAATACATAACTATAAATTAAATATACATTAATTAATAAATATATAAATACAACATTTGAATAATTGTATTTAATCTAAGTGTCAAGCAGTTTAACACAATAAGCATGTATTAAATAATAATATATAATTACTAAATCCTAATATATATAATTTTTTGAATTACTAGCAACAAATACATAACTATAAATTAAATATACATTAATTAATAAATATAAATACTAGCATCTAATAATCGTATTCAATCTATGTGTCATGTAGTTAAACATAATAAACATATATTTAATAACAATATATGTTACTTAATCCTAAATATATAATTTTTTAAATTATTAACAAGAAATACATCACTATAGATTAAATATACATTGATTAGTAAATGTATAAATACTATCATTTAAATAATTTTATTTAACCTATGTGTCATGCTATTAAACACAATAAATATGTATTAAAAATAATATATAATTGCTAAATCCTAAATATATATAATTCTTTGAATTACTAACAAAAAATACCTAACTATAAATTAGATATATATTAATTAATAAATATATAAATACTAGCATTTCAATAATTGATTAAAATTAAAAAAAAATTGAACTAACCTTTTAGTGATTACAGTACTCCAAGTATCCGATTTGAGCTATACAATTTATCATATGCCTATGCAAAATAAAAATATAATTAAAAATTAATTTTATTCTAAAAATATATTTTTATAAAAATATCAGTAAAATTTATTCGCGTAAAAAAACTAAAATAGATAAAGAAAAATACTAACCCGACAAATTTAAAGCGAGCAAAGAAAATTACTTTGTAGTGTGTGAATGTGTGTGTATGAGAGAGAGAAACTTGTGCTATATGTGTGGGAGGGAGAACGAGACTGTAATGTGTGTGTGTGTGTGAGAGAGAGAGAGAGAGAGAGAGCAAGCAGGAAAGGGGTGGTAGTAGGGAAGTGGCTTTGTGTGTGTGTGGTGTGTAAGAGAGCGAACAAGCAGTGTGTGGGTATTTATAATGCTGATTTGAGGCATATGTTTTTTTATCATAGTCAAGACATGAGGTGAAATTCACTACTAACAAGGATAGTGAGGCGAATTTCACCTCATTGTCCTAGTCAGCGGTGAAATTCGCCTCATGTGCTAACTAGATGAGGCAAAATTCACCTCCAATTAATTATAACAGGCAAAAATTACCTCTCATTGTATGAGACGGAAATTTCGCTCAAAAATTTGCATCCTGTGCACCAATTTTTACTAGTAATAAGGGGAAAAAAATAAAAAAACTCAAGTGCTACAAATGTAAGAAACCAAGACCCATCAACTATAAGGGTTTGGTTTACATTAATAAGCTCAAGAAATTCAAGTCCAAGAAGAAAACTTTAATGGCCAATTGGAGCGATCATGGCGTGTCTAAGAATGAATCACAAACTTCAATACCAAAGAGGAAGTCAACAGTTTAATTAATTTTTTATGGCCAATTTAGAGCTAATTCCTAATTTTGATATCACATATAGTATGGTAAAGTTGCTTATGTTGAAATACAAAAATTATTAAAAGCTTTGTCAAAATCCAATATTAGGAATTCTCCATTGGAAAGTGAAATAAACCCATTAAAGAATGATGAAATAATAAAGATAATAAAAAGAAGTATTAAGCTAAACAAATGTGCATTTATTTGATGAAAACGATATTTTAAAAAATAATTAAGAAGCTTTGCATATAGACAAAGAAGCATTATCAAATAAAAACTTAGTTCTAAAGAAAAAATAAGGAAATAAAAAAATTGAAAGTTCGAGTGGATAATCTCTCAAAGTTAATTAGAAGCACATTTGCAAAATTAAATGAAAACGATGAAAAACTAAAGATTCTCTTAACTTGAAATAACCTAATTTATTTAATAATTTAATTTTTATGTAAATATAATATTAGTTCTAAATATTAAGTTTGAAGTGAATTTGATATATGAAAATGAATGTGTAGAAATAGGTTTGATATACAATGCGTAAATTCTTGTTAGAATAAAAAGTGTGTTAGTAGCATGTTATGAATTAATACTATGTTTATTAATGTAAATTATTGATATGTGTATATATGTGATGAGATTAATGCTATTGTTTTATGTATATTAATGTGTGTATAGTATAATTAATGTTTGTGTCTCTTATGAATTAATATGTATGTGTTATGTTTAAAATTATCAAAATAACTTTTGAAATGTTTAAAATGTGTTAGCATAATTTTGCAATAAGTTAAGCCCATTTTCAAGCTCAAATTAAGTCCAAATTAGCCCTAATTTAAGCCAAATTAAGCCTAACCCATATGTACCCCAAAAGTCAAAGTTTAGGATAAATATAAGGCCATAAATTGATCAAAAGGCCCTCTTTTGGCAACCAACAAAATCCATCCGAATTTTCATTTTTCTTTTCTTTCTTTTGTTCTTCTTTCTTCAAACCATAAGCTCCAAACCTTAGCAAGAACAAGTCTTAGGTTCTTGCACCATTCATTAAGCTAAAACTTCCCTTAGGTAAGTTCATCCACATATAAAAGTTATTTTATATGTTTAAGTTTCACTTGATATATGAGTTTCATATGCCATGTGAATGCATGTTGAAATGAGCTCTTGAGAAGTTTCATGTGTTAGTTGTGTGACAAGTTACAATTTGATATTATATGAACTTGTAATATATGTTTTATGTGTAACTTGAAGTGTTGAAAGTTGTTGAAGTCATGAAAAAGGGTTATGCATGCTCAAGGTGGTGTTGAGAAGTGAATGAGTTGTTGATTAGCTAAATGGTGTTATGTGCATGAAGAAGTGTTTGGTGTATTGAATATGAAGTGATGAAGTATTTAAGAGTTGATGATTGTGATAGAAATGTTTTGGTTGTGCTTGAATTGGTAGAGATGATATATGAAGTGTTGGTTTTGATTTCTTGGTTGAGATGTGTTGAGTTTGTGTTGATGTGTTAAATGTGATAAATATGAAGTTTATATATGTTATGAGTTGATAGAATACATTTGAGATGAATTTTAATGATAGAAATGTGTTAAAGAAGGATTAGGATATGTTTAAAGCTACAATTTTGCAAAGTGCAAAACAGGAGAAACATAAACTTTTCGAACCAGTTTGTTTTTGCATTAACGCCAGCATCTGGTACTTCAACGCCGCCGGCATAGAGGCGGTGTTGAATGTGATCAGAACCAATTTTTCTAATACTACTTATAACGCTGCCGGCTTTTGTGAAGAAATTGGCCAGCGTTTATTTTCAAATCCTACGCCAGCCACTAAGCTTCAATGCCGCCGGCCTTTTATTGATGTTAAATGCGAACAAAACTTATTTTCTTAACGCCGGTATACGATTCCAACGCTGACGGCATTCAGCTCAAAATTACGGGTGTAAATTGCCAGCATATCCCTTGAGCTTTTACAATTTCAATATTCTTCAATTGTTCTTCTTTACTTCATATATGGTCTTTTAATGAATTTATAAGTTATATAAGCATGTTTTATGTATGAATTAAGTGTTAGAGCTATAAGTTAGGGTCATTGAATTTCCTTATATAGTTAATTTAGAATTGTGTGTTGTATGTATGTTCTACGTTTGATTAATTGATTTGTTTTTATATTTTTTTTATTTCAGTTAAAGGTTCTTCAGTTGATTCCCCTTTGAGTGGATATAGTGATACCCTATTGGGTACAAGTACGCAGTAGCTTGCTTGTTGTATGCTAGGAATAGGCATTACTAAATTTGACTTAATTCAATTCGACTTAATATTTTGATGAATTGGATGTCTATTACACTATTTAATCTGGTCCGAGGAGCAGCACACCCGTAAAGACCCGACCCTCTAAAACCCAAGACTTAGAGTACCGAGTCCCCAACCACATATAATATTTTCACATTATATGTAAGGTTGTCCTAAATCTAACAGTTTATGAAAATTGTTTGATTAAAATCACTATAACTTTATAAAGAACTTTTAAAACAAAACAAGATTGCTGACAAGAGCAATCTATACATACGTTTACATCATATAAACATGGTTTAGTGTCAATACAAGACACTACAAAAATTACATGTTTTCTTACATCAAAAAGAAACCTAAGGGATCTTAAGGTCTTTACAACAAATGGGCTTAACTAACAAGCCATCTATACATAACTTTTCCTTAGCAAAAAGTCTTCCAAAAGCCCAGGGTAATCGGATCCTATTCGTCTCACTCATCCAGAAATCTCTCGAAATCGGACCCATAGCCCAAATCATTATAAAACTCGTCTCCAATACCTGCAAAGCAGCAAAAGTGAGCCAAAGGCCCAGTACACAATGTAAGCCCTAGAAAATTTCAGTAAATAGGTCCAAAGATGAACTTCGAAAATAGAACCCTAAAAGTCACTCCGAATTAAAACTGAACTTCGATAAGTCTTAAACTCCGACCGAATCCGGAAATTTCTGAATCGTGAGAAAAATAAGAAATCTCAGAAATAAACTAGCAACTCAATTTACTTCCATTCTAAAGCCTCTATGTACGACAAATTTCCTATTTAACCCTAACTTATAAATTCGGGTAAAATGGAGCCCTAAAGCAAATTGCTAAGAAGTAAATAACGATTAACCTTCGGGAAGAAAACTTAATCCAAAGAGTTCCGAAAACGTTGTGAGATACTAAATTCTTATAAAAATCGACTTTAAAGTAAATCTCACCAATCAAATACGTCATAAAGGTGTAAAATGTTATTTTCCAAGATTGCAAAGGTACGAACCGGAAAGTCAACCGGGAAACCTAAGTCCTTGAATCTCCCAAGAAACTTCGTAGTCTAGATCCGGCAATTCCGTGTTCCTAAACCAAGGAGTCAGAAGAAGAGAAAAAGGTGTAATTGGTTCGTATTAGGCCTAGGATGCTCGAAAGGATGAGACCAACGGGTTTTCAACTTATTCCAATCCGGCCAAGGTGCCGACTTCAAAAAGCGTGCCCTGGGAGTTGGGAATGTTAGTGAATATGTTATTAATGCCGTTAGATTCATATCTCTATAAGGATCTTTAAATTATTAGTTCTTCAAATTTTCAAATGGCTAGAAGTATACGAGTTTGCAAATTCAATTGTATTTCATTACTACCGGAAATTAGTGAGTTTTCCAGTACGAATTACTATTATTCATTACCCATATTATTATTATTATTATTATTATTATTATTATAAAGTATACCCTAATTCTCTCGGTAATCGGACAAACTTCGGAAACCGGAGAACGAAACCCTATATCGGTCTGGTTCCAGCTTAGTGAGAGGAGCCTAGAAACCCTAGATCCGGCTTTCCTTTGATTTCATAATAAAAGAAGTTTTATAAAGTAAATGAACATGAATTATCGCTCTAAAGCATATTTTAAACCTTTGAAAGTTCCAAATTGGGGAATTTTTCAATTCCGGGCCTTCCCGAGCTCAGTTACGGAAAAGTATGCCCCGGGACCATGGACTCAGAATAATGTTCCGGAATATTCATTAGAACCGTAATTTTATAAGGATTCTAAAAATATCAATTTTATAATTTTTCGGGCTATAAAAATTACAGTTATGGCCTTTTTCCCGTATTTTCTCTACTATCGGTAAAGTAAATGTCTTGTCTACTATTCACAAGTATAACCTACATTACACACTACCTATACCCTATTCTTACATCCTTACAACTACTCATTACAATTTTCTTTTCCAAGAAATTTTGTTTCCTAATTAAATAATACAATTATTACATTTATTTACACAAAATCCAATTTTTATCAAATTTCACAATCCTCTCTCCTCCACCCCCCTATGGCCGGCGCCCCTCCCCCATATTTCCCCTCTCATTTGTTTTATTTTTGTTATTTTTATTCCACTAAAACCCTAATGCATGTAATATATAAGCTCATCTTTCTCTCTCTCTTCTCATTTTCACTCTTTCATTTTTTTCAAAGGTTGGAAACTCTCTCTTTTTCACCCTCATGTGTCGTGACACACACACACTCACACACACACTCACAAGCTTATTTTCTCTTCTCTTCATCTCCAAATCTCCATTAATGTGATGATTTTAAGCTTTGTTCTTCCCAAATCTTGTAATGGCAAAGCTATTCTTGTGTGTTTTCACATTTAATCCCAATGATCAAATGCTAGGGACATGAAGACACTTGTACAAGAATATCAAGCCATCACAAGAAGTGGATCTAGAGATTAAAGGAGTTTTTGATGAGATAATGTGATGTTCATGCATGTAAAGTAGGAATCTTGTGTAGATATTTATGTTCATGCCACGAAACTCATGATTCATGCATTATATTTGATAGATCTAGTGTTTAAACATTCATATCTTCATCTACATTTATGTTCATGTGGATATCTTGAGCTTTCATGCACTAAGGATCATAAAGGCTTAGTCTTGCATGTATATAGATGTGTTAGATGATAGATCTTCATGTATAGGAAGTAAGAAACTTGAAAAAGAAAAGATTTTTACTAGGAATGTTTTATGGAAATTCGGATGATTTTTGAAACCCATTTTAAAAACCCTTGAAACCACTTTAAAACTCATATTTTGCACAAGAAATGGAGGGTAATGTAATAGATGCCCTTAAGGAATGATTTTTACGAGTTTAGATGAGTTTAGGCATAAGAAAAATGTAAAACAAGTAGTGGAGTTAGAATGAAAAATATTGATATATGGGTTGATAGTTAAATTCGTAATTTAGAGTCATGCTTACATGAACACCTAGTATTTAAGTTTAAATTGGATGTTTTATGAGTCAAATGGTGTCCTTAGATAATAGATATAATGAAGCTTTAATTTTTTATGCATTAAACAAGTTTTCTCATAAAGAAAATGCAAGAAAATGAAATTTACAAAATTCGGATTTTTGTGAGTAGCTTGTTTAAAAACATATTTACCTAATGAAAAATGTGTATTTTTATGCATAAATGAAGGTCATGGCTAGTATAGACGTTGAGGACTCATTTTGATTTAGATAACAAGTGAATTCCAAGAATAAAATCATAAAAACCCTAGGGAATGTAAAGTTGGAAAAATTTAGCTTTTCATAAGTGATCATTAAGGAATTCTTGATAATTAGGAGCTCGAGAGTTCATCATCAAAGACCATCAAAACCATGCATATATTGAGCTCATTACATGATATTCATATTAGGAATTCATTCATATACCATCTATACATGAATCATCAACTAGGAATATTTTTATCAAATGCGAAACAATTTTTCAGAATTGGAAAAGTTACAGAACAGAACTGATCCCACTGTTCCGAGACCCTAATGTTTTCAAAACTTGAAAATAATATTATAAATAAATATATCTTTCGAAGTAGATAGAAATCGATATAAAATTTGCGAAATTCCGAGCTAAAATGACCAAGTTATGGCCATTTTAAGTTGGAATTTCCGCAAATAGCGAGAATTCCGATTTTGTGTAGTTTAGATACATAGTTTGAATTAGTTTAGTGATGAGATTCTTATTAGGCTATTCTTATTTGATAGGTGAACCCGAGAACGACGATACCGTATCACCCGACCACCATTGTTAAGAGAACGGCGTACCATGGCCAAGTGAGTTTCTCTTCCGATTTCAATGATTGCTTGTGATTGTAATGATAGCCGCACTAGTTGCTAGGTAAAGATAAAAAGAATGATTATGCATGATGGGGTTAGTTGGGAGTTATGATTGCTTGTTGTTGATATGCGGAATTGAATTTAAGAAATATCGAAACCGGGTGATAAGTCGTTGTTTGTATAGAAGAGTTAGAATTGATTGTCTGCGAATATTGCTTGGCCACCTAAAAGAATTGGATTAATCTATTATTAGACCTCAATTATAATTGAACTCATTCATATCACGATGGGGATGGAGCATTAGCATTTGTTGGTTTTTCGTGATCCATAAAACGAATATATGTTGGTTAATCGTGATCCATAAAACGAATATTTGTTGGTTTTTCGTGATCCATAAAACGAATATATGTTGGTTAATCGTGATCCATAAAACGAAATGTGGTTCAGTTGACCGTGAGCTTAAACGGCGTCGTACCGCAGGATTCGTAAATCTGCTAACCCGGGATGGAGGGCGCAAGTCCATCCACATATGATTTTCGGCTGGTCATATGTTTGTTGAACTCACTCGTTTGATGCATTTCACTTGGTTGATAAATTACTTGCTTGAATGTTTGTATTAATTGTGATTCGGAAGTTTTCACTCACTAAGCTGGTGTAGCTTATACCCCAATAGTTTCTTGTTGCAGTATGAATACCTTTGGCTACCTCCGAGGACCCGGGGACATCAGGTACAGCTTTTAGAAGTTGAGGACCTTTTGTTAAGACCGGGCCCTAAAAGTAGAACTGGAATGCTAATCCTGTTTCCCGGAACTAGTGTCCGAAGGATAATACGAGGAATTTTGTGAACTTGAGAATTCCTAGCATTGTTATCGGGGGCATGCCCCCTAGTTTATGTAATAGAATAATTCTCTGTAAGACGGTCATGATTTATGTTCTTGCTGCTATGTATATCTCTTTAAGCTACTACGAAGCAAAGTATGGTCTATAATTGTTGAGACCGAGCCTTACACCCGACGTTCAAACTCATGGAAAGACTAAGGTCATCTCACTTGAGTTTAAATGTTGAGTGTGGCGAACTGTCACGTGTAGGGCACACTTTGGGGCGTGACACACAATAACCAATGCAAAGAACAAATCATCAAGTCAATGTAATGCATCATTAGACGGTGATTATCTTTATTACACTTTCGTTCAGAAATCAACAAGAGGGTATTCAAACCCCGGTCACACTTTGGGAATTTGGGGATCCTGAGTAACAGCAGCTGCTCAGGGGGTTGATATAAGCAGTCCGAATACTTATATCTCCTATATCTATTTCATGAAGATAATAGCTTCATTTAGGGTTTAAAAGCTGTTGCCCGACTTTACTTAAACTCAGTCCATAACATGAGCCTAGTTCATAAGTTCCCATAAACTTTGAACTAAATCATGGTATTTCCCCCTAAGTTTAAGCAAACGTTACTCAGATACTAGTCCCCCCTATCGGCTACCCACTTAACCAAAAAGAATCGCTATTGCATCATAGCGTACCATTGCATCATGGTAAAGTCATTGCATCATGACTTGGTTAAGCACCTAACTAACATGTCATTGCATCATGACAGGTTTGCTGCTCCTCGGACCAGATTAAACAGCGTAATAGACATTCAATTCATTCAACTATTAAGTCAAATCAATTTAAATCAGATTAGGAATGTCTAGTCCTAGCAAACATCAAACAAGTTATTGCGTACCTGAACCCGTTAGTATATAACTAGGATCTCTCGGTGAAGAACTAACCGAAGAATCCTTAAATGAAATAGAAATATCATAATAATCAATACATCAATGAATATAGATTTCACTCTCACAATTATACTCATATTATCTCTATATATCATAAATAAATCAAAGAAATTCAAAGAATTGAATAGAAAGTCATAAATAAGCATTTAATCATTCTATTATATCCCAAATCACTTAACAAATACTTAATTGCTCAAATAACAAACTTCGGAAAATTTTAGAAAAGTTTTTAAATTTCAAAAGCGCAGGGAATACGCCGGCAGACAAAGCCGGCGGCTTTGAGCCGGTGTTAGATACTCTGAAAATCAACACTGCCAACGCTGGCAGTGTTCAAGGGTACATCGTCAGCCTTTTTATCCTACGCCGTGGCCTTGAGCCGGCGTAGAATCTAAAACCAAAAATTTTCAAAACGTCCAGAGAGGTCTAAGCCGTCCGCTTACCCAGATAAGCGGGCAGCTTTGGCACATACGCCGGCGGCCTTGATTCCCGCGGCCAGCGTACAATATAAAGGAAAGAACGCCGGCTGACTTTCCTAGTGAAAGCCGGCGGCGTTCAGTCAGCCTTAAGAAACTTGAATCCAACGCTGCCTCTAAGCCGGCGGCGTTGAATTCCCAAGTGCCGGCGTACGTTTTAAAAACAGGCTTAAAACGAAAAACATAATTCCCCTGTTTTTCTACTTTGAACAATTCAATCCTAAAACACTTTAAAACCTTCCTCAACTACATTATCAACCTCATATACTAACCTCTACATACACTACTCAATCTTAGCAACTCAACACAAGAAATCCATACAATTAAACACTTCAAATTCCACTTCAATCCATTCTAAATTTTCCTACACAAATCTTCTTCATATCCTCCCAACACTTCATATCACTTCTACCATACATGCACAACCTCTCATACTCATATAACACATTCCTAGCTCATCCCAAGCATGAACAAACAATTTAGATAACATTAGACTCATTTCATCCAAGAATTTATACAACCACTTCAAGAAAGAAAAACAATACCACAATCACAATTAAATCAACTCACATACATATACTTTGTCTTGAGGAGAACTTTGGTTTTTACAACTTGATATTGATCTTGACTTGAGCTTGGAAATGGAATTGAAAGAGGAAGAAGAAAAGAAAGAAAGAAGAAGCAAAATTCGTATAAAAATTTAGGGCTGCAAAAAGGGAGTTCAATTAAGCTTAATTATGCATAAAACATATTCCAAATTTACCCCCTAAGGCATATGCAACTTTAATTTGTATTTGGGGTGTATTTGGGTCTCATTTGAAGCCTCATTTGGGCATAAATGCTAACTTAATTAAAGAAAACTCTATCAACTAATCTTATGGAAAACCTAGATTAATTTTATAAATCTAACTCAACTTAACACCTTAATGTACAAAAGACATAATTAATAATTTTATTACACACACACATTAATACATATAAAACAAAGATATTAATTTCAATATATATATACAAAATAATACATTTTAGACCACTAGCAACATAACCATTATAATCATCATGCTCATTCAATCCAATACTTAAGATAAATAAATAAACATATGGAATTTAAATTGAATTGAAATCTAGGTCATTTCAACACCTGTCATGACGCAATGCCATGTTAGTCAGGCGCTTTAACCTAAGTCATGATGCAATGACTTTGCCATGATGTAATGGTACGCTATGATGCAATAACGATTTGTTTATGGTTAAGCGGACAGCTAATGAGAAGATTAGTATTTGAGTAACGTTTGCTTAAACTTAAGGGGAAATGCCATGATTTAGTTCAAAGTTTATGGGAACTTGTGAACTAAATTCATGTTATGGATTGAGTTTAAGTAGAGTCGGGCAACGGCTTTGGAGCCTTAAATGAAGCTATTTCTTTATGGAATAGATATAGGAGATATAAGTATTCAGATTGTTTATATCAAGCCCCTGAGTAGCTGTTGTTACACATGACCCCTAAATTCCCAGAGCGTGATTCCAGGGTTTGAATACCCTACTGTTGTTTTGTTAAAAGAAAACTTAGCAAGATAATGACTTAATCGTTAATGCATTTCATTAGAATTAAGTTCGCCTGACAATTCGTTTATGTATTTGTTATTGCGTACTGGGCCTTTTGGCTCACTTTTGCTGCACTGCAGATATTAAAGACAAATTGTATAATGATCTGGGATACGGGTCAAATCTTGAGAGGTTCATGGACGAGTAGGACGAGTAGGCCCTTGGTTTTTAGGAGAAGTTTTTATTTAAAACAAATTTCTCTGTATATAAGGCTTGTTAAATAAACCCAAGTTGTAAAAGACTTTAAAGTCTCTTTAGTTATCTTTTTGTACCAAGAACAACTTGTAATTTTGTAGTGTCTTATATTGACACTAATCTTTGTACATATAATGTATATATGTATAGATTGCTTTTATTAGCAATCTTCTTTTGTTTAAAAATTATTTATAAAGTGTTGGTAGAATTAATCAAACAATTCTCATAAATTGTTAGTTTTAGGATAACCTTATATAAATGTGAAAATGTTATATGTGGTTAGGGACTCGGTATACTAAATCTCATGATTTAGCGGTCGGACCTTTACATAACTAGTCATAGAATGGACAGCACAAAAAGTTAGATTGGAATACGATACTCATAGAGATTCCACAGTTCACGCTAAATTGTATCTATTAAAGCAAAAGAAGCAATGCAATCTAAGAAAGTAGAATTTGAAAAATCAAAGAAAATTGAGTGATGGTATCAGTCCAACATGAAAACTACAACACTTAACCTAGAAGGTAAACTATTCAACCCTAAAGATGCCCAGTGAAACATAGAAGGTGCAGAACAAAGTTTGAAGGTACCAAATAAACAACAAGAGGTACAATTAAGCTTCTCCATTTTTTTTGTTTCTTTTGTAACAAGTTTGCACATATTGAGAAAATTGTTTTTACAAAAATAACATGCTTATAAAGGATAAAGTGAACAAAAATAAGATTATGAGCTTGACTTTCTATGGTCCCAAGCTTACTTAGGTTTGTAAGAACAACTGACTTGTTTAATGTGTGTAAGACAATGAGGTAAAGATAAAAGAAACTGGGTATTTTAACAGAGAAGGCTCAAGACATATAACTAGGGATGTCTCAATGTTCTCAAGCATCACATGAAGGATAAAGGAATTGTAAAGTTTATAAGTGGTAAAGAAAAAATTATCGGCTTTGGTACAATCTGTAACCCTCATTGTATTTAAGTGCATATATTGTGAATGGACTTAAGCATAACCCATTGAGAATCTGTCAACTATGTGATAAAGAGCATAAAATGATCTTCGAAAAAGAGACATGTTATGCTTATGACAAAGATGGATAAACCAAGTTATTTGAAGAACTCGAAAGGCTATTATTTCCTATGAAACCTCCTAAAGCTGAAACTGCAAAATGTTTTTCTCTGCTACAATAACGATGCATATCTTTGGCACGAGAAATTAGGACAATCCAAATTTTCTCAACTTAAGAAGCTTTCTAAATATAATATAATTGACGGTTTGCCTACGTTGAGTATGAAAGATGATGTTTAGTTTGCTTCTATGTGTCTCATAAAGCAAGAAATTCTTTTCCATCATGAGACAATTAGAACCATTTCATATGTATTTATTTCTATCGCCATGGTCCAAGGGTTAGACCTACCCCACCACTTACATGGAGCGGTTATAGATCCTTGATATGGGACCTGACCCAACAGGTCCGGGTTATGTCTTACCCGGAAAATTCTCACGTCAACTTCATACCGCTATACTAGAAGTTCATTATTGTTAGTGTCATCATGCTTGTTTTATTCAATTTGATGTCTAAATTTGTTTATTTTATTTTTACGAAAAATGGGAAAAGGGTCATTTTTCAAGAGGTATGTGCTCTTTTTCGAATGGAAGGAAGCAGTCATTTGTAGGCTTTGTTAAAAAATAAAAATAAAAAAAGATGTTTTGAAAGGCATGTATTATTTTTTCCTATTTCGCTAGGTGTGATATGTTTTTCGCACAATAGAATTGGATTTGTTCACAATGACTTTAGATATGATTTGCGATTCAGTAACCTATTTAGTAAACTATGGTAATTTTTTTATTAGAATTACATATACATCCTCTAAAATGATTGTCTTAAACTGCTTGTAATGTACCAAAAGTTGAGACGTTACTATCAGCCACATATCTAGAACAAATATGCACACACTAAATGCAAAACATATTAAAAATCCACGATTTATTATTATTACAATTAATTATTGGGATAATTATAAAAACATGACTTGTGTTGACCAATTTGTAAATATATGACCTATGTTATTTTTTTTTTATAAATACGTGACTCGAGTTTCATATAAAAGTATCATTATAATTAATTACTATTGAAGAGATATGTGTTAGTCTTATTGGTCCAAAAAAATTAGTCTAATGAAAAATAAAATAAAATAAAATAAAATAAAATAAAATATTAAAATTATTTTTAAAAAATAAAAAACTGAAAAAAAATGTAAAATTAATTTTTATTACCAATAAAATATTAACATTTGTCATTCTAAAATTATTAAATTATATTGATACTTTTATATAAAACTCGGGTCACTTATTATAAAAAAAAAAAAGTAATACAACTTATATATCTACAAATTGGTCAAAACACACGTTGTGTTTTATGATTAACCTTTAATTATTATCACATATTAAACACTTCTACTAGTTCTTATTACAAAATAAATACAAACATTAGAATCAACCAGAGTCTAAACTATTCTATTTACGGTCTTTAGATTTCTGGGGTAAATGCTGATCCCTTTTCTCATCTATAAGAATGATACTCAAGGCTTTTCTATACCATGGAAAATATAAATATAAGGCATCATGGGCCAATCTATTACTCTCCTAAATTACATGCCGATCAGTGTGACTTGCAATTTGTTCCCTTTGACATCTGCGCTATCTCTATCTAAATATGCATGATTTTCGAGGCATATTCCGGGATTTGGTTTCCGTTAGAGTTCCCACTTTCGTTCGTTAAGGATAAGATCATATTAAGAGCCCACTTTGATCCAGGAGACAATTTCGGTATGCCTATACAATGAGAGAAAGTTACAAAACGTTTAAAATAAATTATTTCTTCTTTCTTATTTGTTTAAGTTGAATTTACTTAAACGCTACCTGGATTCCCATAGATGATTACTCGGGAAATTCACTGATGTTTCTGAAGAATCTTAGATCAAAATGATAGTGATAGTGTTGTAGTTTAGTGGTATCAAGATTTGTCTACCATCTCAATGGACTAAATTTGGATCCCTCTCACATTATATTAATAAATCAAGTAATTAAAATCAATAATGGTAGTAAAAAATAAAGTGATTGGTAAAGGTAATTTACTGAAATAATGTGCTAGGGTTTGCAGTTTGCACAAGTTAAAATGGCACCTGAGGTTTTGCAAAAGCTGTCGGAAATCAGAATAGTCGGGTGAGTCAAACCAGCTTTGATGCTAGGTTTTTGGCAGTGCTCCCAATGGTGAATGACCCCATCATGGGGTTCTTATGCAATAAAGGAAGGTTCTTAGAAAATTTGGGTGATAAAATTGATTTTTTTTAATATAAGTTATGTATAATTTTTATTATGTGAGTTTTTTAAATAATATAAATAAGTATTAAAACTACTTTTTAAGATCTATAGGGATAAAAAAATCCAAAATTTCTTAAGATAAGAGTTTCTTAATATGTTGATATTACATCTAGGAATTCTAAGCGGTTCCTTAGTATTAAAGATCATCTTGTTAGACATGAAGGACAAGGTTGTCGCGTGTGAAAGCAATAAGAGTAAAAGTATGATGAGTAGGGCAAAGCTGGTAACGATGATGATTTTGGTTTGGCAGGAGTAAATAATATAGGCTGGGTAGAAGTGAACTGCCCAAGTGGGCCTAGAAGCCAAAGCACGAATTAACTATTGAAGAAGGATCCAGCAGCAATATTTATAGTTAATATCCAGAATATATTATACTGTAACTACTTGGTTGATGTGGAAGTGCTTACACATGCCACTTCACTATTTACTACAAATTGTATGAGAAAGCGTCATGTTAGATCATACATACATCACTATAGACATCTTCTTGGGTCAGGTCATGTCGAGTCCTTCCATGGACCCATCTAAGTAGGGTCAATTAAGCCTACCTAGTGGACCCTTGGACCCGGAGGGTCCTTAAAGGTATCCCAATATAAATATATAAATAAAAAAAGCATGCATTGGCTAGAAGTTGTAGCCTTGCATGCAAATTTCAAGGATTGAATTGTGCCCTAGAAAAAGTTGCACATAGCAGTAAAAAGATGGAATTGATATTAATGTATGCATTTATCTTTTTAATAAAATTAATATAAAAGAAAAGAAAAGAAAAATGGGTCCAAACCATGAGACTCGCCCTATAGAATAGTGGATCCATGAATCTAAACTGCCCTACCATTAAAACCGAGGCAATTAAGGGTCCTTAAATCAAGGACCCAAATTCGTAAGATTTCTGCATCATTATGTGGCTAAGAGAGGAGGGCGGGGGTTCTATGGAAATGAAGAAGGTACATATTGCACTTCCAATCTTGGTTGCATTTGAGCAATTTAGCTTGTATTCAAGCTTAACCTTTCCTTATTTCCTCATTTACTCAATTAGGGTTCACTTTTTGCATTTGTTTTTATCTTTTACATTGCAAATAACCTTGAATATGTTAAACTAAGCATACATGTGGTTTTGTAAATAATGAAATAGGTGTTAAATTAAATAAGGGAAGATAAGAGCCTAAAATTACAGAAGTGTTTTTAAGTTTAAATAAAGGTTGTGGGAGTAATTTGGTCTTTAGAATCCTATATGTTTGCCAGAGGGAGCAAGAAGACCATAAAAGTGAAAATAATGTTGGTTAATTATTTTATAAGGGGAAAAAAAAAAGGCAAAACTCTCTCCCATTCACTCTTACACATTGGCAACATCAATTGAAGAATTGACTTGGTATAATCAATAAGAACTCAAGCTTTGCAAGGAGTTCTCGGTGTTAGATTCTCTTAAAATAGGTTTTGATGAGAACAGAAGTATAAAAAGATTACTAACAAGTTTATTAAATATGTAATTTTAAGTTAGAGAGAAAGACAAAAAATGAATAGTATCATGTATACAAAAGGTCATCCATAAGTTATCACAAAAGGCTGACGGTATTTGATAGCAAAAAATGAACAGTATTAGGAGTCTTTGAAATACATACAGAATATTATCTAGAGGATACTCCATAAGGTTGTATCAATGAAAATAAAAAATAAGAGTTATTATCTGACATACAGAAAACTATCCAGAAAATATTCCAAAGGGTATATATCAGAAAGATGAAGATGGAAGTTTCAATAAGTTATCTAGAGGAGTGTCTAGGGGGTCACCTGCAATTTTTTTATAGTAACCTGTTTCAACGTGATTTTACTATTCATCTTCTTAAACTTGACCAAATTCATTCTAGTTCAATACATTTAAGTACATTGAAGGCCTAACTCCGAGTAAATGAGTTTATTTGGGTAATATACTCAGTTGTTCCACCTAAGTTGGTTAATATTCAAGGGATTTAAAGATTATCTTAAGTTTCTCTTTCTACAAATGGAAGAAAAATCTTTAAGAACAATTCTAGATTCTGTTTAAATAGATTTTACACGAGTTTTTCTCTTCAAGACAAGCAGATTATCCATATCTACATCTATCAAAACAAGAACAAGTATATCTTTTATCTACTTTTATGGGATTTCGACGAAAGTTCATAAAGAAAAAAGATAAACGTTATCTTTAGTTTTTGAAATGAATAAAGGAGAAGAACACATGATGATGATCCATATCTCGAGCTTCAAACAATATAGTTAAGAACAATGTTGCAATTAATTGTGCTCCTTGCTTTGATGGTTCAAATTTTTCTAATTTGAATATACGAATAGAAACTTACATTAAAGCTAATGACTATGCTTCATGGCAGGTAATTGCTTTTGGAGATAATGAAGTAATAATGTCTGATGATATTGGATTCATGAAAGCTAAGCTAAAGCTTATTGAGAGAACAACAAAGCAAAAAATTTACTGTTGACCACTATTGCTACATTAGAATTTTATTTGATATCCTCTTGTGAAACAGTAAAAGAAATCTAGGACAGATTGTGCGAGACATATGAAGGAACAAACATAATCAAAGAAACCAAGATAAATGCTTTTTTGATAGGTTTACGGTAATAACAAATGAGCTTGCATGGCTTAGAAAGAGACTTGATGATCCTGATCTAGTGAGAAAAATGTTGAAGATTCTACCATCTTCCTGGGATGCAAAGAAAACCGCCATAGAAGAAGCACAGGATCTCAAATGACTTTCTCTTAGCCAACTAAGGGAAAAGTTAATAGCTTATGAATCTCACAAAAAGACTACTCAACGAGTAGAAAGTAATGCTAAAGGTATAGCTTTCAAAACAAAAGAAGTTGTGGTTAATCAAGTTGAATCCGATGAAAGTAAGAATGATGAAGAAGAAGACTTAACTATTTTAGCCAGAGCTAAATCGATTTTTAAAGGAAAAGAAAGGTAAGAAATTTACTACCTATAAAAAATTTGGTTACAAAGATTTTGATGTAGGAAAAATTTACAAAGCAAAGGAGAAGAAAAAGGAGATCCAATGTTATGAGTGTAAGAAATCAGGTCATATTAAGTATGAATGCCCAACTCTCATTAAGAAAATGGAGAAATTTAAGTAGAAAAATAGATCATTATTGGCTACATTGTGTGATCTAGATGGTACAAAGAGTAATCCAAAGGATACAGATGAAGAGGAGGAAGAAGCAAATCTATGTCTTATGGCCACCTCTGAGGTAAATTCTCAATCTGAAGACGAATTATTTTAAGGTGATGTTTATGCTGAGATGAAAAAGCTTTAAAAGCACTAAATAAAGTTAATACTAAACTATCAAAGCTAGATATAGAAAATAAAGTTCTAAGAATGAGAAGAGGCTTTAAAACAAACAAATTATTTGCTTGTTGATGAAAATGATATTTTGAAGCATGATAATGAAAAGTTTTATGTTAATATTGAGAAAATGAAAGAAAATAATGTGCTTAAGAAGAAACCGATGTTTTGAAAGTAAAAATAGATGAGTTATCTAGTTCAATAAAGAACACCTTTAATAAATTCAATGAAAGTGATAAAAAATTGAAAATGTTGATTTCTTCACAAAGGTTATCTTGTGAGAAGCATGGTTTAGGTTATGAACATGGATCTACATCAAATACAAATAAGAAAACAATATTTGTTAAGGCTAAAGAAATAGTTAATGCTCAACTTGATGATGAAAAGAAAAATAAGACAAATATAAATGCAAAACCTGTAAGTTATACCATAAGGTACAATAGAGGGTACAATAGAACAAACACAGCTTTGTATTATCACAAGTATTCAACGATGAACAGGTACAATGAGGTAAACAACATGTATTGGAATAATTATTCATATTCAAGTTATTTTTGTAATAAATCTAGCCATAGAGAAATCTTGCTACCATAAGAAAAATAAGTTAAGTAAATGCTATTAATAATCCAAGGTTAAATTTCAAAGGACTCAAGCTATTATGGGTTCGTAAAAAGTATAACTTGTTTGTTAGTAATTTCGGGTACTTGAGGCAATGAGTAGAAGGATATGAACTTGATAAGTGGGTGCCTTAAATGGTAAAGAAAGAAAAATGTGACTCTCATGAATAAAAAGAACAATTATTTGTTGGTATTAATGTTCCAACTCCCTCAGATGTTTTGCTTTTTATGATCCTAAACAATTCTTGAAATATTTTGTTTTTGGTTAATATAAAATTAGTTGGTATCATATTAAGGATAGCATAGTTTCTAAAAGAAATTTATAAAGGGGGAGAAGATAAAAGATAAAGGAAATTCTTTGGAAAGATTATTAGTTATGTTTTTTTTTTTCTTAAATAGAAAAGGGGGGGGGGTGGTAATGTTTGAAACAAAGATAAGTGCATAAAAATGTTAATGTTTACACTATCATACATTCTTGAAAAGTGTTCTTCCCTTTTGAATTTATGTTTTTCTAATAAGAAAAAAAGGGAGAGAATTATAATATAAAAAAAATAAAATAAAATCATCTTCAATAATTCTTTAAATGGATTTTGTTTGAGAAAGGGTTTTGTTATTATCAAAAAAGGGGAGAATGTTAGATTCTCTTAAAATAGGTTTTGATAATAACAAAAGTGTAAAAAAATTACTAATAAGTTCATTAAGTGTGTAGTTTTAAGTTAGAGAGAAAGACGAAAAATGAGTAGTATCAGATATCCAGAAGTTATCACGGAAGGTTGACAGCATTTGACAGCAAAAAAAGAACAATATCAGAAGTTTTTGAAATATATATAGAATATTATCCAGAGGATACTCCAGAAGGTTATATCAATGAAAATAAAAAAACAAGAGTTATTATCTAATATACAGAAGACTATCCAGAAGATATTCCAGAGGGAATATATCAGAAAGATGAAGATGGAAGTTTCAATAAGTTATCCAGAGGAATGTCCAAAGGATTGTCCAAAGGGTCACTTGCAATTTTTTACAACAACCTGTTTCAACGTGATTTTGCTGTTCGTCTTCCAGAACTCGACCAAATTCATTCTAGTTCAGTACATTTAAGTACATTGAAGGCCAAGCTCTGAGTAAATAAGTTTATTGGGTAATATACTCATTTTTTCCACCTAAGTTGGTTAATATTCAAGGGATTTAAAGATTATCTTAAGTTTCTCTCTATATTAATGGAAGAAAAATCTTTAAGAACAATTCTAGATTCTGTTTAAACAGATTTTACACAAGTTTTTCTCTTCAAGCAAGCAGATTATCCATATCTACATCTATCAAAAATAAGAACAAGTATATCTTTTATCTACTTTTATGGGATTTCACCAAAAGTTCGAAAAGAAAAAAGGTAAACGTTATCTTTAGTTTTTGAAATGGATAAAGGAGAAGAACACATGATGATGATCCTTATCTCGAGCGTCAAAATTCAAATTAAGAAGAATATCACCAAAATCAAGAGAAGCCAATCTACACGAAGTTGAACAATATCTTCCCTCTTCTTATCTTCTATCCGTTGAAACAAACAGGATTCTATTTTTTTCAAAAAAGGAAAAAGAGGATCAGTTTCAAAATGATTTCATCCAATATATACTTGGAAAGTCTATCCACATTCAAAAAAACATATCTTTTTGAGCGTTAGAAAGAAGAGAATATAATTTACTAGACAAAGAAGAAGAAGAATACGGGAACATATACACACGCTGCAATTATTTACAAAAGAACATACCCTATTGCACGGAAAAGAACGCATCCTATTGCGAAAAAGAAAGAAACACTCTTCCTCTTAAATATTTGATGAGCTGATTTGTGCAATTTTATATTCTTTATTGCAATCTTGCTTTTGTTATTTCCTTGTTGATAGAAGGAATGTGTTGTTGCCTTCTAGATTGTTTGATTACAAGATTAGACTTTGTAAATCAATTGTTAGCTTGACACTAGCTGTGAGAATCGAGCAGAGAAAATTGTACAATCTTGTAATTTGATTTGATTGGATATAGTGGAACAAACCCGTAGGATAACAGGGTCCCCAGCTCGGAGCTAGAAAAGTAGACTGACGCATAAGGCAAAACCACTATAAATTACTGCTCGATTCTCCAATCCTTATCTTTTTAATTTGCCTAATTTAGTTTTGTAAGTGTTTAATTGTTTATATTGCTCTCATATTTGAAGCCGAAGGAGAATTAGTTTTTAAAAGGCAAAATTCTTATTAATAATCAATTCAAACCCCCTTCTTAATTATTAAATAGGGACCAACACTCGATAAATTGGGAGGTTCAATATCTAATATCTCATCAAAAGTGCCTATAATAGGTGTTTTATAGCAAGCTAAAGTATTAATTAAAGAAGTACTGTTTCTTTAGGTAGAGCTGTGGCCTTACAAGTGAAGTTCATATAGGACGGTTTTTGTAACTACCTTATCTTAGCTTAGATTCTAGAAATGTTATAGAAAATTGACCAATCTATAGATTAATATAAGTTTTTAATGACAACTGTGATGTTATAGTGATTAAAAAGATTTTCTCAAGGATTCAAATTAGTTTTCTTTAAATTGGAGTCTTAATTTAAGATTCTCAATAAGGTAAGTTTTAAAATTTAAGTTAGATTGTCTTGGAGCATGAATTGAAGGTTTAGATGAAAATGACGGGTTTAGTGGAGTTCTTAGAATTAGCACCTAGGTTAAGGGGTGCTATGAGGGTGTTTTGTTTTGTGTGGGTGATTATTTGATTTGAAATGCATGTTTTTATATTGATTTTAGTGGTGTTTATGTTGAATAGATGGAATGAAAATACACATGTGCATGTGTGTGTTTGGCTGAGCGCACATGTATTGGTGTTTTTATATTTAATTCATGTAATAAAGAGTCTTTTGGATCCGAATTGGGTGTCGAGATAAAGATTTTGAAGTTGGAATGGAAATTATACATGCATGGATGCATATATGGGTGTCATATTGATTTGAAGTAATAATATAGTGGACAAAAGTATTATTGGTTATTTGAAAATGTATGAAATGAGTAGCATATAGTAAATGATGATTAGATATATATATATATATATATATATTATATTATGGGTGTGAGATAGTTGAATTTATTGGTGTACAATGGGACGATTCTTGATTTCTTGTTATCTAAGAACTTACAGTTGTTTACTTGAAGGTGATAAGAAAAATGTATATATATTTTTAGATTTATGTGCAAAATAGATTAGGAATTTTTATTCCAGTAAATCTTTTATTTCCTCTGAAAAAGGTTCAAACCAAACCACTTGTAAGGTGTTTCTTTTTCTCGTAGTTCCACCCTCTATTGTCTCTTTAATGAGAACAAAAAATTAAAATAACATGATTATCAAACTCTAACAAAAATCACAAATCAAAAGAATTATTAATGTAAACGGAAAACCTAAAAGTAAAAATAAATAAATAATTGTTTTATTATTATAGCGAGATGAATCTAATTGCAATGGTTATGTACGAGCAGTGTTATAGAAAAAGGGAAATGATAAATGTGTAAAATTCTGCCCAAAGAGTACCAATATACATATTTTATTGAACTTATGTTTTTAATCTCACTTAAAAATTATGAAACATTTACATTTGGGATTAATTTACATTATATATTGAAGAAGGATCAAATTATAGTGAAAATAGTACGTGCATTATAAAAAGCTTAATTTCATTGTTGTGTTAATTTAACTTCATTTGGCGAACTTGTTCAAATTAGTTTGTACCAGATTTTGTAAATTAAAATCAAGTCATTTAACGTATGCTCAGACTAGTTCAATTGGCTCATTTAATTTATAGGAAAATTTATGAACAATTAAATGAAGTGGAGATCAGTTTGAGCCTACTGAAATTTGACAAAATTGCATATTGTAGCTATTAGAACTAACTCCAAGTTAGCAGTTGAGGCTTAATACACCTTGTTACAGGTGGTTATCCGCAGGTAGATTTAAACAGTTGAGTTCATATTTTTGTGAAGAAGAGTAAGTCAGTAAGTAAAATATCTAACCACTGATGTAGGTGGACTTTCTAATCTTGTGGACTGGACTATAGTTTGGATTGGGCTTTGTTGATTGAATTGTTTTACTGAGCTTTGAATGCTATCATGGTGGCCTTAGTTTTATAAGCCGTTAGAGTCACTGTGGTTTGAATTTTCTTTTCTTTATTTTCAACTTTTTTTTTTTTTTCTCTACAGAGCCAATGTGATATATGGTATCATTAATTTGGTACTATAATAGAAAAGAGGCACAAGTAAAATAAATGAGAGAGAGAAGCCGAGGGAATGTAGAAAAGAACCTTTTTTATTCTATCTTTTTTTTTTTTCCTAAATATGTGATACACATAAGCAACTCATTTAATCTTATATCAAACTTAACTGAAAAAAGAAGAGGAGAAGGAGGAGGAAAAGACTATATGCCATGAATTGTTGTATTTTTTTTTTATGTTTATATAAAAGTTTGTTTTATGAAAACCTCATTTTCCTAAATTTATTCACTTAAGACCCTCATAATTGTTTTCATTATTACTCACAATTGCGTGAAAAAATATAAACTATAGATAAATTATAAATTATTTGTTCTGTCAATCCAAATTAATTTTCTACTAGCAGTGTTGCACACACAATAATATACATGAAAAATCTTAAATTTTTTTATCATAAAATATTAATTTTCAACTGTAAATTTTTTTTAGATTTTAAATTTAATGTTATTAATTTTCTTTTTTCACAATAAAATGCAATTTTTAAAAGTGAAAAGATAAAAAAGATAGTTATGGTTTGAAAAAGATTAGGTGGGAATAGTTTATATTTTGAAAGAAAAAAAAAAAAGAAAAGAGAAATGAATCCGAAATTAAACCCTCACTCACTATCAATGATCACTAAACCCAATGGCAAATCCAAAATAAATAAAATATTCGAGATCAAACTAGTGCTAATAGTTGAATTACGGTAATCCCATTACCCATTTTGGGTGTTGGGGGGGATGTGGGGGTGGTGGTGGTGCGTAAGGGAAACGAAAGAGAGAAGAAGAAAATAAATTCAAAATGAAACCCGTAATTGTCACTAAGTTGCTGGGGCTCTTTGGTAGTGCCCTCGGTGCATCTTCTCCATAGATGACATGTGCCAGAATAACCATACTATAAACCAATATATTAGAGTTGAAAGATAATTAAGTGATTGGATAAAATTCATGTTTATGATTATTTTAAAAAGAAATTACTGAAATATTAACTGTATAAAAAATTACCATAATACCCTTTAGTATCATATTTTTAATACGTGTGACATAGTATTTTTTATGTTTGTTCCATATAGTAAATATGATTCGCCATTCACATACAAAATTGAGTATGATGTTTAATACATATGATATTTTAAATGTGTTGCATTTATTAAATGAGTTAAAATGGTATTGCATGTATTAAATGGGATACTGCAAAGCTATTTATGTAAATTTTTTTTATCTAATCAATCGATTGGTAAACAAAAGATTATCCCACAGATAATTAGTGTAATATCGTTTGGTAAAATTTTTCTTCTTTTTTTATTAAGTTTGGGACGTGTTCTTCATTGTTTGGAGAAAACAGCAGTATCAAATCTTTAACGATAGGATTTAATGCGTTTTGTTCAGGATGTCCCTTCCATAGGAAGTTTTCGATAGTTTTGATCCATTTCATTGATTGATTTTTCTGGAAGTAGACATACTCACATGTAAGGATGTGCAAAAAAATTGAATGTTTAGGATATCCGGACTGAAACCAAAAAACCAATAAAAAAAACAGTTAATCTATCCATCGGTTTCGGTTTAGGATTAGTATTTTTAATTTTTTCGATTTTCGGTTTCGGTTTTTAGATTTTAGAAACCGATGGATTCAGTTAACCAATCCGTAATTATAAATATATATAATTTATAATATATCCATATAAATTTTTTTTTAGTGTTATCAATATAAATTATATTAAAATGAATGATTCAAATAAGAAGAAGCAAATGTATATATGTTTGAAAATTGGAATGATGGTGTTTGATTGAGATTTTGTATTGAGCTTAATTGATCAAGGTTGATAAGAACATATGAGTAAAAGGCTATTATGATAATTATCTTGATGGTATCGATATATATTAATAACTATTTTACATGTCTTACATTCTTAATTTATAATTTTTAATATAATTATACAAAAAATACTCTAATTTTTTACGGTCACATGAAAAATATAGTTAACTGAAAAATTTGCACAACCATTATATTAAACTGTTAAAAATCGAAAAAAAAAAAAACGGTTAAACATTCATAATGAATAGGTTTAGGATCAGGATATTGAAAATCCGATTATTACGGTTAAGATAAAAAAATAGGGCCATTGACCGGTTAACCGAACAGTAAACACCTTTACTCACATGTGCTAAACTGGCGAAATGATTTTATTAGTTAGTGTTATAGATTTATTAGAATATATGTTAGCTTAAATTCGTATTGAAAAATATCTTTAGGATGAGCTAATATATATATATATATATATATGAAATTATTAAATATATAACCAAATATAATGACTTTAATTCTTACACAACATTCCTCAATCTAAATATTTTTTTAATTTTAAACTCAAATGGCTATTAATAATATTAATTAAAACTAAATGCTTTTAAAGATGGATCGAAGCGAAATGAAGCTAACCAAACCAAACTAAACCGCATTTAAACGGTTTGGTTTATTAAGGGTATCAATCATTTCAATTCAGTTTGGTTCGATTCAGCCCCTAAATCGAACCACGAATACCCTAGATAATGATATGTATGTCAAATATTCTGTAAAAAAAATTATTACAATCAAAAGAAAGCTATAAGTGAAAGCAGACATAGTAAATTATATATATAAGATTTTTCAACCTTGATTCAAATGAGAGTAACCGTGGTAAAATTTGTATTTATGGGATGGCCATAATAAAACCTGGTGTTTCAATGTTAGTTAAAGGGGAAAAAAATAAACTTAGGATATTTGATAATGACTTTTATTCTTGAAAAGTCACTCATAGAACCTTCTACCTTCCAATATGTGATATAGAGAACAAAAAAGAGAGAGAGGAAATAAAGTTACTTTTTTTTTTTTACCAATAAATAGGCAAATTATTAACATATTTAAGATGAATTATAAACATGATTAGTTATAATTTTGAAATAAGATTTAAATAAACCAGATATAAAAATTTATATATATATATATATATAATAGACAAATTAAAACGTGCTAAATAGGAAAAAATATTTATTCATTTGCGAATGGACTCTAGAAGTAAACTGATACAAGGATCGTGACGTATCGACAGATCTGTTCCCCTTTTTGGATTGGCATGCCGATTGAACATCACGGGAAACTTTGTGGGCTGGGGGCCCAGGGCTCTATGGCCGTCCAAAAGTTAAATGTTAAAAGAGTACCATTGTGACATGAATATCACGGGAAATTTTGTGGGCTGGGGGCGAGGGCCCTATGGCCGTCCAAAAAGTTAAAAAGAGTACAATTATTACATGAACCAGGTAGAACACTCCAAATTAAAAACATGACGCTGTGAGTATGTCCAAACTTACGGCTGATTTTCTGAATATCACGTGGTTCTATGTACTATTTTATTTTTTTAATCAAAACAATGCATCTGCTTCTTTAATCAAAGTCCAATTACTTGACGTGTTGATAGTTCGATTAATCAATCCGTGATTTTATTTTTTTATTCTAATCATAATGATCGGATTTTTAATATCTTGATCATAAACCGATCCATTATAAACGGTTAACCGCCTTAAATCGGCTTCTCAGTTAATTTTTTCGGCTTTCGGTTTTTGGTTTTTAACTATTTGACATAATAGTTATATAAATTTTGCAGTTAACCATATTTTTCAATATGTTCGTAAAAAGATTAAAATATTTTTTGTATAATTATATTAAAAATTATAAATTAAGAATGTAAAACATGTAAAATAGTTGTTAATATATATCGATGCTATTAAGATAATCATCATAATAGCATTTTACTCATGTGTTCTTATCAACCTTGATCGATTAAGCTTAATACAAAATCTTAATTAAACACCACTATTCCAATTTTCAAACATATATACATTTGTTTCTTTTTATCTGAATCATTCATTTTAACATAATTCATATTTATAAAAATAAAAAAATAATTATATGGGTATATTATAAATTATATATATTTATAATTACGGATCAATTAACCGAATCCACAGGTTTTTGGTATCTAAAAACCGAAACCAAAATAGAAAACCGAAAAAATTAAAATGATAATCCTAAACCAAAACTGATGGATCGATTAACCGTTTTTTCCGGATTGATTTTTCGATTTCGATTCGATTATCCTAAACATTCGGTTTTTTTCACACCCCTACCAATAACATATGATGCCAAAAAAAAAGTCATGTAACATATGTTTACGAGTTGACCTTTTCGTAAAACACACGTTTACCAAATATAATATGTATATATTCTAATGTTCATTTTCAATTTGCATAAGTTAAAACCTATGTCCTGTATTTAAACTTAAAAGAAAACGAAAATTTTCTCAATAATTATCATGTTGTTCGATTTTCTACTTGAAAAAGCACGCAATCAATTTAAAAAGTAAATTACAGCACAATATGTGAACATTTAAATATCAAATTATTTAAGATGTACAGATAAGTTTATTTAATATAGGAACATTTTGAGTTATTAAAAAATATAACTAAAATTATTTTTAAGGTGTCATTATTTAGACTATAACGACTATAATTATTTGATGGTGACATTATTTAGACAATAATAACTCCCACCCATTCAACATTAGCACAATATTAGCCTATAATTATTAATGATGGTTTTCTTTTATTGGTGATAGACATAATGAATACTTAAAAGAGGATTAATTTACTATTTAGGTCATATTTTGTGAGCAGGGTTCCATTGGGATGTGTTCTATCAAGTTAACCATTAAAGGGACTAATTTACTGTCCTCATAATAACTACGAGAAGGGAGTAAACAATTTTAGTTCATTGCCATAAAACCTCTTGATTGCGGTAAATTCCTTATTTCAACTGCAATAGTGCAATAACAAATCAAATTTTTTAACAGTTCTTTTCTTTTTTGACCTTTTTTTTTTTTTTTTTTTTTTTTTTTTTTTTGCTGTTCAATTTTTTCAATAGTTAATATAACCCATTAACGATAAAAGGTGTCATGTATTGAGAATAGGGGTGGGTAAAAAGCTAAGTGATTTGTCGGCTGAGCCAAAAATTTGAGGCTTTTTTTATAATTTTTTCTTTAATGCAGTTCAGTTCATGATTTGATTTAAATTAAGTATATCAGTTTGTAGTTTGATTTGAGCAGGGAAAGTCAAATCGAACGGATTGCACATAGGAAAACCAATAAACCAGGTCTTAGCGTCAACATTACCCATTCTAACTGTAGTTTGTTTGTGTGATTTAAGATCAGAGGTGATTTCTTTTATTCTGTGATAGGTTTGTAAATACATTTGAGTCTAAGAGCATAATATAACAAGTAATAGAACTTGGACGATATAAAAGCAAATGCTAAACAATATGTGTAGGAATAAGATATAAATTCCTGCAGGTAGTTGATAAATTAAAACCTTTGGCGCAGGATGCACCAAATTTATGTCCGTAGCCTCACCCCTGGTTCTCAAATAATAAGTATGTAACATCTTATTTTGTTTTTTCTTTCCCATCTAAATTGGTAGTAGGTAAAAACATGTGCATCTAACATAGGTAACCCTTACGAATGGATAAGCTAAAAAGTTCACAAAGAAAGACAAAAACAAACAAACATGTAAACATACAAATTTATGTAAACTTTTGCACTAATCTGATAACTAGTTTTCAGCCATAGAGGTAAGCTATGGTAAAGATTTTATTATGGTTCAAACTATGCAGCAAACTGAACTGAATCGTTTTAGTTTTAAGATAAATTTATGAATCGTATGTTTTGAAATAAAAATGTGGAAAAATTAAATTATTATAGATGATCTAGCCGAGTGCTAACACTATACGGGAATGTGGAGAAAAAGAATAAGGAAAGGAATTTAGGTGCATTGAATTGAGTTTCCCTATTTGTTTTAAAAGAGAAAGTACAACAGACAGGAAAACCAAGATACATATTTCCTTGGGTTCACTAAATTTAGTTCCCCTAGAACGAAGATGAAACTTCAAAATATTTTGCTGTGCATAGTCTGAATCTAGTTTGGCATGAAAAATTGGTAACGACACTATGTGGAGAGCATTCTAAAATAATTTGATGAACTGAAGATCTTATTCGATCGGAGGGAGAAACCTTTATGGACTTGATTATGTTGTGACTACTGGATACTTTCTCCCCTTACATTTCATTTCCTTCTCAATTCTTATTGCCGGTCTTTTTTCATTTGTTTACTATCAATCAATAAGGTTTGCTTCAATTGTTCTTTCTACTTGTCCAAGGCCGTGACATTCCGATTGTCTACCATGTAATTGAGGTAAACACTTATGTAGACATTATTAAACATGTCAAATCTTTGTCGTTCTTGATTAATTTACAGTCCATAACTTGGTCATAATCGTTGTTTATTTCCTCTTATCTAAGTTGAATCACTTAATAAAAACTTAAAAAGTACAATCCATAGACCACAGCTCAAATTGTTGGCTATGTCCCTTTGACATTGCTATTGTACAATGCTTCATGATCAACTGCTTTGACCGGATTGTTGGTCAGGAACGCGACGAATTTTGCGTGGTATCTGCCAAACATTTCACCACATAATCTCTGCGAGGTAATGAAACCGTTAGGAAAAGAAAATATTTTAGATTTTTTGACAAATGCTTGTTCTCCCAGGTACATGCCATCAACTTATATTTATCTGAGTTATTTATTATTATTTCCTCTTAGGACTTTGTGTAATCCTATAAATAGTCTTAGAAACCCTAGCTTGTGTTGTTCAGAACAGTTTATCTAATATTGAAACCCTATTTTGGAGAATTCTCTCCGAATATTGCATCTGAGTGAAATTGATTAAAATTGAGATTCACTCATTGAGTGTTCTTTGTCTATTCACGCTAACTCACTGTGTCGTAATGCTATAAGAGTGGGAAAGATTCTTACAGAGATGTCAAGAAACGACAGTTCAGGAGGCGATCACGTTCCGGACATTGTTAGGGATGTGGAATCCCTGCGAGCTGAAATGCAGGATCAAAAGGCAGTGTTGGGTGACATGGATCGGAGATTCTAGCATTTTGAATAGCACCTTGATGACCTGGTTATGCAACTTGGCGTGATAGGACCCGATGCCAACAAAGACAAGAATGTTGGTGGGAAACAACCAAGGGTACAAATGTGCATGGTGATCCTTTCGGCAGACCTATAGCTGCAAATCATAGGGTATAGATATCCGGTGATGATTTCGAAGTGGAAGATGATGTCTTGATGGAAGAAGAAGAACCCTGTTGGAGAGGTGTCTATGGTGATAGAGGCGAATTTGGTGGTAGAGACAACTATGGTGGTAGGGACAAGAGAGATAACTATGGATTTGGTTATGGGGATGGAGGTGATTTCAAATTAAAGGTTGATATTCTCAATTTTAAAGGGAATTTAAATATTGAAGATTTTATTAGCTGGATAGCAGGTATTGATAAGTTCTTTGAGAATATGGAGATCCCTGAGGGGAAGAGAGTAAAATTAGTAGCGTGTTGTTTGAAAGGAGGCGCTTCTGCCTAGTGGGAGAGACTGCAAAGTAGGAGATATAGAGAAGGTACGCAGCCGATGAGGATGTGGTAATGGATGAAACAACTATTGCAGTGAGATTTTACCCTCTGATTATGAGCAAATCATGTTCCAACAATATTAGAGATGTCGCAAGGGCTGAGGATAGCTCATGATTATACTGCAAATTTCATGCAATTGGCTAAGAGGAATGATCTATAGGAAAGCGAGGGCCAATAGGTAGCGAGGTCTTTAGAAGGTTTGAACCTCAGATCCATGATCGAATTGGGGTCCATGTGCTGCGTACCTTGAATGAGGCCAAGAACATGGCTATTAAAGTGGAATTGATGTTGCAGGAGAAGAATAGGCGATTTTATAGCAATAAGCATTATAGGGGTGACAATTTTAGTAGAATATCTACTAAGAACACTAAAACTACTCAGGAGATACAAGGTAGTGCTATTAAGTGGAAAGAGGATAAATCAACAGGAAAGAAAGTGATGGAATTGAAGGAGGTGCAGAAGCAAATCAATCCCTATGCAAAACCCATATTAGGGAAATGTTACTGATATAATCAACTAGGACATCGATCCAATCAGTGCATGGATAGAAGGGGAGTAAATATAGTGGAGAGAGATGAGGAGGATGGGATGTACGGTGAACCTAACAAAAGGGATGAATATGAGGAATATGATGAAGATGGTGAGGGAACTTATGTGATCAGGAAGTTAATTCTGGCACCTAAGGAGGAGGAAGAGAACCAGCAACATTAGTTGTTTCGTACCAAGTATATGATTAATGGTCATGTTTTTTATTTGATTGTAGATATTGGTAGTTGTGAGAATATCATAGGCAGAGTAGCAGTTCAGGCCTTAAAATTACCAATTGAGAAGCATCAAAACCCTGACACTATTGGGTGGATCAAAGCAGCAGAGAAGATTGAGGTTAAAGAGCACTATAAGGTACCTTTATCCATTGGGAAATATAGAGATGAAGTCTATTGTGATGTGGTGGACATGGATGCTTGCCACCTTTTGTTTGGTAGACCTTGGCAATTCGACGTCAATGCCCAACCTGCAAGCAGAGAGAACATGTATAGGTTGGAGAGAGATGGAGTGAAGTATACCCTTCTCCCATTGAAACAAACTAATGGTTCTAAAGCTTCTAAAGTGAAAGGCATTCGTTCTTGACTATGACTCATTTTGAGAAGGAGATAAAAGATGCCATGAGGGAGTCCCGAATAATACATGCTCTAATTGTGAAGGAGGTGTTGACGGTTAGTGAGGAGGAGAAGGTTAAAGAAGTGCCAGAAGGTGTTAGAGGGTTGTTAGAGGAATTCAATGATGTATTGCCGGATGATTTACCAGATGGATTGCCTCCTTTGAGAGACATACAGCACCACATTGACCTGATTCCTAGTACAAGTTTCCCAAATTTACCTCACAATAGGATGATCCCAAAGGAAAGTGAAATATTGTAGGAGAAAGTTCAGGAATTGCTTTGGAAAGGGTTCATAAAGGAAAGCATGAGTCCATGGGTTGTACCAACCATGTTGACACTTAAGAAAGATGGTAGCTGGAGGATGTGTGTAGATAATAGGGCGATCAACAAAATTACCATCAGGTATAAGTTCCCGATCCCTAGATTGGCAAACATGCTTGACAGGGCGAGTGGAGCTGTGATATTTTCGAAGATTGATCTGTGGAGTAGGTATCACCAGATCAGGATTAGGCTAAGAGATGAATGGAAGATGGCTTTCAACATCAAGGACGGCCTTTTATGAATGGTTGGTCATGCCCTTTAGGTTGAGCAATGCTCCAAGCACTTTCATGTGTGTCATGAACTAGGTATTGAAACCATTTATTGGTCGTTTTGTTGTTGTTTACTTTGATGACATCCTGGTATAGAGCAAGTATGAAGGGAGCATATTTTGTAGTTGAGGGAGGTATTGACAGCTTTGCAAGAGAGTAAATTGTATTGGAATATGAAGAAGTGCTTATTTATGACTAAGAAGTTGTTATTCTTCGGCTTTGTTATCAGTGGTGATGGAATTCAAGTGGATGAGAATAAGGTGAAGGCGATTAGAGAGGGGTTGATCCCTAAGTTAGTTACTGAACTACGAAGCTTCCTTAACTTAGCTAGTTTTTATAGGAGGTTCATTCAACATTTTAGCACAGTTGTGGCTTCTTTAACTGAGTGCTTGAAAAAAGGGTAAATTCCAATGGAACGGGAAGGCTGAGAGCAGTATTGCCATCCTAAAGGAGAAATTATGTAGTACACCTATTTTAGCATTATTGGATTTTGATAAGTTGTTTAAGGTAGACTATGATGCGAGCGGCGTTAAAGTTAAGGCTATTTTATCTCAAGAGAAGAGGCCTGTTGCCTTTTCCGGTGAGAAGCTAAGTGAATCGAGGCGGTGTTGGTCTACCTATAATAAAGAATTTTACACTGTTGTGCATGCCTTGAGAACTTAAGAGCATTACCTGGTAGGCAGGGAGTTTGTATTATATTCAGATTGTGATACCCTTAAACACTTGAATAATCAGACCAAGATAAGTAAAGACATGCAAGCCAGATAGATTCAGTTCTTACAAAAGTTTCCGTTTCGGTTGAAGCATAAATATGGGATATAGAACAAAGTGGCTGATGCATTGAGTAGGGGAGCCAGCTTACTTATAACTCTGAGTGCTGAGGTAGTAGAGTTTGAACACTTGAAGGAATAATATGCAAATGATGTGGATTTCAAGGAGACTTAGGATAAGTGTATGAGCAGGCAGCCTAGTGGAGGTTCTCATATACATGATGGGTATTTGATGCACAGGAATCAGCTTTGTGTGCCTGAATCTTCTCTTAGGGAGAAGTTGATATGTAATTTACATGGGGGCAGATTAGCTAATCATCTATGGTGAGACAAAACTATTGCAGCAGTCAGTGAGAGGTTCTATTGGTGCCGTCTAAGGAGAGATGTAAGTAAACTAGTGCAACGCTGTTATGTGTGTCAGACAGCGAAGGGTCAGTCCCAAAACACCGGCTTGTATATGCTACTATCTGTTGCAAAGAACATCTGGGAAGATTTGTCAATGGATTTTATATTGGGCTTGCCCCATACTCAACGAGGCATAGATTCTGTTTTTGTTGTTGTTGACAAGTTTTCCAAGATGGCCCATTTTATCCCTTGTAGGAGGGTAGCTGATGCTCAAGACATAGCGAAGTTGTTCTTTGGAGAAGTAATTTGTTTGCATGGAGTACCTAAATCTGGAATTATATGCAGATGATGTGGATTTCAAGGAGACTTGGGATAAGTGTGTGAGTAGGCAACCTAATGGAGGTTCTCATATACATGATGGGTATTTGATGCATGGGAATCAACTTTATGTGCCTGAATCTTCTCCTAGGGAGAAGTTGATACGTGATTTACATGGAGGCGGATTGGCTGGTCATTTATGGCAAGACAAAACTGTTGCACCAGCCAGTAAGAGGTTCTATTAGCCTGATGTACTTTGATAAGTATTGAATTTTAAAGCATATTTCTAGCAAGCGCACTAGGTCTTCTATTGTAATATAACATGAATAAAGTGTCGATCACAAGGATTTACTAACTACTAGACAATTATCAACTAATACTAATATCTAGGCAATTGATTTTCTTAATATGATTAAGTTAAACTAATTATCTATATAATTATCTATATGAAATGCAATGAGCTTTTAAAGAGAGGGATATGATGACAAGTGTGGGAAGGATAAGAATCCACTTTAAACTATTGCTAATCAATTTGAACTCATGTTATAATGATAATTAGATTCATGAATATTCATAAGAAATTATCAAGATTTAAAAACAAAGTTTGAAAACCTTTTAAACCACAAAACAATTTTATAACTTCCGTTGAATAAATCATTAGTGGAATCAAAATTACAATTATAAATCTCCCGATTCTATAATTGACTAATACTTTATATTAAAATCTCCTAATTCCTTAGAGAGAAATCAACATAAAACATTGCATTAATATTCATGGATAATTTCTAAACTAGATTAAACTACGCCGCTTCCGCAATTGCAATTTAATCTTAATTTATGAATTCATGTGAACACTAATTTCCCTTCCGAGTTATTATTAGAATTCTTATACACCAAAACAAGATGAATAATCAGAATTCAATATGAATATCTCATGATTCTAAATATCTCATAACATAGATTCAAAAATCATCTTACACGTTTAAAGCTTCATCAACTTCCCACAAAAAGAATTTAGCTACTCATGGATGATGATTCAACAATCAAATAAGAAATTGCAAATGATTTCATTATGATCAGAATATACAAGTATATGAATTGCATAAAAAAAATAAGATTAGAAATCACCAATTCAAAATACTAAAGCTTCACTTGCAAATCTTGTATAACTTCAAATCTCTTCAAAATCTCTTATGAAATGCCTATTCTAAATATTCTAAAGCTACTTGTAGTACTAGATATTTAGTTGCTTCGATGATTCTGAGAATGAGGGGAAGACCCCCTATTTATAGGAAAAATTTCGTAAAAAAACATTTAATGAGCTTTGCTGTTTCTCAATGTACGCCGGCCGTTATGGATCCTACGCCGGTGGCTTACAGGCGGCGTATCTTCAAATTGTCCCTTGCGCAGGCAGTGCACTGGCAGCTTTCAATATCTGTTACAACGTAGGCCGCTTCAACGCTGGCGGCTTTGAACGTAGATCTAGTCGGCGTATGTAGTCAGAAATGAATCGTTGGGCAGATTTATAACGAACGCCGTCCGAAGGCCGGCGGCTTTGACACCGGCGTAGGCATTCCAACAGATGTGTTGCTTCATTTTCCTTTAAGTTTTGGATAGCTTCATGTCTCTTCAATTCTTTCATGTACGCTGCCTCAAGGCCGGCGGCTTTCATGCCGGCTTAAAATGAAACTTCTTCAAAGCTGGTGATTTTTCAGTTCTGGGCTGCCGGCCTTCACTTACGCTGGCTTCTTCATCTTCTACGCCGGCAGCTTTGAGGCGGCTTTGAATGTTGTTTTACTTGTGCTGGGCAAGCTGGCTGTGTTGCAACGGCCTTGGATTTTACGCCGTCTGAAAGCCGGCGGCTTTGAATGGTGAATTGCCGGCCTTGACTTCAATTTTTCCTCTTTTCAATTCAAATTTACTTGTTTTGATTTCTTTATCCAAATTAGTCCTGAAACATAAAATTTAATCAAACAAATATCCATTCTAGCTCAATTGAACATCAAGATTTGTATAAAATATGATCTTATCAATTCCCCCACACTTGAACTTTTGCTTGTCCTCAAGCAAAATAAAGAATAATATGAAATCTCTTTTCAGATAGTACAATTTTTCTGTTTAAATCTCAACTTCTTTAACTGATTCTCTTGTATCTACAGCTCTAACCATACTAATTCCTTGCAATTAGAGTACTATAATCAAAATTTAGGAATTAATCCAAACAAAACAAGTTTTAATCTCAACTTTTAACAAAAATAACTTTCAATTCAAAAGCAAATACTTAATCCACTAAGGAAAAATACTCATTTAAACTTCATTGGATTTCTATCTCATATATATTCTAAGTAACACAATAATGAAAGCATGTGGTATCTACTTTTTCCTTAGACTTTCTCCTTCTTTATTATAAGTCTCCTTCCTTTGCATATTTTTCATTCATTTTTCTTTTTCTTTCTCAAGCATTTATTTTCTTTTTGGGAGGTTTTGCCTCCATCTTTTTTTTTTTCAAAGCTCATGAATTGAACTTTTGCCATTCTTCCCTTCTCGTTATAGTGAGTTCATTGAGTCGGCACATCCCAGGCTCATCACCTAAGTGACCAGGTTTCAAAATACCCCTAAGAACTCTTCCTCACTTTAACATTCAAGTTCAGATACTCATAACTCAATATTTCAAGTCAGAGGAGTAGTGGCTATGCTTGCTTCTTTCTTTTTGAATGCAATACAATATCAAAGACTTATTTTTATAAAGGATCACTAAGTTTAAAAGTTTCTTCTACCTCTTTCACCAAGTGTTAAAATTCAAAGAATATATACAAATTAAAATTTCCAAGAAGTAGACCTGTTTATCTTTCAACAAAAGGACTCGACCAGCTCTTAAATTTCCAATTCCAAAGTTAAAAATAAAGTAAACTTGTTCCTTAAGGATTTCACAACTTAATTTTAACTTAGTAAACCAATCACAATAGCAGGTGAGTAAGACATTTTCACAAGTCAATTTCATTGATTTTCATTCTTTGCTTTGTACTATCTCCATTTTCAAGAAATTTTGAAAAAATTTTGGCAGAATTTCCTCATGATTTGCTTTCAAACCAAAAATACAAGGTGAAGATTTTTCAATATAAACAACAACAAACAGATCATATTCAACACTTCAGCACTTCATGTAATTCTATTCCTTCCCCCACACTTCAATTAAACAGTGACCTCACTGTTTTTCAGCAAATAAAACAGAGGAAAGAAATAAGAAATGAATTGGATACTTCCCTAAAGTTAGTTGATTCCTAATCATCAAAATTTGGCATTGCAAGAGATTTGCTTTGCCCGATTCCTGTAATCACTACAAAGAAAAACAAAAAACAAAAAACAAAAACAAAAACAAAATAAAAGCCGAATAAAAGCAGGAAAAAGAAGAAATGAGTTCACCCACAGGAACTTGGGTACTCAATAAATATACAGGCCAATAATATAGATATAAAATCAAATAAGAGCTAGCAGGGTCTCTAGCTCTCAGGTCCCGGGCTCTGTCTGCTGCTGCCCTCCGGTGTGTGTCTCGCAGTGTCTCCTGGGCTGGCTGTCTGAGTATGCTCGGAACTGAGCTTATCTGAGTGATGAGACTCAGATGAAGTCTGATAGGTCATGCTAGCCCTGTCTCTGGGCTAATGCAGCAGATGGCCCGTCTTCAGCTCTTCAACATCCAGCCTAAGCTGGTCCATACCGTATGTCGATGAAGCGCCTGTAGGAGGAGGTGGAGCAGATGTAGATGGCATCTCAAATGGAACGTCTCCAGGAAAATATCCTGAAACTCAACCTCCTCCAATACCGGTGGCTGTGCTGGCCTGGGTTTTTCAGCAATCCCCAGCCTTTAAATGGTGCAGATGTTATCTTCTTGCATTCATACACCTCATCATCCTGTGGAGGCTCAAAAAGATTCATCCCCTTCAATAGCCGAGTGATGTAGCCTCCACAACCCACACCTCGGTCCTCGTATCCTCAGCCTGCCGGTATATGAAATTTGCTACCTCCACCCCAATCAATCCTGTAACCTCTAATAAGGCTAAACAGGTAGAACATATCAAATGTAGTCACCTTGCTGTGACTTGTCTTTTGTTACTCAGGGTGTGTGCAATGATGTGATGGAGGAGCTTGTGCTCAATGGCACTGAATGACGTGGCCAGCGATTTTGATGGACAAAGTGCTCATTTGATCCAGGACCAATTAGGTGGCCCAGTAAGCCTCCTGGGTCATATCCTCTGGCCATCTGTTTGGCAAAGTCCGGTTCTCTTCTTCACTGTCATACAGTCCCATAAGGTGGCCTATCTGCTTCAATTTTACTTCCCGTATCTGTCCATAGGCCTGGAACTGGAAGGTGGACTCCTCACGGTCTGGAATATTTTTGACCGTGGACAAGAATTCTATCGTCAGATTCTTGTATGCAGGCTCCTGAAGGTCAAATAATCTCAGCCACGCTGGATCTTGAATAATCCCACAATTTTGTCTACCATATCATACTGATCCAGCAAGCACCAGTCTAAATACTGGATGTTGATAAAGTCGTTCTTGACCAGCCTTCTCTTTCTATCCTTTGCGCATATTGCTGACTGGACAGCAATTTCGGGTCTCTGAACCCGATGTAGAAGCATCACCCGTTCTTGGTCGTTTTTTGTTTTGGGGCCATTCCTGCAAATAATTTGAATTCAATTAGTATTAAGGAATGCAAATTTCAATTAATTATAATTTATGCCTATAACATGAGCTAAAACAGTTGTAAAAAATAGGCATATAATTGGAGAAGCATTGATCATGAACTTGTATGTACACTTGCAAAATAAAATCAAAGCTGGCAGCTTACGCTTGCCAGCTTAGAATTGAACGTTGAATTTTCAAATTTTCAAACTGATATTTTTCTCAAAAAAAATTTTCTTTTAAAGTTCCAAAATATTTTTACACAGATTGTGTATCAAATTTACAATTCCAAGTTCAATTCTAACAAATTTTAACACAAAATGCAAGTATTGGAGCTGCTATTAACAATAAAACAATCTAATCCAGCAGCTATAACTTCAATTGCAACAATCCCCAATTTCGAAATTTTGAACATCCTCCATCTTAAGAACCCTAATTCAATCCGCATTTCATGGATCAACATAGCACAATGATCAACAGATTGATCAATCATACGTAAACATATATGGAATGAAGTGCAGCTTAATCTAAATATCATCAAAGTAATCAAACATTGAAGTGAATATCACATTCTTCAGCGAAAAACCCATTTATCATCAGATTTGGACAAACATTCATGTAATAAAATGGATTCGATTGAGAACTAAGAGCAAAGGTGATATACACTTACTTGATCAGCTGGATTATACGCAATGGAACGATGAACTAGGAGGGAGCTTGTTGATTTGAGAGTGATTGAGAGGAAATGAGGATGAGAGAATGAAAGAGAGAGAGATTCGTACCTGTTTTTAAGCTTCTGCACAATATACGCCGGCATTTCTGCAATGTACGCCGGCGGCTTTCAGCCAGTGTAAGAGAAAAAAATACATACCGAGAGGTCAAAGCTGGCCGCTTATCGATTTACGCTGCCGGCCTAGAAGGATACGCCGGCAAAAAGCTGGCGGCTTTGAATTCCAGATGCCGGCCTTCATCGGGAAATTTCAGAATTCAAGAAATCTGCAATATACGCCGGCCTTAAGCCGGCGGCCTTCACCTTCCCTTGCCAGCGTAAATCTTGTACTCCAACGCCGGCATATAAGCTGGCGGCCTAGACCTTCCCCTAGCCGGCCTAAATCTTGTGTTTCATACGCTGGCACAAAGCCGGCGGCCTTCAACTCTCCACTGCCGGCCTCTTTTGCGGTGCTCACCTACTCCTTTACGCCGGAAGTAAGCCGGCGGCTTTGGGCCGGCCTTCCTTGATTTCTCAAAGCTTGCTCAAGGCTGGCAGCTCTGAGCCGGCCTTCAATTTTGAATTTTTATTTTTATTTTTTATTTTTTTTTATTTATTATTTTTTTATAAGCTAAATATCCTGCCACACTAATAGCTAAGTTAGTAAAAACAAACAAATAAAAATTACTCTAAAATTAGACATGGGTTGCCTCCCAAGAAGCGCTTAGTTTAAAGTCGCTTAGCCCGACTTTCCTGACCTGATCATGGTTCTTTAAGATTGATGACAGTAGTAGTACTGTCAAGATTTTCCCCCTCAAAATAATGCTTGAGCAGTTGTCCATTCACTTTAAAAGTTCGATCATCCTCAGTTTTTAATTCAACCGCTCCATATGGAAAAACTTTTGCTATCTCAAACGGTCCCGACCATCTTGACCGTAATTTTCCAGGAAACAACTTCAAACGAGAATTGTAAAGTAAAACTTTTTGTCCAGGAAAAATTCTCGTTTGATGATGTTCCTATCATGCCATTTCTTTGCTCGTTCCTTATAGATACGAGCGCTTTCAAATGCCTCATTTCTCCATTCTTCCAGTTGATTCAATTGGAGCAATCTCTTTTTACCTGCAGCTTTTTCATCAAAGTTAAGGAATTTTATAGCCCAAAATGCCTTGTGCTCAAGTTCTACAGGAAGATGACATGATTTACCAAAAACAAGCATGTATGGGGACATTCCAATAGGGGTTTTAAAAGCAGTTCTGTAAGCCCATAATGCATCATCTAATTTTGAAGACCAATCTTTTCTTGATGCATTAACTGTTTTTTCCAAAATTCTTTTTATCTCCCTATTAGAAACTTCAACTTGCCCACTTGTTTGTGGATGATAGGGGGTAGTCACTTTATGTGTAACACCGTATTTTGCCAAAAGTTTTTCAAATTGCCTGTTACAAAAATGAGACCCCCCATCACTAATTATAGCTCTGGGCACACCAAATCTGGTAAAAATATTCTTTTTCAAAAATTTCAAAACTACTCGGGCATCATTTGTTTGTAAAGCAACAGCTTCCACCCATTTTGAAACATAATCAACTGCCACAAGTATGTATTTATTTGAAAAAGATGAGGGAAAAGGACCCATAAAGTCAATCCCCCAAACATCGAAAAGCTCAATTACCAGAATATTGTTTTGTGGTAATTCATGTCGTTTAGAAATGTTACCTGTCCTTTGACATTGAGCACATGACATAATGAAATTCCTGCAGTCACGAAACAAGTTAGGCCAATAAAATCCAGATGACAATACTTTTGCTGCAGTCCTTTGAACACCAAAGTGTCCTCCTGCTTCCCTTGAATGACAGTGTTCTAAAATGCTAAGCTGATCAGATTCAGGCACACATCTTCTAATTATTTGGTCAGCACATTTTTTAAACAGATATGGTTCATCCCAAAAATAGTATTTTACATCATGCAAAAACTTTTTCTTTTGAGGATATGATAAACCATATGGGATAATCTTACTAACCAAATAATTCACAATATCAGCATACCATGGCAAATCAAGAATCTCTACTGCATGCAACTGTTCATCAGGGAACTTCTCATTGATAGGAATGTCGAGACTATCAGATTCAAGTCTAGACAAATGGTCAGCAATAACATTTTCAGTTCCCTTTTTATCTTTAATTTCAAGATCAAATTCTTGCAGTAGTAAAACCCATCTAATCAACCTAGGTTTTGCATCAGCTTTAGCAAACAAATACTTGAGAGCTGCATGGTCAGTGTATACTACAACTTTAGAACCTATCAATAAGGCCTAAATTTATCACATGCAAAGATAACAGCTAAAAGTTCTTTCTCAGTAGTAGCATAATTTCTCTGGGCCTCATTCAGTGTTCTACTTGCATAGTATATAACATGAAAGATCTTACCTCGTCTCTGACCAAGTACCGCTCCAACTGCAAAGTCGCTGGCATCACACATGAGTTCGAAAGGAAGCTCCCAGTCTGGCGCAATGATCACTGGTGTGGAAATGAGCTTTTCCTTTAATAAATTGAATGCCTGCATACATTTCTCATCAAAATTGAACACCGCATCTTTTTCCAGAAGATTGCAAAGAGGTCTCGAAATTTTGGAGAAGTCCTTGATGAATCGTCTGTAGAAGCCAGCATGTCCAAGAAAACTTCTGACTCCTTTAACAGTCGTGGGTGGTGGTAACTTCTCAATAATCTCCACTTTGGCTTTATCCACTTCAATTCCTCTCGCAGAAATTTTGTGACCCAACACTATCCCTTCTCTAACCATGAAGTGGCATTTTTCCCAATTCAGGATCAGATTGGTATCTTTGCATCTTTGTAGAACCGAGGCTAAATTCTCAAGACATAGATCGAATGACTTTCCAAAGACTGAAAAATCATCCATGAAGATCTCGATAAAATTCTCAAGCATATCTGAGAATATAGCCATCATACACCTCTGAAATGTAGCAGGTGCATTGCAAAGTCCAAAAGGCATTCTCCTAAAGCAAATGTGCCATAAGGACAAGTGAATGTTGTTTTCTCTTGATCATCGGGTGCAATAGAATCTGATTGTATCCAGAATATCCATCAAGAAAACAGTAATAATCATGCCCTGCAAGTTTCTCCAACATCTGATCAATGAAGGGAAGTGGAAAGTGATCCTTTCGAGTGGCATCGTTCAACTTCTGTAATCAATACAAACTCTCCACCCAGTCACAGTACGAGTAGGAATCAATTCATTTTGCTCATTCTTCACTACAGTCATACCACCTTTCTTTGGCACTACTTGAACCGGACTAACCCATTTACTATCAGAGATAGGATAGATGATACCTGCGTCAAGCAGCTTCAAAACTTCTTTCTTGACACTTCTTTAAGTGTCGGGTTGAGTCTCCTTTGTGGTTGAACTGTAGGTTTACACTCGCTTCCATAAGAATTTTGTGAGTGCAAATGTAGGGCTAATACCCTTGATATCAGCAATGGTCCATCCGATTGCTTCCTTTGCTTTTTCAACACATCAATCAACTGTTGTTCTTGTGTATCTGTCAATGCAGATGAAATGATAATTGGCAAAGTATCGCCAATTCCAAGAAAAGCATACTTCAGATGGTCAGGAAGTGGTTTCAGTTCCAAGGTTGGTGGCTGCATTAAAGATGGAACTTGCTTCTGCTCATTTGTACCCAAAGATTCATAATATCTGGTTTTGATCATTGGTACTTTCCATTGTCTCATCTTCCTCTTCATCATCACTCCAATTGTCCACGTCTCTTAAGACAGACTCCATAGTCTCCACACCAGTTTGTTCCTCAAGTGACTCAGAAACCAGCTCATCTGGTATTGATGTGTAACAGGCATTGGCATCATCAAATTTCTTCATTGCCTCATAGACATTGAAAGTAACCTGTTCATCCATCACCGTAATGTAAGTTGCCCTTGTTCCACATCAATTAGTGCTTTTCCTGTTGCAAGGAACGGTCTGCCCAAGATCATGGGAACTTCCCTATCTTCATCCATGTCAGCACTACAAAATCCACAGGAAAAAAGAATTTGTCAACTTTAACTAGGACATTTTCTACAATACCCCTAGGGTATTTTACACTTCTATCAGCAAGTTGTAAAGTTACATGTGTATCTTTGCAATCTCCTAATCCTAGTTTTTGAAATATAGATGAAGGCATTAAGTTAATACTTGCACCAGAATCAATTAAAACTTTATCAAAATAGCAATCACCAATGGTGCAAGGAACAGTAAAACTTCCCTGATCTCGGAGCTTAGTGGGCAGACTGTTGTTTGTTTCTGAGGATCATGGAACATTCCCAGTGAGTATCACATTTCCATCAATCTTCCTCTTGTTAGACAGCAATTCTTGATGAATTTGGCATAGGAAGGCATTCCTTGAATTACTTCTAAGAATGGAATGTTGATGTGCAGCTTTTTGAAAACATCCAGGAATTTTGAAAATTGCTCATCAAGCTTTTGTTGCTTTAATCTTCCTGGAAAAGGAACGGGAGGAACATATGATTTCACCTCAGGTGGTTTTTGAATAGTTTCCTCCATCTTTCGTTTCCCTTTGTTGTTTTGTGGGGAATTTCCTCTTCATCTTTAGTAGTTTCCTCAACTGGAGCAATCTCCTTTCCACTTCTCAATGTGATTGCATTTACAGTCTTGGGATTCTCCTCCGTGTTGCTTGGTAAAGACCCGATGGTCTATTACTCACTTGCTGTGCAAGTTGATGGAGTTTCCCTTGCAAATCTTGAATGATTGCATTCTGATTGTTGAGTGAATTTGTTGTGGTAACAATGAAATCCCTCAGTAATGCATCAGTGGATGTTTGAATTTGCTGTTGAGGTGGAGCATTTCTCACATATCCTTGTCCTTGAAAACCAGGTGGTGGCTTTAGAACATTGGCATCATTCCGATATGAAAGATTTGGATGATTTCGCATATTCGGATGATATGTGTTTCCAAAATTGCCTTTTGGAAATTTCCCACATAATTGAGCTGTCGTCATTTGAAGATGATCCATGTGGACACTCAAAAGAGGAGTGTGGTCCTGAGCAAATCTCACAACAAAACACTTGTTGTTTTTATTGGAAGTATTTGTAGTTGTGAGTTTACTTACTTGAGTGATGAGAGTAGCCATTTGAGCTTGAGTTGTGAGATATCTTCTTTATCTTCCAATGATGCTACTTTAGACTTGTTCTTTCACAACTCCAATTATGAGCAGCAGAAGCTAATTCTTCAATAATCTCACTAGCTTCCTCATATGTCTTCCCCATCAGTGATCCGCCCGATGTAGCATCTACTAATGACCTTAAAGCTTCATCAAGACTGAGGTAGAAATTCTCAATTAGTAGATTATCGGGTAAACCATGGTGTGGACACTTTCTGACCGCCTCTTTGAATCTTTCCCAAGCATCATATAATGATTCTCCAGGGAATTTGGTGAAGTTGGAAATTTCATTTCTTAATCTGGCGGTTCTTGCTGGAGGAAAAATCTTTTCAAAAACTTCTTTGTCAGATCAGCCCATGTGGTGATTGAATCTGGAGGTTGGGAGTTGTACCATGCCAAAGCTTTATCCCTAAGAGAGAAAGGGAAAAGCTGAAGTCGGATGACTTCGTTTCTTACACCATTGAGTTTGACAGTGTTGGTGTATTGAAGAAATTTAGCAATGTGTTCATCTGGCGTCTCATTTGGATATCCTCCAAATTGATGTGATTCAACCATTTGAATTAGGGACGGTTTAAGCTCAAAATTGTTTGCCTCCACAGTGGGCATTCGTATGGCGGGATCTTGAATTGTAGGCACCGTATAGTCTCGAATTGCCCTTGGAGCAGCTGGTTGCAATTGGTTGTTGTTATCGATTTTCGCCATTGCTCCTCTTCTTTGGTTCCTTCTTCTCTGTTGTCGCAGGTTCTTTCGATTTCTGGATCTAAAGGTAGAATTTCAGCACTTCTACTTCTTCGCATATAACCTGCAAAGAGAAAAGGAAAATTTCAAACTAAATTTAAACTAAATACTAGCAAAGCTGAAGTTAGTCTAATATTAATAAATCCCGGCAACGGCGCCAGAAAACTTGATGTACTTTGATAAGTATTGAATTTTAAAGCATATTTCTAGCAAGCGCACTAGGTCTTCTATTGTAATATAACATGAATAAAGTGTCGATCACAAGGATTTACTAACTACTAGACAATTATCAACTAATACTAATATCTAGGCAATTGATTTTCTTAATATGATTAAGTTAAACTAATTATCTATATAATTATCTATATGAAATGCAATGAGCTTTTAAAGAGAGGGATATGATGACAAGTGTGGGAAGGATAAGAATCCACTTTAAACTATTGCTAATCAATTTGAACTCATGTTATAATGATAATTAGATTCATGAATATTCATAAGAAATTATCAAGATTTAAAAACAAAGTTTGAAAACCTTTTAAACCACAAAACAATTTTATAACTTCCGTTGAATAAATCATTAGTGGAATCAAAATTACAATTATAAATCTCCGATTCTATAATTGACTAATACTTTATATTAAAATCTCCTAATTCCTTAGAGAGAAATCAACATAAAACATTGCATTAATATTCATGGATAATTTCTAAACTAGATTAAACTACGCCGCTTCCGCAATTGCAATTTAATCTTAATTTTTGAATTCATGTGAACACTAATTTCCCTTCCGAGTTATTAGAATTCTTATACACCAAAACAAGATGAATAATCAGAATTCAATATGAATATCTCATGATTCTAAATATCTCATAACATAGATTCAAAATCATCTTAACATGTTTAAAGCTTCATCAACTTCCCACAAAAAGAATTTAGCTACTCATGGATGATGATTCAACAATCAAATAAGAAATTGCAAATGATTTCATTATGATCAGAATATACAAGTATATGAATTGCATAAAAAAAATAAGATTAGAAATCACCAATTCAAAATACTAAAGCTTCACTTGCAAATCTTGTATAACTTCAAATCTCTTCAAAATCTCTTATGAAATGCCTATTCTAAATATTCTAAAGCTACTTGTAGTACTAGATATTTAGTTGCTTCGATGATTCTGAGAATGAGGGGAAGACCCCTATTTATAGGAAAAATTTCGTAAAAAAACATTTAATGAGCTTTGCTGTTTCTCAATGTACGCCGGCCGTTATGGATCCTACGCGGCGGCTTACAGGCGGCGTATCTTCAAATTGTCCCTTGCGCAGGCAGTGCACTGGCAGCTTTCAATATCTGTTACAACGTAGGCCGCTTCAACGCCGGCGGCTTTGAACGTAGATCTAGCCGGCGTATGTAGTCAGAAATGAATCGTTGGGCAGATTTATAACGAACGCCGTCGAAGGCGGCGGCTTTGACACCGGTGTAGGCATTCCAACAGATGTGTTGCTTCATTTTCCTTCAAGTTTTGGATAGCTTCATGTCTCTTCAATTCTTTCATGTACGCTGCCTCAAGGCCGGCGGCTTTCATGCCGGCTTAAAATGAAACTTCTTCAAAGCTGGTGATTTTTCAGTTCTGGGCTGCCGGCCTTCACTTACGCTGGCTTCTTCATCTTCTACGCCGGCAGCTTTGAGGCGGCTTTGAATGTTGTTTTACTTGTGCTGGGCGCTGCTGGCTTGTTGCAACGGCCTTGGATTTTACGCCGTCTGAAAGCCGGCGGCTTTGAATGGTGAATTGCCGGCCTTGACTTCAATTTTTCCTCTTTTCAATTCAAATTCACTTGTTTTGATTTCTTTATCCAAATTAGTCCTGAAACATAAAATTTAATCAAAACAATATCCATTCTAGCTCAATTGAACATCAAGATTTGTATAAAATATGATCTTATCATAGCCTCATCTAAGGAGAGATGTGAGTAAACTAGTGCAACGTTGTTATATGTGTTAGACAACGAAGTGTCAGTCCCAAAACACCGGCTCATTGTCACGCCCCAAAGGGTACCCTAGATGTGGCGATCCATCACATACGGTATTAAAACTTAAGAATGACTTCTTAAAGTCATGTGAAAGCTCCAACGCCATACGTAAGGCATCTATCACAACAATAGGAGACTCCGGTGGGATGTGTAGTTTGAGATAGTAAATATATCATAAAAGAAATCTAGATAAATATCTAACTTCAACATTATAAGAATATGGTCCTTACATCATCTTAGGGGCATTCTCCCAATAAATTTCCAAAGAACAAGATATTAACTTAGTTTTTCAAATAAAGAAACAATACTAGAACCAAAAGATTTTAAAGGAAATCTAATCTAAGATCTTTAAAAAGATTTTCCCCTAAAAGCTTTCTAAAATATAATTCCATCAGGTATATGAAGTCCTCGGCAAAAGAAATATCGATCCTATGTCAACAAAAGTCTATTGGGGTGCAAGCTTAACTGACTTAATGAGAATATTCTTGGATTAACGTACTCATATCAATAAATTCAAACAAGTTACTAAACAAGCATATGAAAAGCATAAGCAAGTGAACAAGCAAATACATATGATCTATCGAAAATCATATGTTTGAATGGATTTACCCCTCGATTCGAGGTTAGGTGTTTCGGGCTCTTTAAAACCCATCTTTGAAATCCAATTATGTAGTTTATTTCGGGCCCTTACTTGCCTATCCTGAAAATAGTTCTTTCAAGTTCTTATTTGCCCATCCTTAAATAGTTCTTTCAGGCTCCTATTCACCTATGTTACAGACTTATGGGTTTTTATGAACCCCACTACTATACTCTTATCCCATCGAGCATAGTAGCTAATGAAATGAGACTAACTACATGATATACATGAATCAATTAATATAACTCGTAATATGTGATTAAGGTAATTTAAAGGCGATCATAGAATTTGCAGACACTCAAGCATGACAATAATAAAACACAATTTAATTAACATCAATTCATGTCTCGATATGCTTAGTATTCTTTCAGCTAATATTATCATGCATAATCTATTTTCATCTTTTTCTATTTCTAGTGCCTCTAGCTACAAGCACAAACAAATACGTAAAGGTAGGAGATAAACTCACTCAGCCATTCTTACTAAAATTCTTTACTCATAATAGTCCTCCGAATACAGATCCTCCCAAGCTTTGTTACCTAAACGAAAGAAATATCTAGAATGAGTATTTCATGGAAGTTCTACTTGAACTTTCTAACTCTAATATAGTATTTGCGTTAAAATTCGGATATAAGGAAATTTCAACTTAAAATAGCTAAAACTTGCTCATTTTAACTCGGAATTACGCATATTATGTATCGTTTTCTATCTACTTAAAAAGATCTATCCATTTTTAAGGTTATTTTTATCGTAAAAAAAGCTATTTTGGTTGTGAAACACCACTGTACATAATAGTTACGAAATTCCCAACTCTTGAAATATGATTTTCCAAACTTTTCTTTACCCAAAAATCATTTAAAATATATATAGGTATGTATATGGTTGGAAAAATCCTTTTGATACATGAATAGATTCATATTTTATGCATGATTCTATTGGTGCTGTCTCAACAATTATCTTTCGCAAAACAACTTTTCTTATGGTTTTGAAAAATTGGACTTTCAAAATTTTCTCTTTAAGTAGTTTGAAAGAAATTAAAAATTTTGGGTTATTATAAATAAGTATTTTCCTTTTATATTTTTATTTCCTAGTTCTTCAAAAATAAATTAATTTTAAAAAATTTTGTCCTTTAAGTTATCTACCAATTTTATTTCTAGATTGAAAAATAAGGTTTTCAAAATTTTTCTTAAGTTATTGGTGATGTCTAATATTTGGAGTTGTGTTAAATGTATGTTTTTCTCTCATTTTTATATTCTTTTACTTCTTTAGAAAATAAGTTTACATTTTTTTTAAACTTTACTTTCTTGGTAAATTTTATTTCTCTAAGTTGGTTCCTATAATAATAAGTTGATTTTATCTTAATTTGAAAAACTTGCTTTATTCTTAATATTTATCAAGTGGTAGCATAATTCTTTTAGATAATTTTATAAGAAAAGCTTTCATAATAAAGAATTATCAACATTAGAACTTAGCAAAAATTTCATTTTAACTTTGAAAAGAGAATAAGAATATTAAAAATTAAGTCTTCTAGAAACTTAGTAAGTGATTTTCAAAGTCTATGATGAACCTATTTAAGTTTTATAAAAGATATGGTTGGATTAAAATCTTAAGTTTAATGCTAAAAATTATATTTTAATGGAGTATTTAGTTCCGATTTATAAAAAAAATGAGTTCCTTTTATTATTTGAAGAAATCTTCATTACTAATACTTTAAAATTTATGATTAGCTTGTCTAGGCTTTTGAAAAGAATTTATTAAAAACAATTTTTAGATCTTTTGTTGAAACATCCTTTGTTAAGTGATAAGAAATTTAGTTTACTTTTCTTTATTAAAGAAAGAATCTCGTTTTTATTTTTTATCAAGACAACAACATCCTAATCATGCATGAATATGATTATGTAGCTATGAAAAAAAGTAAGAATAATACCTAATAAAATAGAAAGAAATATGTATATAAGCAAATAAACATAATGATATGGTCAAGTATTAGAATCTTAACTTTATTAAGGGATCTCGGTCAAGCATTGGGAGCCTTAGCTTTATCACGGCTTTTGGGACTAAGAATAGACTAGTCCCAAAGAAAATAATAATAATAATAATAATAGCATGTTAATGAGAGGTTAGTGAGCAATTTAGGCTCTAAGAAATATATAGATATACATATACTTAATAATATATATATATATATATATATAAGGTTAGATTAGGAGCATAATAACAATAATAACAACATAATATCATAAGAATAACAAAATAACATAATCGAAATTCTTGGCATGGGAAAAATAAATGTAAGAAGTTTTTACATAAAAGTGTATATTTGATGAGGAAAGAAAGTAATGGTTGTAAGAATATGTGGGTAGTAGTTTTGTGGAAACAAAAGAAAGTTTGGAAGAGAAATTTGGAGAAAGGATTTGATGAGAGAATTTAATAGAGTTTTGGTAGAAAAAATGAGAAGTATAAAAGAAGTGGACGGAGATGGGGTATTTATAGAATTTTGGATTGAAAATTAGATGTAATAAAATAAATTAAAAAGAAATAAATAATAGAGAAGAGAAAGGGGGGGGGTGGGGGTGGAGGAGAGGGGGAGGGAACCAACTATACATGCATAGGGAAGGGAGAGTTGATTTGTTTTGTAATTTTTATAATGAAAAGTAATAATATGTAAGATGCAATGTGAACAAAGTTGTATTAGAAATGTAAAAGTGTAAGAATAGGTATGTAGACTGTAAGAAAAAGTAGAGATAGTGAAATAGTAAAAATTGTACAATGAATAGTATACTAGATAATTAAAATACCGACAGTAATAAAAATACGCATAAATGAACTATATCTGATATTTTTAGTTACTGAAAAATACGAAACTGATATTTTTGAAATCCTTGTATTATTATGAGTCTTTTGGTGTTATCGAAAAATCTTTACTATTCCGGGCACCAGAGCATATTTTTTAGGACTACAATCGAATTTTGTAAAATATGATCTTTTTAAACTGTCTTATATTATTCCAAACTACTATCCACTATTAACTTATTTATATTGTTCTCAAGTTTTGAGTGCGGGATTGCCGAAGTTGAAACTACTAGATTGTCTTGATCTTAGTTGGCTTTTGAATCTCCGATTTTGACTAGGGTTAGGGTTTAATCCAACTATTTCCTAGAATTTGAGGGGTTTACACTTGTATATGCCACTACCTATTCCAAAGAACATTTGAGAAGATTTGTCAATGGATTTTACATTAGGTTTGCCCTTCAACGAGGCATCAATTCTATTTTTGTTGTTGTTGACAAGTTTTCCAAGATGGCTTATTTTATCCCTTGTAGAAAGATAGCTAATGCTCAAGCCATAGCAAAGTCGTTCTTTAGAGAAGTGGTTCGTTTGCATGGAGTACCTAAATCCATAACGTCAGATCAAGATAGCAAGTTTTCAGTCACTTTTGGAGAACTTTTATGGCAGATGTTTGATTTATCCTTGAACTATTGTAGTACAGCCACCCACAGAAGGATGGATAGACCTAGAGGTTACCAACAAAACCTTGGTAACTGATGCAGCGAGGTACGATAAGGTTTAATGTAAGACATGATTCACCACGAATACCGCTGAAATCTCCCAATCATACTTCCGCTACTTCAGTGTATCAGAACTCATTCGCTCTTGGAATTCATGGTGCCTCGCACAGGTTAACCAACGACTATAATGATATGAATTGATAACTTAGATTAAAGGATTAGAGTTATATCGAAGAAAGAACTGAGATCAGACAGATGATCAATCGTGAATGGATGCTGCAATAGCCCAGATCATAGAGAGGTGGGCGATGAATCATAATCGAGGTAGAAACCCTAACCCTAACCGTAACCCTAACCCTAACCCTAATTTGAGGGTAGGTGCAGATTTTGAGGAAGATAATGAGGAAATGTCGTCTTTGTTGAGAGCTTTTATGACGAATCGACGCGTAGGCATGGTAGGCTACGCGTTGAGGAAGATTATAGACGCTGGGAAATGGGGATGATGACTGAGATCCCAGGATTTCATGGTACTCTCCAGCCGGAGGAATTTTTAGATTGGCTGGCTACAGTAGAGGAGATATTAGAATTTAAGGGGGCTCCTGATGATAAGCGTGTGCAACTGGTGGCAACACGATTTCGTGGTAGGGCCATAACATGGTGGCAGTAGATGAAATTGACACGCTTGAGATTGGGCAAGTTGAAGATTGAGACATGGGAGAAGATTAAAAAGCATCTACGAGCGACCTTTTTGCCATATAATTTCCAGAGGATTATGTACCAGAGGTTGCAAAATCTGAAAGAGGGCAGCAAAACTGTTGATGATTACTCCACAGAATTCTATCAGTTAGTCGCCAGAAACAAAATTCAGGAGACGGAGGAGCAGTTGATGGCTCGTTATATTAGAGGACTATGGTTGCAGCTTCAGGATATTATCAATTTATTTGACCCAATTAATGTATCTGCTGCACATCAGAGGGCTTTGATTGTCGAAAAACATCAAAGGTGGTCTGGGAGTGGTGTGTATGGCAGTGGGGTAATGAGTAGTGGCAGTAGTGGTGTGAATCGTCCAGGAAGTGGGTTGCAGGTAGCAACACTACGGGCCATTTTAGTAAACCTAATACTGACCGTCCTAGTACTAGTGGAATAAAGTGTTTCAAATGTGGTGAGGTTGGGCACCGACAGGTTGATTGTAAGAAGGAGGGGAAGAAAGCACTTTTTGCTGAGAATGAGAATGAGGATGAGGAGGATGTTGCGGATTTCTTTGAAGCAGGGGGCGATGGTGATCCAGTTTTTTATGAAGAGCATGTTGAAGAAGAAGTTGTGACTGGTGACGGTAGGGAGAATCTAGTAGTCTGGCGATCGTGCATGACTCCTAGAGTAGCTGAGGAAGAGTGGCTCAGAAGCAACATTTTTCAGTCTATTTGTACCATTTTAGGTAAGGTGTATCGATTCATGATTGACTCCGGCAGCTGTGAAAACATTGTGTCTACTAAAGTTATACAGAAGCTAAGCATTGAATCTGAGCAAACACTCGAAACCTTACAAACTAGCTTGGTTGAAAAAAAGGGAAGAGGTAACAGTTTCCAAACGTGCTCTTATTTCTTTTTCTATTGGTTCTAAATACAAGGATATTGTATGGTGTGATGCGGTGACAATTGACGCATGTCACATGCGGTTAGGAAGACCCTGATAATTTGACAGGGGCGTAATGCATGATGGACGAGCTAATTCATATAGTTTTGTATATAAAGGTGTGAAGATTATACTAGTACCTAACAGGGATTCTATTGTGACTAAGCCGACAAAATAGGGTGGTGGTAGTAATTCCAGTATGTTGTCCTTAGCCAGGTTCGAGGAGGAGATAAAGCAATCTGATATTGTTTTTGCTTTGTTGGTAAGGAGGTTAGTAGAGATGTAGAGATACCTGGAGTAGCAGTTCTAATAGTAGAGGAGTTTCGGGATGTATTTCCTAAGGATTTACTAGAAGGGTTACCGCCACTGCTTGACATTCAGCATCATATCGACCTTGAACCTGGTGCAGCTTTGCCAAACCGGCCACATTATCGAATGAGCCCTGCAGAACATGAGGAGTTAAGGCGACAGGTTGAGGAGTTGCTGACTAAAGGTTTCATCAGGGAGAGCTTGAGCATGTGTGTCGTCTTAGCCCTTCTAACACCCAAGAAGGATGGTTTTTGGCACATGTGCGTGGACAGTCGTGCAATTAATAAAATCACTGTCAGGTATCGCTTTCCTATTCCTCGCTTAGATGACTTATTGATCAGCTTAGTAGTGCGATGGTGTTTACAAAATTAGATTTGAAGAGTGGGTATCATCAGATTCGGATTCGAGTCGGTAACGAGTGGAAGACAGCTTTTAAGACATGGGAATGGTTATATGAATGGCTGGTTATGCCATTTGGATTATCTAATGCACCCAGTACCTTCCATGGCCTTGCATCTTTTTATAGGCGATTCATTCCACACTTCAGCAGCATTATGGCCACCATAACAGATTGCATGAAAGGAGGGAAGTTTGTGTGGACTGAAGAAGAGGATAAGGCCTTTGAGCAGATTAAAACGCGACTGACCACTCCCCCAATATTAGTACTACCAAATTTCCACCAACCTTTTGAGTTACACGCACACGCATCAAAGGTAGGGATTGGTGTTGTGTTGAGCCAGAATAGTAGGCCAATTGCTTACTTCAGCAAGAGTTATCAGGGTCAAAATCCCGATACACCACTTACGATGTAGAGTTTTATGCTATGGTGCAAGCAGTTAAGCATTGGTGACATTATCTATTCCATAGGGAGTTTATCCTCTACACTGACCATGAGGCTTTAAAGCACTTGCATAGCTAGGACAAGGTCTCGGCTAGACATGCTTCTTGGGTGGCCTACTTAGAGCGTTTCACCTTTGTTGTGAAGCATAAATCTGGATTACCAATAGAGTCGCTGATGCATTTAAGCATACGTCGAAGCCTTCTAAACAAAATGAATGTTAAGGTACCTGGTTTTCATTCTTTTGCTGAGTTGCTTGAGACTAACCCATACTTCGCTGGGATTTTGGCAACAGTTCAAGCAGGAGAGAAGTCTGAGTATATGCTGCAGGATGGTTTTCTATTTAAGGGTAATCAACTATGCATTCCAGATTGCAGCTTGCGTACTCTAATCATTAAGGAACTGCATGGTGAGGGACATATAGGTCGAGACAGAACTTTGCAGTTGGTGTAGGCATCTTACTTTTGGCCAACCATTCGCAAGGAGGTTGAGTGTTTCGTACAACGTTGTAGAATCTATCAAGTGTCAAAAGGGTCGGCCACAAATGCAGGATTGTATATGCCCCTTCCAATTCCCTCACAGCCGTGGGTTGACATAAGTATGGACTTTGTGATGGGATTACTAAGAACACAACGAGGTAATGATTCCATCTATGTAGTTGTTGATCGATTCTCTAAAATAGTTCACTTTATTCCTTGTAAGAAGACTACAGATGTCGTGCGTGTGGCACATTTGTACTTTCGCGAGGTATACCGATTGCACGGGATGCCTTCAAGTATTGTTTCTAACAAGGACACTAGATTTCTTAACCATTTCTAACGAAGTCTGTGGAGAATGGTCAACACTCAGTTAAACTTCAGTAGTGCCTACCATCCGCAAACAGATGGGCAAACTAAAGTGGTGAATCAGTCATTGGGCAATATGTTGAGAAGTTTGGTGGGTGAGCATGTGAAGAGTTGGGACTAGAAATTGAGCCAAGCTGAATTCGCACACAACCATGCAATTAATCGCAGCATGGGATTCAGTCCATTCCAGGTAGTGTACTCTATTATTCCCCATGGTCCACTTGATTTATTACCACTACCAGATAAAACCAGAGTCCACGAGAAGGCAGAGGACTTTGTCCATAATCTACAGGAGGTTCATAAATATGTGCATGAAAATCTGGAAAGAGCTGCAAGCCGATACAAGATAGTTGTTGATAGAAAGAAGTGCCATGTGGAGTTTGATGTAGGAGATTATGTTTGGGCTGTCCTTACTAAAGACAGGTTTCCTACTGGTGAATACAATAAGCTTTATACTAGGAAGATTGGTCCAGTGGAACTAATTGAGAAGATCAATCCCAATGCTTATCGATTGAAGCTACCTCGCTATATTCAAACTGCGGACATATTCAATGTTAAACATCTCCTTCCTTATATTGGTGATGATTCAAATGAGGAAAATTTGAGGGCGAATTCTATCTACCCGGGGGAGGATGATGCAATGGAAAAGATAGCAAATAATTATTTGGAAAAGTAGCATAGAATTTGACGATGGCAGTTTCGTAATTTTGGAGGGTTATGGATTTTGACCGAGCAGGACCATATTCTAAAGGGAATCAAGCCAACGAATAAAACTCACAAGCTTTGCTTGTGATGCATGCTAGTTTTCTACCAAATTCCTTTGTTTAGGCTATTAAAACCGCGTTTTTACTATTTTTAGTAACTTTTCTTTATGTCATATCTTTTAATAGGATACTTTTTTTTATATGCCGTCCGTGGCATTAATCTCATTCGTTCATTTATTTTCGCCTTGGGTATTTATTAGATAGGTTTCCTTTTTTGGTAAAAAAGCATATTATATATATTCTAAGGTTATAGGAGGCGCAACATAGATTGTTTTGAATGAAATTTCTTTGAAAGTATTCTCTCTATTCCAAAACTCGTTATCTTTGTGTAGATTTCGACTTTTGATGCTAGATATCTAGGTATTCTCAGAATCAATAGATATTTGAAGATAACAAGCTAGGTATTCGTGCGCGAATCAACGTCTTGTGATAAACCCTATCGTACCTCCGCTGCATCAGTAATCTAATTAGGAGCATTTGTGGAGAGAAGACGAAGCAATGGGACATTGCATTGGCTCAGGCAGATTTTGCCTACAATAGTGTCGTTCACAAGACAATAGGAAAACCCCTTTCTCTATGGTATAAAGACTCCCCAACATTTCTTATATTTGATTAAACTACCAAAAAATTCTAAATTCAGTATTGCCGTGAAGAATATGATAGAGCACTGACAATTTGTGACAGGTGAGGTCCAAGAGAAGATTGAACAATCCAATGCTAAGTATAAAGATGCAGCTGGCAAAGATCACTGGAAATGAGTCTTTGAGAATGGTGAACAGGTGATGGTATTCTTAAGGAAAGAAAGGTTCCCAGTTGGTAGATATAGTAAGTTATAGCCAAAGAAATATGGCCCATATCATATTATACAGAAGATCAATGACAATGCATATGTAGTTGGACTTCCCAACAGCATGGGTATCTTAAAGACGTTCAACGTTACTGATTTGCTTCTTTACCATCTTGATGATGTACCTTAATATCCATATGAGAACTCGGGATCGAGTTCTTTGTAGATGGGAGAGAATGATGTAGACAAGATAGCCGAAACATCCACGGGCAAAGAATTGTACAAGAAGCAATAATGGAAGCACGAGAACAAAGGCTGTCGACCTTAAAAGGCTAGCCTTTGAAGACATAAGGAAAGCCGGCAGTAAGCCGCTGACTTTGAGGGGTTTGATGATAAGCCACCTGAAGTTTGGTTTTCTAAGCCGCCAACTTTCCATTAGCTTATATTTGTCTGAGTTATTTATTATTATTTCGTTTTAGGACTTTATGTAATCATATAAAGAGTCTTAGAAACCCTAACTTATGTTATTCATAACATTTTATCTAATATTGAAACCCTATTTTGGAAAATTCTCTTCGAATATTTCATTTGAGTGCAATTGTTTGAAATTGAGATTCACTCGTTGAGTGTTCTCTATTTATTCATGCTAACTCACTGCGTCATTAGAGGAACTACATTATGGGCAAAGCCATTTGGTATGACATCTAGTCAGTGTGTTACTGTTACTAAACTCAAATAGAGAACCCTTTTGTTACTTTATACTCCTTTAACTTTGGTACCTATGCTTTCGTATTGGCCTTCTAAGATAAACTTACCTATTGCCTCTATAGGTTTTTGCCATATGTTGGTTGGTTAACCATTATGATTACTAAAAAACCTATAGTCAAGTTGAAACAACTATATATTCTTCATTTTGAAATCATTTCACTAAAGGCAGTTGTTGATGTCCACCAGATGAGGCCTAGCTTAGGAGTATAAATGCACCAAATTTACTTGCAAGCTATTTGAGTTACTAGAGTTTGATGCAACTCCTAAGCAAGAGCTATTAGAGTAATCCATTGAGTCAAGTTTGAACTTCAGAATCTTTGATCCAGTGAGCTCCTTAATCTTCTTGATCTAGAGTCAAGCTTGAATTTAAGTTGAATTCGAAGTGATCTTGGGTAATATTATTTTGGTTTGAAAAACAACTTTTTACATTATTTTTATAAGAGCTTACAAGAGTTTAATTGAGGCAAGTTTAAGTTCAATATTGTAATGGCTTGATTTGGTCTATATATATCCCTAAGTGGAGGTTTAAGAGTAAATTTTGGTTTGAAGCTGTTATTGAGGATGTACAAGACAAATCATGTCTAGGAAGAAGACCAAGAAAAGGAAAACTACACATTTGATGATTCTCATGATATGGCCTTTGGTTGATTTTTGTTCTTTCTGAGGTTTGGCTTTTTTGTGATTGTGGAATTAAGATTATGCATGGATACATGCTTGCCATTAATTTTAAACTATTCCTCCTAGGTACTTTTATAATAAAATATAAAAACAATAAAATAAAAAGATTAAGGGGCAAAGTGCAAATTATCCCTTAACATTTAATAAGGCTCGAATTTATCACTAAACTTTTACAATGCACTTTTAAAACTCATAAACTTTCAAGCCATAACTAAGAATAGTTAAAAATTTCCAAGAATTTAAGAGGTAGATTCGCATATAGATAAAAGTTTAGGGGGTGATTCTGCACATAGATGAAAGTCTAAGGGGGTAATTTGCGACTCTTGCAGTTTTGTTTTAAGATAAAATGTTCTCCTTAACAATACCAATTTTTGAAAGCTTATGGTCAACAAAGTGCACTTTGAAAGTTCATGAAGTGATTTTGCACCTAAATGAAGGTCTAGAGATAATTTGCAATCTCTTTATTTTTAAATATTATCATTGAAAATTTAAAAAAAATATGAGATTTTTTTTTCTTGAAATTGTAAATTACGCCCTCAACTTGTACTAGTATGGATACACTCACTAAACTTTCAAAGTGCACATTTCACTCCTTAAACTTTTAAAAATTGGTATAATTAAGAACACTTAACATTTTTCACTAAAGTAAAAAGAAGGAGCTCGAAAATACCCCTCAAACTTTCACCTGGGAGCAGTTTTCCCTTTAAACTATCATCTCTCAAATTCATGAAAAATATTAATTATTCTTAACTTTGTCAAATGTTGAAAATTTAAGGGAAATTTTGCAAGTTGTGATTTCCAATTTTCCCCCTTTTTCATTACAATTGTATGAAACTATTTTATGAATAACCCATAGGGATGCAAATGAAATTTATTTAATGTTTTTACTTCATTCAAGAAAGAGCTAAGTACTATGTGCTAACGTGTTTTAACTAAGCAGCTGAAACTAAGCCTAGTTTTTTCAAAAAATTGTCCATATAAAATTTTTTAACCAATATTTATATATTAAAAACCATTATAGGTGGATGGACCATTTCATGTGAAATGATTAGTGACGTATAATAATTTTTTTTTATTAAAATACATTGATACTTTACCCACCACTCATCCTGAACAAATAATATATCAATATCATACTTATTAATTTTTTTTTCTTTCAATAGCATATCACTTTCAATGGATCTTTTCTGCTAAAATGCTCCATTTGAAAGGAGGGACGAGTTAGCTTTTAATATAGACCTGTCTCGCTCATTTTGGAAGAGAAATTTGTGACTGAACCCATGTTAGGTTTTATTAAAATAATGCATATGTGATGAAATAGCTTAACTTTTAAGCATGATTAAATTTAATATATATTTGTTTGTTTAATCAAATCATGAATTTTGTTTAGTGTTTAGTTGAGTATAATTTAATGAGTTAGTGTGATTTAATATTAGTAGTAAATTCCATGATTTGTGTGTTAGTAGTGTATTCAATGATTTATGTGTGAATGTGATTTGTGCGATTAATATTTTCACTTCAACTCATGTTAAACTTAAGTTTCAAGAGAAAACCCAACCCAAATTAAAATACTAAACATGGCAAAATTTTTAGTTTAAAACAAAGCCCAAAGCCTACTCATTTCTCTCCTAAAAATCTGCCAACAAAAGTCAAACATAAAGGATAAATATCAACTTTTATTTAGACAAAAATAGACATCCAAAACAAACCCAAAATAGACCCAAAATTTGTGGAAAATTTCAAGCTTATTTTTCTAATCTTTTTATCAAGTTTCCTTGCTCAATTCACCAAGAATTCACTCCCACTCACCATCTACAAGTTAAGGTAAGCTTACATGTTTCTTGTGATGATTATACCTCTTTATTCCAAGAAATTTTTGTCAAAAGTTGGTTCATAGTAGATTACAAGTAATGTTGTTATGTTGAGTTGTTGTTTGTTTGTTGAGAAAGTATTTAGATGCTTGAAGTCATAGTAAATAAGTTAATATAAGCTTTAAAGTTGTTTTGAGTTGAAGTGTTGGGATTAGATGAGTTGTGTTATATATTGGAGTTGTTTTTGAATAAACATGAGTTGGTGAAATTGGAGATGAAGTGTTTGATTCATGTTAGTGATGTTTGAGAGTTGTTTGATGTTATTAAAGTGGATTTTGTGCTTGTTTTGTGATGATAATTGCATGAGACATGATGAATGATGTTCATATTGAGCTTAGGGTATGATAGGATATGAGAAAAGTGGAGAAAAATTGAGTTTGAAATAAGGAAGAGTAAAAATTTTTCATACGCCCTTTTACAGCCTATTTGGAAGGGTGTATGAGCCATACACCCCTTGATATGGCCTGTATGCAAGGGTGTATCACCTACTGACCTTTAAACGCATTTCGCTTGGGTTAAAACAGCTCTGGATATAGCTCGTATACAAGGGCGTTTCATTTTCTAGAGTCTATGGTGTGTTTTCCCTGAGTATATAACCTTAGATACAACCCATATGCAATGGTGTATCACTTTTTGATCTTCGTGCAATTTTGGTCTATATTGAACTTGGCTAGCTTTGCCCTTACATCGCCGATGTTGACTTCTAACGTCGCTAGCAAATCGCCGGCGTACCCTCTTTAAAAATATATTTTTTCTTTATTAAATTTATTTTTTGTAATTTTATTCCTTTATATTTTTTCCTTATTTATTATTTAGTTTTATGATTAATTTAAAAAAATGTATGAATCTATTCTATGTATGCATATTAAGTTATACTTTATATGAGTTTTATTTGGATTTGATGAATATTAGTATTTAGCAAATAATTGCGATTAATATTCAAGTGAGAATTAGTAACATTGATGTAAAATGAATTTCTTGTAACAGTTCCATATCCTCTTTTGAGTGCGCCTACTGATCATTTACGTGATAAATTAGATACTATAGGTACACAGTAACTTGATTGTGATTGTTAAGTTAGCCATATTTTAATGAACTTAACTAAAGATAAATTGAAGATTATTTGAAATTGGTTGTGTTTGAGTTGTTGAATCTAGTTCGGGGAGTGGCAATCTTATTCGAGTAGACATGGTAGTTAGGCACTTAGGCTACTTATGTCATGATGCAAGACTTTATGCCATGATGCAATGGTAATTTTTAAATGGCTAGGTAGGTAATTAATATGGTGGACAATTCAAGGTAACATTTGCTTATTCTTAAGAGGAAATAATATGATTTAGTTCACGTTTATGGGATCGGTTAAACAAGATGATATTATAGATTAAGTTAAGGAAATTTGAATAACGGTTATTAACCCTAGATGAGATTATTATTCTTTTCAGTTAGATATAAGGGATATAGGTATCTGGGCTACCTATATCAACCCCCTGGCAGCTGCTGCTACACAAGAACCCCAGATACCCAGATTTGAAATTGGAGTTTGAATACTCCATTAATGATTGGTTTACTTAATCAAAGATAATTAAATTGATGATTGTTGCATTTGCATTTAGTTTAAGTGTGTCTGCCATTCGTTTTTGCTTGTGTTTTTACGTATTGGGCCTTTGGCTCATGTTGATGCTTTGCAGGTGATGTTGATGATGAGTGCTATGATGATATAGATCATAGGACTGATTGGGTAGCCTTCATGGATGAGTGGGACAGATAAGGATTCCCTTTGATTAATTAAGAATGTTTTCTTTAAGTTATCTAAAAGACTTTTGAGTTTAAAATTTTGTGTAGTTAATGGCTTGTTGGTTAAGCCATGGCTTGTAATATAAGTTATAAGTTTGTTTCTTATAAATTGTATTTCCAAGTAAGTTTGTAAGGTTTTAAAAGTGCCATCTATTGGCACTAATGTAATGTTATGTATATAAATGTGTGTTTGATGATCTACTCATGTTGAGTAGTAGTATCAGGTGAAAGAATTGTGGGTATTGTAATATGTTTAAACAAATAGTCAATATAAACTTTATCTTTTCAAACAACCTTACATATAATACTTTGGTGTTTTATAATAATTAGGCATTATATGTGGTTGGGGAATTAACATGCTTAATCATAAGGGGATTATGTAGGTTAGGTCCTTACAAAGTGGTACCAAAGTAATGTTTGTATGACTATCTGTTTAAAAGTGATAGTTAAGAGTGACTTGACCTTAGATGCGGTGAGATTAGTCTGGAATAAGTTTAAGTTGCTTGAATGGTGTGTTTGTTAGATTGTTTGCTTGATTGTTAATTAAATAGAATTTAATTAGGATTACATGGTTTAACATATGTCATGCATATATATTGTATGTTGCATAAAGATGGACAGATCTCAAAGATAGACTAGACAACAAACAGAAAGAGAAGATATGCCACTGCCTCCTCTATAGTCAACTACCCTAGCGTCTACTTCATCGTTTAATCCGGCATCTACAGCTCAAGTACCACAACCGCTTCAAATGCCCTAAATGACACCTTTCCCTCCAATGCCTCAAATGCCAATAGGAGACCTAAATGCTATGTGCATGATGTTTAAAGACATGTTTTGTATCATGTAGTAGTATCAACAAATGATGTACCAGCAACAACAACAATTTATGCGACAGTACACTCCTCAGGCAATGGGACAAGGAGGAAATGTACAAATAAATGAGAAGAATGATAAGGTGAAATTACATGATTTCGTTAAAATAGTGCTAGAATTTGATGGAACCGTTTCAGATCCTACTACTATTGAGAATTGGATTGAGGAGTTAGAGAAAGCCTTTGTAGCTAGTCAAATGCATGAGAACAAGAAAGTCAACTTAGTAGTATATATGCTCAAGAAAGATGCTTAGAATTGGTAGAGATTAATAAACCAAGATATGGTAAAACTGATTATGTGGGTTAGGTTCAAGGAAGCCTTCTTTTTACAATATTTTCTAACAACAGTTAGAGAACAGATGATTTCAGACTGGTTGGGTCTAAGGCAAGGAAATAAACCAGTTAATTGTAGGTTGCTTAGATTTGTTAGAGAAGTATGTAACAATGAAAGGATGAAAGTTTCAAGATGGTCTAAATATAGAAATTAAAGGAGAAGCTAAAATGTTCCAAATTCCTACTTTAGCAGATGTTATGACTAAAGCAAACCTAGTAGAACAAATTATGAATGAGAACAAGACTCAGAGATAGGAGAGCTACTTTTCTAGGAAAGAGACTAGCACCGTCTACTTCCTATAGGAAATATGACAATTATGGCAAAGGGAAAAGACCATTTTTAGGAAAGAAATCAACTTTGGGATCTTCGGTTAAAGCTTCTATGTCTTCCACCAATTTTGAAAGGAGATGTTCTAAATGCTTCAAATTGCATGAGTTAGAATAATACCTAATAAGAGCTTCAATGTAAGTGGAATCCTAAGGCATGTTTTGCTTGCAGGAAAGAAGGACACAAATCTTTATAATGCAAGGATCCGATGCTACAACCGTTTTCTATGCTTACTATAAGCAAATGGGGCATCATGTGGCAAATTGTAAAGACAAACTTAGGAATTATGGTCCTAACTCTAAAAAAGGAATGACAACAGTAAGGATTTTTGCAATACAACAGTGTGAGGATGCTCCATCTGCGGATACCCTGGCAGGTACTATATTGACTGCAAATAATCATGTATATGGATTGATAGATACTGGTGCGACACATGCATGTTTAGCTGAAAAATTTGTGAAAGAATGTGGTTTGAATTTCAAAGTGCTATATGATAGAATAATGAGTATTAACACTCCTTTAGGTGTGAAATCTGGAGAGCCTTTTGTATGTAGAAAAGCAAATGTAAGGATTGCTAATATTGATATGCCAATTAATATGATGATATTACCTATGGTTGATTTTGATGCAATATTGGGCATGAACTGGTTAAATATGTACGAAGTAACTATAGATTGTAACAAGGTAGAGATGAGTTTTGATTTGGATAGTGGGAAGGTTATCCATGTTTTAGGAAGAAAAAGACCTAAGAGCATGTATATGATGGAACTATGGGAAAAGATTTCAGGAATAGTGACAAATGTTGAAGAGTTTAATGTCAGTATGGTACCCATGGTGAGAGACTTTGTAGATGTTTTTCATAAGGAATTACCTAGGGTATCACCTAATAGAGAGATTGAGTTTAGCATTGATGTGATTCAAGGCACAACCCCTATTTCAAAAGCTCGCTATAGGATGGCTCCTACATAATTAAAGGAATTGAAACTTCAATTAGAAGAGTTGCAGAAACTCGGTTTCATTTATCATAACTTATCACCGTAGGTTGCACCGATTTTATTTGTTGAAAAGAAGGATAGACGCTTGAGAATGTGTATAGACTATCGAGAGTTAAATCAGGACACAATTAAGAATAAGTATTCTCTATCCCAGATTAATGATTTATTTCATCAGTTGAGCGGTGCAACTATATTTTCAAATATTGATTTAAGGTCAGGATACCATCAACTCAAGATTAAGCCACAAGATATTCCTAAAACGGCTTTTTGTACTCGATATGGGCATTTTGAATTTCTTATTATGCCATTTGGATTGATTAATACCACAGCTGCATTTATGGATTTAATGAATCAAGTAGTTGACATCTTAATGTATTGATGAAACAAAGATGAGCATGAAGAACATTTGAGATTGGTCTTGCAAAAATTGAGAGAAAAGAATTTATATGCTAAATTTGGCAGATACAAGTTTTGGTTAGAAGAAATTGCATTTCTCGGTCATATCATCACCAAAGATGGGATTTCAGTTGATCCAGAGAAGATTCAAACTATTCTAGAGTGGCTAAGACCTGTAAATGTCACTGAAGTGTGGAGTTTGATGGGCTTAGTGAGTTATTATAGAAGATTTGTTCAAGGATTTTTGAAGATTTCTTCTCTAATGATGAAATTAACTCAAAAGCATAAGAGATTTGTATGGGATGATGAGTGTGAAAGGAGTTTTCAAGAGTTGAAAGATCAATTAATTACACCACCTATCTTAGCACTGTTAGTCATTGGAAAGGAGTTTGTGATTTATACTAATGCTTCAATCCAAGAAATAAGGTACCTTCATGTAGGATGGTAGAGTTATAGCCTATGCTTCAAGACAATTGAAACCCCATGAAAAGAGTTATCCGATGCATGATTTGGAATTAGCAGCTGTTATATTGGTTTTAAAGTTATGAAGACACCATCTATTCAAGGAGAAATGTAAAATATACACCGATCACAAAAGCTTGAAGTACATCTTCACTTAGAAAGAATTGAATATGAGATAGCAAAGATGACTTGAATTAATCAAAGACTATGATGTGGATATTTTATATCATCCAGGTAAAGCTAATGTTGTTGTAGATGCTCTGAGTCGAAAGAAAGAGATGAATGTAGAAACCATGATCACTAACTAGAAGCAAATCTTAAAAGAACTCCAAAGGATTGATGTCGAAGTAACATATGAAAAAGTGGAAGTTATGCTTGCAAGTTTAAGTCTACCACCTTCTATTTTGGAGCAGATTAAGCAACATTAGAAAGAAGATCCTGAAGGAGAAAAATTGACAGGTGCTATAAATAATGGAAAGAGAAGGGAATTGAGAATAGATGATCATGGGTACATCTGACATGGAAATAGTTTATGGGTGCCTAGAATAAATGAGTTGAGAAAGGATGTGATGAAAGAAACACATATGTCAACCTATACAATACATCTGGGTAATACAAAAATGTATAAGGACTTAAAGAAGTATTATTAGTGGGAAGGAATGAAAAGAGATATGGTGGATTTTGTAGCAAAGTGCTTAGTTTGTCAACAAATTAAAACTGAACATCAAAGACCCGGTGGTGAGTTACAACCGTTGCAAATTCTAAGGTAGAAGTGGGAAGATATCACAATGGATTTTGTATCTGCATTATTGAGAACCTTGAGTAAGAATGAAGTAGTTTGGGTGATCGTAGACTGGTTAACCAAGTCAGCCCATTTCATTCCTCTAAGAGTTGGTTGTTCGTTAGAAAAGATGGCTAGACTCTACATCTGAGAAATTGTAAGATTACATGGAATTCCAGTGACCATTACATCAGACAGAGATACAAGATTTGTCAGCCGATTATGGAAAAGTCTGCATGAAGCACTTGGAACTAGACTTCAATTCAACACTGCTTTTCACCCATAAATGGATGGACAATCTAAAAGGACTATTTGGATTTTAGAGGATATGCTCAAGGCATGCACTTTAGATTTAGGGAATCGATGGGATGATCACCTACTGTTGATAGAATTTGCTTATAATAATAGTTATCAAGTGACAATTCAGATCGTTCCCTATGAAGCTTTGTATGGAAGGAAATGTAGATCGCCTTTCATTGGGATGAGGTAGATGAACGAGCTATTCTTGAGCCTGAATTAGTACAACAAGCAATAGATAAGATACAAGTGGTTAAACGAAGAATGAAATCAGCGCATGATAGATACAAAAGTTATGTAGACATAAGGCGAAGACCTTTGAAATTTGATGTGGGTGATCATGTGTCACGCCCTAAAGGGTATCCTAAATATAATAATCCACTGCATGCTAAACGAGACTTAAGAATCACTACCACAGTATTCAAAAGTCTTATTAGATGTAAGGCGTTCCCTTATGACAATAGAATACATATGTATTTGGAGATAAATAGTTTAACTTGATAGAATAAGCATAAAATCATAAACCATAGATATCTCAAGATCAGTTACAAAATACTGAGGGGCATTCCCCTGTTAAACAAAAAGTCCAAATTAGCTTTTAATAACATCCGACAGTTTAAGGTTTTCTATGAAAGACTTATACAAAGCTAACCATAAGCTTCTAAGGGGAAAAACTCCTAACTTCGCATTACCTGATTTGGCCAAGTTTGGGGACGCAGCCATATGTACGGGAACTGCATCAAAAAGAAGCTATAGGGGGTATAAGCTACACTAGCTTAGTGAGTTTCACTTCCAAATTAAATGCTTCATCAAACAATAGCGCAAGCAAGTAATATTAGACAATCGTATGAAATGCACAAACACGTGATCATACAATACATAAGAATTTCCAGGAGTTCTATGTTGAATGGATTTACGCCCTCTATTCGGGGTTAGATGTTTCAGGCCCATACAACCATAGATTTCAAATTTTCTCATTTATATGGTGGTTGATTTAGGTGCCCACCCACTCACTATTTGTGGTTGTTTCCAATCCACAATAACGGTGATCTTCTCGGATCGACCAAGATGCCTTTTCTTGACACAACATGTCCTAGAAGGATATCCGATCTAGCCCAAAGTCGTACTTAGATAGTTTGGTGTATGGCTCATTTTCTCTTAGAGCTTACAGTACCATCCTAAGATGCTCCTCATGTTGCTTCTCACTCTTTGAGCAGATCATAAAGTCATCAATGAAGAATATTGCATACTTCTTCAAGGGTGGTTTATAAACTCTATAAGTGAGATCCATGAATGGTCGTGCATAATCAAATCAAAAGACATCACCAAAAATTCATAGTGCCCATATCTGGTACAAAAAGCTATCCTTGGCACGTTTCTCGAGTTTTATCCTTAATTGGTGATACTCAGAGCGTAAGTCAATGCGTGAAAACACATGTGCTCCTTGCAATTGATCGAATAGATCATCAATCCTAGGAAAAGGGTACTTATTCTTGATGTAACTCATTGAGTTTACGATAATCAATACATAGCCTCAAAGATCCATCTTTCGTCTTCATAACAAAATAAGTGTGCCCTATGGCGACACACTAGGCCCTATGAACTTATGATCCAACCATTCTTGCAACTGAACTTTCAACTCCTTCGGCTTCACTGGTGCCATCCGGTAAGGTGCCTTTGATATCGGTTATGTATGTGGGCCCAATCAACTTCGAAAATCAATCTTTATCTTCGGGGATAACCTAGGCAATATATTAAGAATACATCTGAGTACTCATACACAACAGGTATATCTTTCATTTTCCCGTGATTCTTTCTTATCAAAGGTATCCTCAATGGGCATTATGTCTTCATTCTCCATCCTTATCTCAAAAGAATTTAATCCATTCTCTCTAGGGATTGTGGTTTCTCTAACAACTTTACCTTTTTCCCATATTGCTCACTAAAGCTTACTATCTTCTTTCAACAATCCATAACAACTTAAACCGTGGTTAACCAGCTCATAGTAGGAATGACTTCGTACTTACTCATATCTAACACTATCAGCTCATCTTTTTAAAGGGGTGTCCTTGTATTTCCAACGAACAATCTTTCAACATCTCCCGAGTCAACACAACACTTTCTGTGGGTGTCTTGATTCGTAAGCTAGAGGTGGTGATGACTATTGGTAATTCAAGTTGCCTAACCAGACTAGCAGTGGGGAACGAGTGTGCTGCCCCAGTATAGAACAACACATAGGCCTCACATCTATTTACCATTATACGTCTAGTGACTAAACCGGCATCATACTCTCCACCTTAGTCCAAGGTTACTAATTCCATCTCATCACTGTCTTCTTCCTCTATCATCCGCTGTTCTTCAAAATTGTAGAGTCTTAATCCGTACCTAGCTGATGCAGCACGACTCCTACTCTTACTCTAGTACTTTGTTGGGTTGGGCTTTACACTTTCACCTTCTCGGAATCTATAATGAAACTTACATCTCTTGTCTTTGGGTTTTGAACTTGAGATATCAAATGGAATTTTCTCAAAATCTTTCTTTTCCATCATTTGAGATTCCCTTTTTCTTGCTCCTTCAATTATCCAAGCCTTTTTCCATAATCTCTGGATTAATTTCATTCTGAGTTCTTCCAATTTAATTCTCAAGTCTTTAATCAGACCTCCAAATAACTCTTGTCTTTTTCAGTTCTTTGCTATCCCTGAAAGGTTCGAATGTATATTGTAGAAGGTGAGTGGACTCAGTTTCACATTGCTCAACTATTCTGCCTCTTTGCTTTACATGCAGAAGATCTGCACTATGTCTCACCCTCCAACTAGAAGGGAACTAGTCTTCTAGAAAATTTTGACAAAATTTTCTCAAGTGATCAAGGGCATCGACTCCTTCTCCTTGATTTCCACCATATTCTAGAATTGTATCTGTGCATGTACGTCCCATAATCCACTGAAGGTATGGTGGAACCTCTTATGCCACAAAATATTTCTCAATTCAAGCCAACAAATTCTCGGTTTTATCGGGTTTACCAAAAGCTCTGTCAAAACACCAGTTAGTCTTTATGCAGTCTAGTAAAGAGCTTTGATGGGTTCTTTGGAAAGGTGGTAGAGGTGGTGATGTGGAATCCTACACACTTTGGCTTTGATTTAGATTTTGCTTTTGATTTGGATTTTGGATTAATGCGTATAGAAGATTAGCTAGTTGTTCAATTACATCTATAAAGTCCATCTGTTGGTTATGGGGTGCTATTCTTTGTTGGTTTTGCTGGGGTAAAGCAGGTTGGTTATTCGCCTTTACCGGGGAATTTCCTTGTTTAGGATTTCGAATTCTTCGAATTCATCTGCTTGTACATTACTATCTAAGCTTTAATATTTAATTTAAGTTATCTCTCAAATACTTAATTGTACTTTGTGGAAATCAAGTAATCAATTTAAATTTCAACTAGTCATAATAATTTCAAATCATGCAATCTAAGTCAAGAAATTTTGATAATATCAAATTCCAGGATTCAAATCAGAACTCAATTTATGAAATCAAATAGAAGAAATCAACTATAATGATGCAATGGATGCAATGATATGCATGTATTTTGTTGTTAATCATGATTCCTAAGAAACATTTTGTGTATAACGTTTCTTATTAGCTGCATACTTGTTTATGTCATTTGTTAAGAAAACAAACTTCCTTCTTTAAATAAGTACATATGAAATTTCATTAGATCATACTGAGGTTATACATTCGGTCAAGTCTCTTACATTATGCTTACAAAACATGAAATCTATGCTACTCGACTGATTTAAACCTATCAAAATTATAATTTTTTGTTAAGCCGAGAAGGAAAAACATAAGACAAGAAACGGGAGACATAACATACTAGAATTGCCTAAAGACATCACTAAGGCAACTCGACATCCCTCATTGCCTATTACAAAATTTTTGTTGGACTGTTGCGGGCCATGCTCGCCATCACTACTTTCTTCTCTCTTAGTAGTCTCCTAGGGTGGGGGTCGGAGGATGATCTCTACTAAAAGAACTCTCATCATCCCTCCTAACAAATAGGCTTAAATATTCTCTCACTATCATCCTTTTCTTTTTAAGTGGCCAAGTCTGTTCCTCCTCTCTACTTCTTCTTCTTCTTCTTCTTCAACCCTATCTTGCATCTCTCTATCCTCTTCTCTTATCATCTCCTCTCCAGCTTCCTCCAAATTCCTCCCGTCATTCTCTTGGGCATCCCTCATCATGACATCTTCAAAATTTTCATTCTCTACAGGATCAACGGGTGTTTCACTTGTCACTTTCGGGCCTTCTCCAAATACATATATGTCCCTCCATAGACTATGATCATATTCGTATTCTATCCTGTGGCTATTTGGGATTTGCAAATCTTGATTAGAATTCGGATTTGGTGGGTTTGGCTCGTTGCCTAGATCTTCCTCAATTCTAGCCAGTTGAGGTGTTCTATTCTCTTCTTCATCTACCTAATTTAGGTCTTCCTCGGGGTCCTCTTCCTCCTCATTGCTATCCTCATCATGGTTTACCTCTACTAGGGCATTCCCAAATTGTATGCCTACTTCATTAAGGGGTGGAGCCTGAATTTCTACAGGTTTCAGAAAAATGTCTAAATATATTCCTTGCCAATAGAAATGATTGTTCGCGTCTGCCTTAAGCCATTCCCTATAGGTCATTAAGTCATCGTGGGCATACACATACAAAGGTCCAATGCTCCTCCACACTCAAAAGTCAGGGTAGGGGGGATTATCTTCCTTCTTCAAGATAAAAGTGGCCTCTCTCAACATTGGATCAACCATAATCCTCTCCACAACATAGATTGTTTCCAACATTGACCATCTTCTCCCTGATTGGATCATACCTAATTCGATCGACTACCCTTTCCCACCGAATATACCTAAGGCCTCTTTTCCAAATCACATACATTTCTCTTAGAGTCCTAGGTCTCTCGGCCAAAGAGAAATCCTCACATAAAGTTCTCAATCTCAACTTGGAATCCACAAATGTTTCACCAGTCCCTTTTAGAAACGTTCTGGCTCTTTCCCAGGTTTCACCTAAGGATACCTATACCAAGAAAAGATTTCTAGTTAGATTCAACTTTAACTTCATTCTTACCTAAGATTTATTTATTTCCACATTTTAAGTTTTTAAATTCTATTGCCATGCTTTACATTTTTGCTGCTCTGATACCAACTTAAATTGTTACGCTCCAAAGGGTATCCTAAACGTAACAGTCTATTGCATGCTAAATAAGACTTAAGAATCACTACCACAATTATTCAAAATTCTTGTATTAGATGCAAGGCGTTTCTTTACGATAATAGAATATATATGCAATTGGAGATAAATAGTTCAACTTAATAGAATAAGCATAAAATCATAAACCATAGATATCTCAAGATCAGTTACAAAATACTAAAGGGCATTCCCCTGTTAAACAAAAAGTCCAAATATTAGCTTTTAATAACATCCCGACCGTTTAAGGTTTTCTATGAAAGATTTATACAAAGCTAATCATAAGCTTCTAAGGGGAAAAACTCCAAACTTCGCATTACCTGATTTGGCCAAGTTCGGGGACGCAGCCATATGTACGGGAACTGCATCAAAAAGAAGCTATGGGGGTATAAGCTACACTAACTTAGTGAGTTTCACTTCCAAATTAAATACTTCATCAAATAATAGGGCAAGCAAGTTACATTAAACAATCGTATGAAATGCACAAACACGTGAGCATACAATACATAAGACTTTTCCAGGAGTCCTATGTTGAATGGATTTATGCCCTCTACCCGGGGTTAGGTGTTTTAGGCACATACGACCATAGATTTTAATTTTTCTCATTTATATAGTGGTTGATTCAGGTGCCCACCCACTCACTAATTTTGTAGTTGATTCAAGTATCTACTCCACTTCTATTTTAATTCAGGCCATTCCATGCCAACATTCGAGTTTATAGGCCCACTCTTTACCTAGCTATCATGCCTGCTTCCCACGAAGGTATAATAACAAATGTGATGGGACTTAACATATGATATGCATGGACAATTTAGTTATAAGATCATGACATATTATTTAAGTGAATTATAGGCGATCATAGATTTTCAAACACTTCAATTCTATACTAAATCATACAAATAATTATAGCAATTCCCATTTCGATATTCTTATTATCAATTCAGTCAAGGAGAAATCACATGCACATTCCAATTTTATCTTGCTCTAGTTCTAATGCCACTATCACTACAAACACAATCATAACCATATAAATTAAGGAAAGTGAACTCACTCGCCATGGACACCGGTCTCTAATGGTAGTGATTCAGAAACAAGAATTTCCCCCAATTCAAAGTCATAAACGAAAGAAATACCCAAATGAGTATTTCATATTAACTAATTCCAACTTAGTAAATAAAGGCTCTGAGTTCGTAATTTTCATGGTAGATGGAAATTCCAACTTAAAACGGCCAAAACTTGGTCATTTTAATTCAGAATTTTGTAAATAAGCTATCGATTTCTATCTAATTCGAAAGATCTATCTATTTATGATGTTATTCTTAAGTTTTGAAAAATTTTAGGTCTTGGAAAGCTCGATCAAATCTGATCAATAGCTAAAAATTGTATTTCTAAAATTGTTTTGTGAATTTGCATTATTTCTACCAAGTATGTTATATGTGCATGCATTATCTATAAGTTATTATCATGAATGACATGATATGAGCTATCTATATGTATTTCCTTAATGATTTTTGGTTAAAAAGAATTTTTTAAAAACTTTTACTTTGCAACAATTTCAAGGACACTTGGTTGAGAAAACTAGCTTTATCTCTTTGAAACTCATCCATATTATTACTAAGATAAAGCCTTGATGACCTATATACCTAATACTTTCATTATCTTAATAAAATTCTTCATTTAAAAGTTGGAAAACAGATGTTTAAATATGGGTTTTGCCTAGTGATGAATTTTACACAATTTTAGGAAATGAAAATATTGTTTGATCTATGTTTGGAAACCTTTCCTTTGTTTTAGATTTATACTCTGATAAAATATATTTAGTCTTATCAAAAGCAAGTCTTTATTACATCTATTCCCTAAGGCTTTTATTTTTTATTAAAATCCTCATTTTGGCATTTGGAAATAAGTGCATAAATGGGGGTCATTTTTAGATCCGAATTTTGAAACTTGTTTTTGAGATTATTCTTTGTGTAAAACTCATTTATTCTTTCTAAAATTAAGTCCTAATCAAACCTACTCCCTAAAGCTTCCATTTTTTTAATAAAAATCTTGTTTTAGGGTTGAAAAATTGGTGTTTACTTAGCACTTCACCCTAGTTACGAATTTTAATTTTTTTTTTTTTGTTAGTGTTGAAACATAGCTGTAACTTAACTTTTGTAATCGTTTTCTTATTTTAACAATTCCTATTAGTAAAACTAAGCTCATCTTATAAAAATCACTTCTTTATGATACCTATCACCTAAACTCTTCATTTTATATGAAAGATCTTCATTTTGGAGTTGGAAAATAGGTTTTCTAAATGGTTATTTCTCAAGATCCGAATTTCAATAATCACTTTTTGATAGAAACAAAATAGATCTTAAGTTTTGGCAACACCTTTATTAAGACTATCATATTGCAAATCTTTTATGTATGTAAGACAAGTAACTATGGCATTTAGGTACTTTAAACAAATAGATCTACTATATTACTCATGTTATGGATGCAAATGCAAATAAAAAATATGTAGATGAATTTAATGAAATTGTATATGTACAAAATATTTATAAGAATAACATTTAGCAATAATATAGCAACATAATAGTAAGAAAACTTAAATATCGAGATCCACAACATTGTGATGGCAAGGATGTCATGTTTAAGTATTTTGCATCCCTAGCATAAAGCTCATTGGGATTTTAGTGGAACTACACATGTATGATCATCATTACATGTTTTAGTGTGATAAGGTCAAGATCTATTACCTATTTAGAGGTGTGGAGCAAGAAAACTTGAAGAAAAAAATAGTTTTGTGTGTGTGTGTGTGTGTGTGAGGGGGAGGGTGTCACGGAAATGGAGAGAAGAGAGGGAGAGAAAAAGACTTTCCAAAAGTTGATTTTTGTCAGAAATGAGAGAATGTGAAAAAGTGAAAGGTGAAAGAGATATTATATAGGAAAAGAATTTAGGGTTTTGTATGAATAATTAATTGAAAAAAAAATCAAACAAATGAGAGAGGGAGCAAAGGAGGGGGCGCCGGTTCATGTAAGGGGGAGAGAGAGAGTTTGAATTTGTTTTGTGTAATAAAATTCAATTTTAATAAGTAACTTTAAGTAATAATGTATTGGAAAGGTAAATTTATAAGGAAATGATGTAAAATTGTAAGAATAGGTTGTAAGAATGTAAGAATAGGGTATAGGTGATTGTACTTGGTGAATACTGTGAAAGAAATAAAAAAGTTGATTAGACAATTAAATTACCGATAGTAATGAAAATACAATAAAAATGCTATAACTGTTATTTTTATAATCCGAAAATTATTATAATTATATTTTTGAATTCCTTATTAAATTTCGGTTCTAATGAGTCCTATATATTATTTTTCTACTTCCAAGTCCCGGGACTGATTTTCGAGAACATATCCGATCAGGTTCGAAACAAATGAATTGTTATGAAATCTAATCTTTTATGTTTTGATCATTTATTTAGGGCTATATTCTGGAGTTAACTCATTTCTATTGCCCTAGGGTTTCGTTCTCGGGATTGCCGACCTAGGGTTTCTAGGTCCAACTAGTCCTAGAGTTCTTTTAGGGTTTTGGTTCCCTATTCCAAATTCCAAAACCGAATTCAGTTACTAAGAAAACGAGGGCTTACATCATGTGTTTCTCAAAATATCTCCAACAAATGGTGTGATCAGATTTGGAGTTAAAGGAAAATTGAATCCTAGATATATTGACCCATATGAGATTTTGGAAAAGATTAGACCATTATCATATCATTTGGCATTGCCTCCAAGTCTATCCAATGTTTACAATGTCTTCCATGTGTCTAAATTAAGGAAGTGTGTATCAGACTCAGATACTACCATCAATAAGCACCAACCGGAGATTCAACCGAATTTGATTACAGTAGAAAAGCCTATCAAGACTCTGGATGGAATAGATAAAGTTATGAGAAGGAAGATAGTTCCTTCTATGAAAGTTTAGTGGAGTGGATAAATGGGACGAGAAGCGACTTAAGAAGTTGAAGGTGATATGAAACAGAAGTATCCAGAGTTATTTGAATAGTAAGGTAAGTCAAGTTTCGAGGAAGAAACTTCTTGAAGGATGGAAGAATGAAATTTCTTAACTTTTAATCATGATTAAATTTAATATATATTATATATATTTGTTGATTTAATCAAATCATGAATTTTGTTAAGTGTTTAGTTGATTAGAATTTAATGAGTTAGTGTGATTTACTATTAGTAGTGAATTTCATGATTGGTGTATTAGTAGTGCATTCTATATTTATGTGCGAATGTGATTTGTGTGATTGATATTGTTATTTTAACTTATGTTAAACTTATGTTTCAAGAACAAACCCAACCCAAAACTAAATACTAAACATAGTAGAATTTTTGGTTTAAAAGAAAACCTAAAACCAAGCCAAAATAAAGCTTAAAGCCTACTCATTTCTCTCCCAAAAATCTACCAACAAAAGTCAAACATAAAGGATAAATATCAACTTTTATTTAGACAAAAATAGACATCCAAAATAGAGCAAAAACAAACCCAAGTAGACCCAAAATTCATGGCAAATTTTAAGACTATTTTCCTAACCTTTTTAATCAAGTTTCCTTCCTCAATTCACCAAGAATTTCACTTCCACTCATCATCTACAAGTTAAGGTAATCTTACATGTCTTTTTGTGATGATTATTACCTCTTTATTCCAAGAAATTTCTATCAAAAGTTAGTTCATGGTAGATTATAAGTAATCTTGTCATGTTGAGTTGTTGTTGGGTTGTTTGAGAAAGTATTTGGATGTTTGAAGTCATAGTAAATAAGTTGTTATAAGCTTTAGAGTTGTTTTGTGTTGAAGTATTGGGGTTAGATGAGTTGTGTTATATATTGGAGTTGTTTTGATTAAACATGAGTCGGTGAAATTAGAGATGAAGGGTTTGATTCATGTTGAGTGATGTTTGAGAGTTGTTTGATGTTGTTGAAGTGGATTTTGTAATTGTTTTGTGATGATAATTGCATGAGACATGATGAATAATGTTTGTATTGAGCTTAGGGTATGATAGGATATGAGAAAAGTGGAGAAAAATCGAGTTTGAAATAAGAGCAAGTAAAAATTTTTCATACATCCTGCTATACGACCTATTTAGAAGGGTGTATGAGCCATACACCGCTTGATACGGCCTGTATGCAAGGGTGTATCAGTTATTGACCTTTAAATGCATTTCCCTAGGTTGAAATAGCCTTAGATACAGCTCGTATCCAAGGGTGTTTCATTTTCTAGAACCTATGGTGTGTTTTTCCTGAGTTGATGTAGCCTTGGATACAGCCAATATGCAAGGATGTATCACTTTCTGATTTTCGTGCAATTTTGTTCTGTGTTGAATGTTGCCAACCTTACCTCCTACACCATCAACGTTAACTTCCAACATTGCCGGCGTACCATCAGCGTACCCTCTTAAAAAATATTTTTTTTTCTTTATTAAATTTATTTGTTGTAATTTTATTTCTTTATATTTGTTCCTTATTTATTGTTTAGTTTTATGATTAATTAAAAAAAAAGTATGAATCTATTTTATGTATGAATATTAAGTTAAGCTTTATATGAGTTTCATTTGGATTTAATGAATGTTAGTACTTAGCAAATAATTGTGATTAATATTTAAGTGAGAATTAGTAATATTGATATAAAATGAATTTCTTGTAACAACCTCATATCCTCATTTGAGTGCATTTACTAATCATTTACGTGATAAATCAGATACTACTGGTATGTAGTAACATGCTTATGATTGTTAAGTTAGGCATATTTTAATGAACTTAACTAAAGATAAATTGAAGATTGTTTGAAATTTGTTGTGTTTGCGTTGTTGAATCTAGTCCAGGGAGTGGTAGCCTTGTTCCAGCGGACATGGTAGTTAGGCGCTTAGGCTACTTGTGCCATGATACAATGACTTTATACCATGATGCAATGGTGATTCTTAAATGGATAGGCAGGTAATTAATAGGATGGATAGTATCGGGGTAACATTTGCTCATTCTTAAGAGGAAATAATATGATTTAGTTCACATTTATTGGATCGATTGAACAAGATAATGTTATGGATTAAATTAAGTAAATATGAGTAACGGCTATTAACCCTAGATGAGATTACTATTCTTTTCAGTTAGATATAGGTATCTAGGCTACCTATATCAACCCTCTGAGTAGATGCTGTTACTCAGGACCCCCAAATCCCCAGGTTTGAAATCGGAGTTTGAATACTCCATTAATGATTGGTTTACTTAATCAAATATAATTAAATTGATGATTGTTGTATTTGCATTTAGTTTCAGTGTGTCTGTCATTCGTTTTTGCTTGTGTTATTGCGTACTGGCCTTCGACTCATGTTGCTGCTTTGCAGGTGATGTTGATGATGAGTGCTACGATAATATGAGTTATGGGACTGACTGGGAAGCCTTCATGAATGTGTGGGACGGATAGGGATTCCCTTTAAATGATCAAGAATGTTTTCTTTAAGTTGTCTAAAAGACTTTTGAGTTATAAATTTTGTGTACTTAATGGCTTGTTAGTTAAGCTATAGTTTGTAATATAAGTTATAAGTTTGTTTCAAAGTGCCATCTATTGGTACTAATGTAATGTTATGTATATATATGTGTGTGTTTGATGATTTACTCATGTTGAATAGTAGTATCAGGTGAAAGTATTGTGGGTACTGTAACTAGTTTAAACAAATAATCAATACAAATTTTATCTTTTTAGACAACCTTACATATAATACTCATGTATTATTTGTGGTTAGGGACTTAACATACTTAATCATAAGGAGATTAAGTAGGCCAGATCCTTACATGTGAACTTTGTTTTGATCATATACAGAGCAGTTATATTATATATATGTACATTTCCATAATATATTATCGAATTTATGAGTTTATCCAAAAGAATAAAAAAAATTGTTTAAAGCTTTCAGCATGTCAGGTATATGAAAGCATAATTTTAAAAATTATAAGAAATGAAACCATCCTTTAGAAATATTAAAATCTAAAAATATTTCAGAGGATTTTTTTTAATATTATCCGAAGATCAATTTAGATCGAATCCACCCGGTATTCTTTAAACAGTGTTAGATATACTAAACTTTTTCATGTCCTTATCATTTTATATATAATGTGTAATAAATATCTTTAAATTCACATATTAAGTAAGCTAGAAATACATTTAAAAGCCTGCTAATAGAATTATTTTATTTTGAATAAAGGTGATTTTATTTTTCTTCATGGTTGGGGCCGCAAATGAGTTGAATTGAGAAGATATAATGTTGAGCATGAATTCGAGTTCGACTCACAATTTCAAATAAGTTCGAGTTTGATATTTTAAACTCAAGTTCAGCTCGAAATAAAACTATATAATCTTGAATTCAACTCGATTAAACTCGTTTAGTCTCAATTTATTAAAAAGTATATTTGCAATGTTAATTAGAATATTATCAATAGCCAACATGATTCGAATTCGATTAACATTTATACTCGACTCGAACTCAATAAAGCTTGATTAGGCTTACGAAGTAATCGAACTAAATATATAAAGTTCGAGTTCAACTCAACAAACTATTCGAGTAGCTCAAGTTCATGTTCGATTAGGTTATTTTTGAATCAAACTTAAGTAAACATCAAGCCAAACTTGAATAGTTTATGAATTTACTTGGTTTTTATTTGCAACCCTACCATCACTACCAGAGGTGAATTTTGAAAAGGCTGTTTTATTAATATGTCTTAAAGCACCTTACAAGCATTTTCAAAGAGAAAATTTATGACGACTAATATCGTGGAGTTCCGCATCAAAAATAAAGGCGGCCAAATTTCCATTTTTTGTTATTGATATACTTTCTTAAATACATTTAAAAAAAAAACAAAAGTCCCATTACAGAGAACATGCTAGCTACAAACTAGATCCATAATTTGCAATTTTTGAAAATGGTGCTGGTGATGTGTCATTTTATAGTAATGGCTAAGAGGTGCCGATCGTTAATATACTTACTCAAAAAAATATATAAATCTTATCATGCATATACCCTTATATAACATCTAAATCATTCTACTGCATTTTTCCATTACATTTTTAATAAATAATATTACTTGTAAGTACACTATGATTGTAATGAGAAGTGATATTCAAAAATCATTTATATAAAGATATTTTTACGCTTAATTAATATATAAAACTTTAAATATGTATATATATATATAATGTAGGGACAACACAAGATGAAAAGGAAGGGGGACATGATCATTTAAATAGTCTATGTATTATATTAGCTGGTTGTGCACCCATTACATGGGTATTAAAAAATATATAGAATTAATTAAATTAAAAGAATTTGATAAAAGGGATTAATCAGAGAAAAATAATGATCAAATAATATGAAAGTTGGTGACAATTAAAGCCGGGCGTCATATGAAAGTTATGAGTAGTAGCGTGTGCGTTCTGGGTAGTTGGTAAAGGAAAAGTAAGTGGGATGAAAAATTATAGCGGGATAAAAAAATTATGTAAAAATATGAAGTCCAAACTTAAAATATTTTGGCCTTATAATACTAGATATCACAAATTTAATATTACATATAATAAATCATACATGGTATATTTAGAACTTTATCTATAATTTATTTAATTTCTTATACAAATTAAATCATATAAAACATAATTGATATTTATATCTCTATGATATTTTATACAAGTTTTATGATATTTGATCATAGAAATAATGAAATAGTTATTATGTAGTATTTCTTATAATCGGTATGTAAAATAATACATTAGTACAAAAGTTAAAATAAAGGAACTTCTACGATGTACCGATATGTGTACTAGTATTACATAAACAAGTTATTACAATTAAAAGAAAAGTAACAAGTGAAAGCATGCATAATATATTATATAATAAAGATTTTTCAACTTTGATGCAACTGAGAATAATGACGGTAAAATTTGTATTTATGAGATGGCCATAGTAAAACTGGCGTTTCAATGTTAGGAAAAGGAAAAAAAAAAACTTATATATTTGATGATGACTTTTATTCTGGAAAAGTTACTCATATAACCTTTTGTGTTCTAATATTATTAGGTTAATATCAAAAATGGTACTGAACTTTTGTAAAATATTCAATCAAGTACTTGATATTCCGTTTAAATAATTTGATATCTAAACTTTCACAAAAAGTTCAATCAGATACTTAAAGTTTGGTTTTAACAATTTTGGTATCTAAATAAAATTTTGCAAACTCTTTTCATACCTATTTGAACCTACTTGGGGTATGAAGAAAGTTCGTAAAAAACTTTGTTTAGGTACCACAATTGTTAAAACGGAAGTTCAAGTATAAAAGAAGTCTTTGAAAACTTTGTTCAATATAAAATTGTTTAAAATAAAACTTCAAGTGTCTGATTGAACATTTTACGAAAATTCATATACTATTTTTGTTATTAATCTCTATGTCATAGAAAGAACTAAAAAGAGAGAGGAAGTAAAAGTTACTTTTTTTACCAATAAATAGCCAAATCATCAACATATTTAAGATAAATTATAAACATGGTAAGTTATAATTTTGAATTAAGATTTAAATAAACCAAATACAAAAAAAATTATTTATATTTATTAAAGAACAAATTAAAACGTGCTAACTAGGAAAAAAAAAAGAAAAAAAAATAAATCTTTTTCCTATTAGAATTTTTATTCATTACAACTAACATATTTTAAGTTCTCAAATCATAAAGGAAAAAAAAAAAAGAAAAAATCTACTTTTAAACCTCCTTAAAATATTATATTATAAGTAAATATAAAAAGATATTAATAAGTACCATAATATGAGATTTTGAAAATATAAAATATATATCACTATACTTTCTATTTATATTATATTTCCAACATGCAAGAAAACATGAGGACTGCCTAGAGAACGTCACAGGTTGGTTCGGGTCTAGAATCAGACAAGAGGCATCGATTCCTGGTTCCAAGAATGGGGAACCAGAACCAAAACCGGATCCATGGGAGTCGGTCTAGTTTCCAGTTCTTAGGAACCACCGATTCTCACGGTTTGGTTCTAGTTTCAAAGGAATTGAGAACCGTGAAATAAAAAAATAAAAAAAAATAATTTATTTAATTTAAGTAAGAAAAAATATTAAGTCTAACAATAATTGTTTATAGCACATTAGTTAAAAAAAATTCTACAGTTATGCAGTTATGCATTTATTTATAAATTCTACTTTGGTTAGAAGTCTACGTAAATTCAACAACATATGATTTTAAATATATTTATTTATTTGTGTTGTTAATAACAATACATTAGATGTTGTGAATAAAAAATAAAATTTTTATTATGCATGCAGAAATAGTTTTAAATATTTGTTTTTTAATTACAAATTTTTTCTAAATTTCTTTTTCTTTTGTGGGATACAACCACGAGAACTGCCGATTCTCAATGGATTCTTGAACCAATGGTTTCAAAACTACTAGGTTAAGCAGTTTTGGGAAGTGGAACCGTAAGGACACGCTAGAACCAACTGGTCTGTTACTGGTTTGGACCCACCATCTCGGGCTAGTTATTGATTCTAGAACCACCAGTGATAGGTCAGATTGGTTTTAGATTCGGAATTGATCCGTGATGATGTCTAAGACTATCAATCATCTTCAGCTGCAATTAATACACTAGTCACGCATCCTTAGAGAAAGAAAAAAATTTCTATGAATAATGACATAAATGTTACTTAAATTTGAAAAAATATATAATTAAAAATCTAAACTTTAAAATTATTCCATTTAGTACTTAAAATTTTTATATTGATTATTTTGGTATATAAAAACTTTAAAATTTATCAATTTAGTATGTGAAGAGATACTATTACACGAAATTTTTTTTCAAACATTAAATTAATGAGTTTTAAAATCCAAATATTAAATTAACCAATTCAATTTTTTTTAAGTTCACATAGCATTTATAATATCAACCCAAATAGTTATTCATTTGCGACTAGCGGACTCTAGAAGTAAACTAATGCAGCGATCATGAACCATCCGCAGACCTGCTTCTCTTTTCAGGTTGGCAAGCGACTTGAATATCACGGGGGAAATTTGGGGGCCGGCGGAGCCATGGCCCTACGGGCCTGCCTGTATGAGGAAGACGATGATGACCAAAAGTTAAAGAGTACGATTATTACGTGAACCATCATATTATGAGTCCGATTGTGGCACATTACAGATACATCCATTTTTTTAAAATTTGTTTAGTAAATTATTTATAAAGAATTAAATAAAGATAAAAAATTTGACAGTTCTCATTAAAAAAATCAAATAGATCAAATATAAATAAAATATAAATATAAATTAAATATATTTATAATATAATTATAAAAAAAATATAAATACAAATAAAAAATAGACTATCCAAATAGGTTCATAAGTGTTATTTGATACAACGACACCCCAAATTAAAAACACGATGCTTGGTGAGTATGTCCAAACTTGAGAGTACACTTGTTTTTTTTTTTTTGACCTTTTTCCTTTTTTTGTTTTTTCCAAATTGTAAGGCATTACATCAATTATTTTACTCCGACAAATGCCTATGAGAAAGAGTAACCTAAAGCAGATTCTCTGAATGTCACGTGGTTTTATGTACTATTTTCTTTTTTTTTTTACCAAAAACAATTCTGCTTTATTAATCGAAGTCCTATAACTTATGTTTACTAGTTGAACTCATTCGTAAAACATACATTTACCAAGTATAATATATATTCTAATGTTCATTGTCACGCCCCCGAGGGTATTCTAACAATAATAATCAAGAACCACTCGATTAACATTATTAGATTACCTTCTAGGAATGACATGATTTCTAAAAACAGGATTTTTAGTTGCTTGGATGGAATAAACAAACATACACAAGATGTAAATTAAACAACTGTTACAAACTACTATATTACAGATCATATGCTTCAGAATTCCTTACAACCTTAACTGATGATTCTAATGCATATTACATGCACCATAAGACTATTACAGATATAGATATTCTAATTCTATACTAAACTTTAAACTTCTGGCTTCTATCTCTTACCGGGACCATGCTCCTGCTAGTAATGAGCCACGGTCGCAGAGTGAACATGAAAGGACTGTGGGAGTGTGAGCTAAAACACAAGCTCAGTGAATAACCAGAACTTATTACATATAGCATACAAGTTATTTAACAATCATATGAAATGCAGCAATCACACAAATGAACATTACAAGCTTGGATAACCCGGAATCCAAACAGGATGAAGATTTACGCCCTCCCATCGGGGTTGAAGGATCCAATCTATGGTCCACCTACCCAGGAGACTTAAGCTTCAGGAAATAACAATCTCAATTTAGTTATCTCTTTAACTTATCATGTTTCATTATTTATTTCCTGTTTAGCTTTAGAAACTCCACTAAGTGTTAGTTATTCTCACGTAATACCATAAGCGGCGTCCTTCGTTTACCATGTAGTTCTTATGGTACTAACAGAACAAAAGTAATCTTGCAATTAACTACTAGCCCTCTGGCCTAGATAATTCAAGCCTTACCAGAGATCCGAGAACTAACACGTAGTAGGCTACCACTTACTCAATGCTTGTTATGCATAGTATGTAATGCATGATTTATTTACATTATGGTTCCAGTAGTTTTTAGTCAATTTAGGGGTGATCAAGCAATACAGACACTCAACTTGATACTACATACATTATCAAGATACAAGCAATTTGTTATCACTTAATTTAAAGTGACATTGCAATCAAAGGAATACAATACACACTTTCACAAACAGATCACCAATTTTTATTATCTTTTTATTTAAGGTTCACTACCAGTACAATAACAACCAATGTAATAAGACTGAGTCACTCACCTTCCCATCCTATTCAATCGTAGTAATCTTCAGGTAGGTCCTCCCCAATACCCGAGTCACCTATTAAGATCAATAATATAAATATTAAAATTTCAGACTATACAACTTTAGTTTTATAATATTTAAGGATCCTATTGGTCGGTTGGGTCTCTGTTTTATTCTTCTAATTCTTTCGACATAACTCTAAGTTCTAAATTCTTGTACTCTCCATTATCTTTTAAATTATTTAATAAATTTTTCTTATAGAGTATATATACTTATACTCATAAATTTGGATTATTTAAATTTCCATTGTTATCTATTTATATACAAATATGCTAGTATAAACTTAGTATTTACTAACTCATAGTTTATACATATATTTATTTTACTAAGAAAACATATCTGTTAATAAAAGAATTTTATTAACTTTATTCTAACTATTTTCGAAATTATTTTTCTAAAGAAAATTTCTTTTTAGATGAATAATATTTAAACACTCTCTATTTAATAAAGTCATAAAAAAAAATTTTATTTTTAAATTTAAATAAATAAATGATTTTTGGATTTAATATTATTATATATATATTACTATTACTATTTCAGAAATAATTAAATGCAGGAAAACAATTAGTAAACGTTCTAAAATTATTTAAATAATTAATTAGTATAATTATGTATACTTAAATTCATTTTTCTTCTCTTCTGGCCGAGGCGTGCACGGGGTTGCGTACGCCCGTACAAAGGCTTGGCAGAGGGCTGCACGGGCATGAGTACGCCCGTACAAAGCTGTGAGCAGAGGCTACACGGGGTTAAGTACGCCCGTGCAAAGCTCTGGTTGAGAGGTATATGGGCTAGTACGCCCGTACAAAACGCTGTATAAGGGTTGTACGCCCGTACAACGTTCTGGATGAGGGTTGTACGCCCGTACAACGAGCCTGGGCTCATCGGGAAGCACTGTTCATCGTTCTCTCCGATGAGTTATTTTCCATTTCCAAAAAACCCGACGTCAAAACATCATGATTCTTGATTCAAAAGACTCCTAAGGACCTACTAAACCTATATATCCAAGAATCATAACCTAAAAACATGCTACTCATGATCTCAAATCATTAAGGTCGGCTAGGGTTTAAGAAAAATACCTTCGTTGTATTCCTCAGTGGAATCGAAGCTTCCTATGGTTTGGTTAGCTTCCTAAGATGTTTATAAGTCAGTATACATCCTTAAAATTGAAAGAATACTCGTGGAACAAGATTGACTCACCTTACTTGTTCTTGAGCGTTTTTCCCGATTTTGTTTAAATTTTCGAACTCAAAGATTATGGGCGTTTAAAAATCTGTTCCTAAGTTGGTTCTACTCCTAATGATATGTAAATGGGTCCTGGAAGTTTGGAGGAGTTTGGATTTCATTTGTTTGTCCGTCCGAGTTCGTTTGCTCATTTATGTATATATAACGAACGTGAGTTTCAGCCGCATTCTCCGTGATAGCTGATACAAATTGCTCTTGTTTGATATCATTGCTTCCCTTGTTTGATTCATTAATACAAGGGTGAGTTGTCCCTTCTCCATTGGCTTTGTAGTGATTTGGATTGACCTTTGGCAAATAATTTGAGAAAAACCGGCTCACATCCTCAAGGAAATTACAGCCCTTCAATCTTGGATGAAATCGTCTCCAGCAAGCCGAATGGTATATATATATATATATTATATATAGTAGATGTCATTTAGTTAAGTTTTCGGGTAGTTTAATACACTATTAGGGTATATTTTAGCTTATATATGTACATATACATATACAAAATTTTTAATGAATCCAATGAAGTGTTTAGTTTAACAAAAAGTACAATTTTAAACTTTAATAAAACGTATCTAATTGTCTAAGAAAAATTCATCCCACGCGATTTGAATTTGAAAAGCTCTCGGGTCAATTTTCGTTTCAGGCTCCAAGGGCTTTAGGAAACCCTAATTTGAATATTAGTATGATTCATTCTATATTTGAGGTCTAGATCTCAAGTTATACATCAGTTTATGTTTTTATTGGGTATTTATAATCCTAACCGTTTATCTGAATCACAATTTTAACTAAAACCCTATTGAGTCATTTATAATATTACTACTAATATATAGGCTATACTAGTTATTATATTAGATTTGGATACTCACTATGAAATCTTATCAAAGTAGTTTATTACTACTAAAACTCTCATTTTAGGGTTCCAATCTAAATATATATTCTACTATACCTTGTTTTAATTCCCGGTCTCTATCGAATACTAAGGTAATCACTTAATATTCATATTTAGGTTTTCCTATATATCTATCTGTTTGACAAAGATTCGGGTTTAGGATTGGAAGTTTCCTTTGATCAACCTGAATTATTAACTCGGAATACTAAATCTTGTTTTTGGAAACTTGGGTCAAAATCCTTTTAAAAGTCTATGAGTTCCAAACCGATCAAATTTAGAGTATCTATCTAAACTAGGGTTTCTAATTAACTCTTAAGGTTACTAGTCGACTTCATAATTTCTAATTTAGGGTCATATCTTATGGAAGTATTCGGGGTTTACATTTTCTCCCCCCCTTAAAATAAGCTTTGTCCTCAAAGCTTGAGAGCGTACCTGGATTTTCGAACAGCTGTGGATAATTCTTCTTGATTTCCTCTTCCAACTCCCAAGTTACTTCTTCAGTCCAAGGATCCCATAGCACTTTGACGTAGTGGATTTCTTTATTTCTGAGAACTTGACCTTCTTGTCTAGGATTCGGATAGGGTGCTTTTCATAAGTCAAGTTCTCTTTCAGATCAATTGGTTCCAGCTCAACAATCTTATCTGGATTTGGTACATACTTTCTTAGTACCGACACATGAAAAACATTGTATACCAGATAGTTTGGGTGGCAATGCAAGACGATACGCTAGATTTCCCACTCGTTCCAGTATTTCAAATGGTCCTACATATCTAGGACTTAGCTTTCCTTTTACTTGTCTGGCGAAGACTTTTTATTGGACTTACTTTCAGGTAAACATGTTCTCCCCCTTAAATTCTAGTTCCCGTCTTTCAAATCTGCCCAGCTTTCTGTCTATCTGGGCTTCTTTCATCCTTCTTTTTATCACTGAAACCTTGTTGATTGTTTCTTGAATCAGTTCGGGTCCAACTAGTACTCTTTCCATATTATCCCAGAATAATGGAGATCGACACTTTCTACCATATAAAGCTTCATAAGGTGGCATCCCTATACTTGAATGGTAGCTATTATTGTATGCAAATTCCACTAGTGGCAAATGTTGATCCCAATTTCCTTTAAATTCCAAGATACATGATCTCAACATCTTCCATTGTCTGAATTGTTCTTTCTGTTGTCCATCGGTCTGGGGATGATAGGCCGTACTAAACCTCAACTGAGTTCCCAATGCTTTTTGTAATCCTTGCCAGAATCTTGAAACAAACCGGATCTCGATCTGACACTATATTAGCTGGTATCCCATGTAATCTCACAATTTCCTTTAAATATAACCGGGCCAACTTTTCCAAAGGATAGGTCATATTGATTGGCAAGAAATGGGCTGATTTAGTGAGTCTATCCACAATAACCCAAATAGCATCATAACCTGCACTTGTCTTAGGTAACGAACACACAAAATCCATAGATATTTGATCCCATTTCCATTCTGGAATAGACAATGGTTTCAACAATCCTCCTGGTTTTTGATGTTCCGCTTTTACCCTCTGACATATTCACATCTGGCAATTGAGCAATATCATTTTTCATCCCGTTCCACCAATATGCACTCTTAGCTCTTGGTAGGTCTTAGTTTCGCCTGGGTGTACGGTATATCCAGAATAGTGTGCTTCATTCATTATTTCTTTCCTCAAACTTTCATCACGGGGTACACACAATCTTTATTCATCTTAATACTCCATTTTCATCTATTTGAAAATCCTTGTATTTCCCTTGGGATATTCTTTTGATGATTGTCTGCAATTCTTCATCCTTCCTTGAGCCTCTTTTATTCGTTGTAGTAAAGTGGGTTCCAAGGTTAAGCGCTCAGTTCTGTTCAGACCTTGTATTGAAAATTCCAGTTTTAAATTTTCAAATTCCCTAATGAGCTCTTTCTGTTCTGTCAACATTGAGGCTACTTCTCCATAATTTTTACGGCTCAAAGCATCGCTACCGCATTTACCTTGCCAGGATGGTAATTGATGGTTAAATCATAGTCTTTGATTAACTCCAACCATCTACGTTGCCTCATGTTCAATTCCTTCTGGGTGAATATATATTTTAAGCTCTGATGATCTGTGTATATTTCACACTTCTGCCCGTACAAATAATGACGCCAAATTTTAAGTGCAAAGATAGCCGCTAATTCTAGATCATGAGTAGGGTAATTCATCTCATGTGGTTTTAACTGTCTAGAAGCATAGGCTATCACCTTTCCATTCTGCATTAATACACATCCCAAACCATTCTTGGATGCATCACTATAAATAGTGTAAGGATCCTGATCATTGGGCAGAACTAGTATTGGTGCAGAAACCAGTCTCTTTTTCAACTCCTGGAAACTCCATTCACATTTCTCATTCCATACAAACTTTTCATTCTTTTTGGTCAATTGCGTCAGTGGTCGTGCAATTCTTGAGAAATCTTGTACGAATTTCCGATAATATCCTGCCAATCCTAAGAAGCTTCTTATCTCGGTAACAGTTCCAGGTCTTTTCCATTCCACAATAGCCTTAATCTTAGCAGGATCAACGAAATTCCATCTCCTGACACAATATGTCCTAGAAAGGATATACTTTTGAGCCAAAACTCACATTTGGACAACTTGGCATAAAGCTGATTGCTTTGTAGTATCTGCAATACGGTTCTTAAATGTTCATCATGTTGTTCCTCTGTAACCGAGTATATTAGTATGTCATCTATGAAGACAATCACACAAACATCCAATAAAGGTTTGAAAACGCGATTCATCAAGTCCATGAAAACAGCAGGTGCATTTGTCAATCCAAATGGCATAACTAGGAATTCATAATGACCATACCTAGTTCGGAATGCCGTTTTTGGTATATCTTCTGCCTTGATTCGGATTTGATGATACCAGATTTCAAATCAATTCGAGAAAACACCTTTGCTCCCTTTAATTGATCGAAAAGATCGTCAATTCGGGGCAAAGGATATCTGTTCTTAATAGTTACTCGGTTTAATTCTCTGTAATCAATACAGAGTCTCATGGAACCGTCTTTCTTCTTGACAAACAAGACGGTGCTCCCCATGGTGACACACTTGGTCTGATAAATCCTTTATCCATCAATTCTTGTAATTGCACCTTTAGTTCCTTCAATTCTACTGGTGCCATGCGATATGGAGCTTTTGATACCGGTTCTGTTCCAGGTATCAATTCAATCGAAAACTCCACTTCTCTATGTGGGGGTAATCCTGGTAATTCATCAGGAAATACTTCTGGATAGTCGCATACTGTTCTGATAGTATGAACATCTATCTTCTTGGATTCATCCTCAATCGTTCCATGATTATCCCCGCTTGATTCCATATCTATTTCATTTTCACCCTCTATGGTCATCATTCGCCCTTCGACTTTCTTGAGGACTTCCCCTTTAAACTCTTTTCTTTCTCCTTGGTCATTCATAAAAGATATTGTCTTAAGACGACAATCGACTTTTGCTTTTACAGCAGTCAGCCATGTCATACCTAAGATAACATCATATTTTTGGATGTCCACCAAATTAAGTTAGCAAAGGATTTCTGTCCCCAATTTCTAATGGATATCCCTTCATAGTTTCACGAGCCATCACTAAATCTCCTGTGGGTGTAGTAACTCCTAGTTCCTTAGTCATGGTCTCGATGGGATATTCCAATCTCCTTGCTAATCCAGTATTGATAAAAGAATGTGTTGCTCCCGTATCAAATAAAGCATAAGCAGGTTGACCATTCAATTGGATTGTTCCTAATTATTAAACATAGGTTATTATTCTCTACAGAATGTTTGTTTATCCAAGTAGGGTTATACCACTAAACTACTTAAATAAACAATTTAATTATCAATTAAGTACCTGCAATGAGACTGTAATCGTCTGGATCAGCTTCATCCCACACATTTTCTCCATCCTCCTCTTCTATTTCTCCTTCCTCAATTGGGGTTCCTTGCATAGCATATACCCTTGCTGCTGTCATGGCTTTGCTAGTAGCTAGCATTTCCATTCTTAGGTCCAGTTGTATTGGCAATGCCTTTAGGATTGGAAGATCCAGCAACTGCATTCACTCGTTGTGGACAATGAGTTGATATATGTCCAATCTTCTTACAAATGAAACAAGTTGCACTACTTTTCTTTGGGCATGCGAAGACCATATGTCCACTTTCACCACAGTAATAACATTTTTGTTGTAGATGTGGACAGTTCCTCGGGTAATGAGCTCCCTTACATTTCCAGCACGAAACATTTTCAACATTCCTATTTTTCACATTTCCCATAGGTTTAAAGAATCTCTTTTTCTTAGGAACAAAACTTGTCCCTGCTTCCTCAAACTCTTTTACCAAATGTCAATCCTCGTTTTCTATATCTTTCAACTTCATACTTCTTGGCACGTTCAATGGTTCTGGCCTTCTCAATCATGGCTGCAAAGTTGGAAATTTCAAACTCGGCTAGTCTCCTTTGAAAATTGGGTTCTAATCCTGCCATGAAAGTTTGCCTCTTTAATTCATCACTTCTCTTAGCATCTGGTGCAAATTGGAGCAACCGATTGAATTCGTGCTCATACTCATCAATTGTCTTACTGCCTTGTGTTAGATTCATCAGGTCAGTACTGTACTTTGCTTTTAAACTGCTGGGAAAATATTCCTTTAGAAATTCCTGTTTGAACGTTTCCCAACTGATGGGTTGAGGCAATATCCTTTGTTTAGAGTTCCACCATAATCTCGCTCTCAACCGAAGCAAATAAGTTCCATACGGTACTCTTAAAGCTTCCGGTACCTGGAATACATCAAGAGATCGTTCAATCTGGCTAGCCAATCTTCAGCTTCTTCGGCTTCCCAGGTAATCCTTCAAAGTACCGATTGCATTTGATAAATTCAGGCAATACATTTCTTTGAGGACGCAATGGTGGTGGCGGTGGTAATTCTGGTTCATATCTTATTGGTCCTTGTACCTCAGCCGCCGATTCATTTGGATTCACCGGTCCATTTTCTTGAAATTGAGCAGGTGTAGTATATCTTTCATTCCTCCCAGTGTTCACAGGAGGAGCTTCTGGTACTCCAGTTGGAGGTACCGCATGTGTAGCTCGCATATTTTGTAGAGCTTGTAAATTAACACATTTTGTTGTTGCAGGTTTTTCAACACATCCTCTAGTGGATTTTGAGGTGGTGGAGGGGCATTTGTTGGGAATTTTCAAATATCCTTGCATTTCTACCCCTGCCTCTTCCTCTTGGCATTCTAGTATCATAAAACATAGTACTTGAATTAATTTCAAACTCAACTCAGAAAGATTACAAGTAATCATACATATTTCACATCCATACTTCATAATCAAAACACACATGATATTATATTAGTGCTTTATGTACAACCAAAATTTGCACTAACACTAGTTCTATTTTCTTTACTTCAGGTTATCATGCTTCATACTACATACACCTATAACAGTAAGTTTATCAAAACCGTATACATCAGTTATTTTATCTATCAAGACATATATCAAAGCTAATCTATGGGCTAGGGTACAGAGGTCCCTTGCCCTTGTCCCGAGGGCCCAACTGTGGATAGTGATCCTCCTCTGAACTCTATCATCATCCTATCTCCCTTTACTCCCTGGTGGTGCTAAAGTCAGATTGGTATCCATCATCCGATACCTTTAGTAGCAGGTCTCCTCATAATATCAGAAGGTGTCACATCTTCCTCAATCCACCCCCATGAGCAGTCCCAGTCCAATGAGCATAATTATAATTGGAGACAAATTTTTCTGCTTCCTTCCTTCTCTTTTTACCCTCCTTTTCATCTATCATGGCTGTAGTCACACTTTGCATAACCACTGTGGTCTGCATAGCTGCTTGTCTTCTTTTATTAGCTGATCTCCTAATGGACTGAGTCTCACCTTCTTCTTCTGGTATGATAGGGGGTTTGTCAAAACACTTCTGGGAAATGGCTTCTAATCACATGTGTCAGCATCCTCTCATCATCAGGAGCAGTATCCTCCCGGACTAAGGCATGATCATACCTGATATCATGTGCATATACCCAATCACCTCCAATAGGAATCCAGATCCTAAAGTCTGGAAGATCAGGTCTCACTGATCGGGCTGACACAATGAAGGCTATATTATCAATCTCTATGCCTCCACCCTTCTGGATGATCAATCTCTCAAACCTGTAGAGGGTTTCTACTGCTGTGCCATTATCTGGAAAAGCTCTTTCTACTAAAAACAACCAAGTCTTCAACATGGGTTGTAAACCTTTCTTCCAAGTGCTGAAAATTTCATCCAGGGTCTTTGTAATGCCAGACAATGCCAAATCTTCTACTAAGACTCGGAGTCGGCGCCTATAATCTGTAAGGGTTTCCTCCTCCATCATGCTAAAGATTTGCCATTTAATATGACAAACTGCGGGATTGGACTGCACATAAAATTTGTATGATTAGTAATCACACAGATTTTATTCCTAATTGTGCATATAATTCTACTAATAACTATCCCACTAACTCACATGGTTCTACTTGGATCTAAATTGGTATTTTAACTATATATTTACTAATTCAACATTTAACATATATTTGTTTTTCCTATACCAGCAACCACGCTCTGATACCAACTTAAATCTGTCACGCCCCGAGGGTATTCTAATAATAATAATCAAGGACCACTCGATTAACATTATTAGATTACCTTCTAGGAATGACATGATTTTAAAAACAGGATCTTTTAGTTGCTTGGATGGAATAAACAAACATATATAAGATGTAAATTAGTAAACAACTATTACAAACTATTACAGATCACATGTTTCAGAATTCCTTACAACCTTAACTGATGATTCTAATGCATATTAAATGCATCATAAAACTACTACAGACATAGATACTCTAATTCTATACTAAACTTTAAACTTCTGGCTCCTATTCTCTTACCGGGACCATGCTCCTGCTAGTAATGAGCCACGGTCGCAGAGTGAACCTGAAAGGACTGTGGGAGTGTGAGCTAAAACACGAGCTCAGTGAATAACCAGAACTTATTACACATAGCATACAAGTTATTAATCAATCATATGAAATGCAGCAATCACACAAATGAACATTACAAGCTTGGATAACCCGGAATCCAAACAGGATGAAGATTTACGCCCTCCCATCGGGGTTGAAGGATCCAATCTATGGTCCACCTACCCAGGAGAGACTTAAGCTTTCAGGAAATAACAATCTCAATTTAGTTATCTCTTTATACTTATCATGTTTCATTATTTATTTCCTGTTTAGCTTTAGAAACTCCACTAAGTGTTAGTTATTCTCACGTAATACCATAAGCGGCGTCCTTCGTTTACCATGTAGTTCTTATGGTACTAACAGAACAAAAGTAATCTTGCAATTAACTACTAGCCCTCTGGCCTAGATAATTCAAGCCTTACCAGAGATCCGAGAACTAACACGTAGTAGGCTACCACTTACTCAATGCTTGTTATGCATAGTATGTAATGCATGATTTATTTACATTAAGGTACCATTTTTAGTCAATTTAGGGGTGATCAAGCAATACAGACACTCAACTTGATACTACATACATTATCAAGATACACGCAATTTGTTATCACTTAATTTAAAATGACATTGCAATCAAAGGAATACAATACACACTTTCACAAAACAGATCACCAATTTTTATTATCTTTTTATTTAGGGTTCACTACCAGTACAAGAACAACCAATGTAATAAGACTGAGTCACTCACCTTCCCATCCTATTCAATCGTAGTAATCTTCAGGTAGGTCCTCCCAATACCCGAAGTCACCTATTAAGATCAATAATATAAATATTAAAATTTCAGACTATACAACTTTAGTTTCTATGAATATTTAAGGATCCTATTGGTCGGTTGGGTCTCTGTTTTATTCTTAGCTAATTCTTTCGACATAACTCTAAGTTCTAAATTCTTGTACTCTCCATTATCTTTTAAATTATTTAATAAATTTTTCTTATAGAGTATATATATACTTATACTCATAAATTTGGATTATTTAAATTTCCATTGTTATCTATTTATATACAAATATGCTAGTATAAACTTAGTATTTACTAACTCATAGTTTATACATATATTTATTTTACTAAGAAAACATATCTGTTAATAAAAGAATTTTATTAACTTTATTCTAACTATTTTCGAAATTATTTTTCTAAAGAAAATTTCTTTTTAGATGAATAATATTTAAACACTCTCTTATTTAATAAAGTCAAAAAAAAGAATTTATTTTTAAATTTAAATAAATAAATGATTTTTGGATTTAATATTATTAATTATAATATTACTATTACTATTTCAGAAAATAATTATGCAGGAAAACAATTAGTAAACGTTCTAAAATTATTTAAATAATTAATTAGTATATAATTATGTTTACTTAAATTTTTTTCTTCTCTTCTGGCCGAGGCGTGCACGGGGTTGCGTACGCCCGTACAAAGTTGCTTGGCAGAGGGCTGCACGGGCATGAGTACGCCCGTACAAAGCTGTGAGCAGAGGGCTACACGGGGTTAAGTACGCCCGTGCAAAGCTCTGATTGAGAGGTATATGGGCTAGTACGCCCGTACAAAACGCTGTATAAGGGTTGTACGCCCGTACAACGTTCTGGATGGGGTTGTACGCCCGTACAACGAGCCTGGGCTCATCGGGAAGCACTGTTCATCGTCTTCTCCGATGAGTTATGTCCATTTCCAACAAATCCCGACGTCAAAACATCATGATTCTTGATTCAAAAGACTCCTAAGGACCTACTAAACCTATATATCCAAGAATCATAACCTAAAAACAACATGCTATTCATGCTCTCAAATCATTAAGGTCGGCTAGGGTTTAAGAAAAATACCTTCGTTGTAGCTTCTCAATGGAATCCGAAGCTCCTAATTGTTTTGGCTAGCTTCCTAAGATGTTTATAAGTCAGTCTCAATTCTTAAAATTGAAAGAATACTCGTGGAACAAGATTGACTCACCTTAAGCTTGTTCTTGAGCGTTTTTCCCAGATTTTGTTCGAATTTTCGAACTCAAAGATTATGGGCGTTTAAAAATCTGTTCCTAAGTTGGTTCTACTCCTAATGATATGTAAATGGGTCCTGGAGAGTTTGGAGGAGTTTGGATTTCATTTGTTTGTCCGTCCGAGTTCGTTTTCTCATTTATGTATATATAACGAACGTGAGTTTCAGCCGCATTTCTCCGTGATAGCTGATACAAATTGCTCTTGTTTGATATTCATTGCTTCCCTTGTTTGATTATCATTAATACAAGGGTGAGTTGTCCCTTCTCCATTGGCTTTGTAGTGATTTGGATTGACCTTTGGCAAATAATTTGGAGAAAATCCGGCTCACATCCCTCAAGGAAATTACAGCCCTTCAATCTTGGATGAAATCGTCTCCAGCAAGCCGAAATGGTATATATATATATATATTATATAATAGCTAGATGTCATTTAGTTAAGTTTTCGGGTAGTTTAATACACTATTAGGGTATATTTTAGCTTATATATGTACATATACATATACAAAGATTTTTAATGAATCCAATGAAGTGTTTAGTTTAACAAAAAGTACAATTTTAAACTTTAATAAAACGTATCTAATTGTCTAAGAAAAATTCATCCCACGCGATTTGAATTTGAAAAGCCTCTCGGGTCAATTTTTGTTTCAGGCTCCGAGGGCTTTAGGAAACCCTAATTCGAATATTAGTATGATTCAATTCTATATTTGAGGTCTAGATCTCAAGTTATACATCAGTTTATGTTTTTATTGGGTATTTATAATCCTAACCGTTTATCTTGGAATCACAATTTTCTAACTAAAACCCTATTGAGTCATTTACGTAATATTACTACTAATATATAGGCTATACTAGTTTATATATTAGATTTAGATACTCACTATGAAATCTTATCAAAGTAGTTTATTACTAACTAAAACTCATATTTTAGGGTTCCAATCTAAATATATATTCTTACCTTGTTTTAATTCCCGGTCTCTATCGAATACTAAGGTAATCACTTAATATTCATATTTAGGTTTTCCTATATATTCTATCTGTTTGACAAAGATTCGGGTTTAGGATTGGAAGTTTCCCTTGATCCTAACCTGAATTATTAACTCAGAATACTAAATCTTGTTTTTGGAAACAATTGGGTCAAATAAGTCCTTTTATAAAGTCTATGATTTCCAAAACCGATAAAATTTAGAGTGTCTATCTAAACTAGGGTTTCTCATTAACTCTTAAGGTTACTAGTCGACTTCATAATTTCTAATTTAGGGTCATATCTTATGATAGAAGTATTCGGGGTTTACATTGTCATTTATGTCCTTGAGCTTGTCATATTCATGCTTAAATTCATCAAGTTCATTTCTAATATGAGCATCATTGCTTTCAAAACATTATTCTTCTTTTGTACTTCAATTATTTCCTTACATAATTATTGATACATGTCACTTAATTCATTGTATGATACATTAGAAGAGGAAGAACAAGGCCCATTGTCTAATGCCATGAAGCATACATCCTCATCAGAGTCAAGAGAGTCATCATCGTTCCATATTACCATTAAAGCTACCTTCTTGCTTCCTTTGGAGGCCTTCTTGAACATTAGACAATTTTTCTAAATATGACCTGGTTTATGGAATTTGTAGCATGTGATTACATCCTTCTACTCTTTCTTTCATTTACAGGAGCTTTCAAAGTCATCATTCTTTTTTCATCTACTAATTGAACTTCATGAATTTCTTGAATCTATTTACCATTAGATTATGTCCTCATCATCTTCCTCATTGTTGCTTTCATCTTCACTAGTTTTTTCATTAGTTACTTTGAAAGCTATTGTTTCTTCGTTGATTCCACTCCTTGCTTATTGATCATTTCATGTGTCTTAAGATTGTCAAGAACTTCCTCTTTGGTCATTGCATTTAGATCATGTGTCTCTTCAATTATGGTTCTTTTGACTTCCTAATGTTTTGGTAATGACCTAAGTAATTAGGAATTGATTTCCACATTTGGAGAGTTCTTCCTAAGAACACTCAAGTATTTATAATATTGATGAATCTATTATGCATTTCATCTATACACTCATTTGGTTCCATTTTAAAATTCTAAAATTGTCTACGTAGAAGGTTTATCTTAGTATCATTAACCATAGATTTTCCTTCAGATTTTATCCCTAATTCACCCTAATTTCCTTAGTGGATTTACATATGAAAATTCTATTAAAGTCATTTTCATTCAATCTATAATGCAAGATATTTAATGAAATTTCATTTAGATCTATTTTTTTCTAATCATCTTCATTCTAATTTTTTTCTTCTTTTGCTTCAATTTTAAAGGGACCTTTTTTATGGCATTCTATAGCAATCTATTTTGTCCTTTTAAAACTAATTTCATCCTATACTTTGAATAGGAATAATTACATATGCTTAGAAGTTGTAATATATTAATTGCTTGTACTTATAGAAATTTAGTGCATTAGTTGTCATGGTCTTTACTCTAAAATACGGTTAAGCACTAGTAAATTAGAGATCTAGCTTTGATACCATATGAAAATGCACTAGAATAAACTTAAGAAGGGGGGTGGGGGGTTTGATAAATTGAGTTTATCAACTAATTTAAGCATTTTTGAAAAATAAATCATAGTGGACAAGTTGAGCAATTATAACAAGAAAATAACAATAGCAATATGCTAAAAAAAAGTGATAAAGTTAGAGAAGTTTGTTCATGGATGTAAAGTGGATTCCAGAGCGCCCTTTATTGTCCATGGACTCAACTTGCCTCAAATTGAGGACTTCATACAATGGTATTAAACACATGAATTTTGCTCACTCGGAGCTATACACAAGTCTCATAACACGATATAAATCACTTTGACAAGAGTGATACTCTTTTACAATTTGCAAGTAAAGGCTCATAAGAATATTATTCAAAGTTCTCTCTTTAAGAATTGCAAAATAAAGAACTAAAGAAAAATATTTTTATTACAATAAGAGAAAGATGTTTAATTGAAATGTATGAGCTTAACTAAATACCTAAAATTTGTGACACATTCAGTATTTATATATAGCTAAAAGGAGAGAAATAGTCTTTACACAAAAATTAGATGCCATCACTTAGAATCTGGACACCATTTCGATATCCTTGGTGTCCATAACTCATTCAATTCAGCGTTTAAACAACACCTAAACGTATGTATGGTAGGTTTACAGCAATTGGCCGATCACTTGCAACAAGCATGCTAATAAACTTAAGAGAAGTCTTTCTGATGATGACATTGTATAAATGTCGTTAGGAGAGGTGTGGGAAAAGGAACAGGCAATCACAATTTCTCAAGTGCACAAGTGTGACAGAATATCAAATTAAGTATACTCAATTGTTCTTGACTTGTTCTTCACTAAATAAAGATTGATATTTCTTGAAGATGTTCCAATAAAGTTCCCATGTTGCTCTCGATCTTAGCAATACGCATTGTGTCCTAAAATGAGAAGAAAAGCCTCCTATTTATAGATATTAGAAGCTAATGATAGCCATTAGATCATACCTAAGGATCTAACAATTGAAAATTGAAGCTTTCTTTTCTTTATTAGTGAGATAGACTTGCAAATGTACTTGAAGAGAGTTTTAGGGATTTCATAATATAAAAGTAGCCCATTTTTAATAGAAAATGGCTTAAGGCTTATTTTAATCCACATAAGCCTTATTTAAATCAAATAAAGCACAAATTAGCTCTAATGATATTTTTGGAATATACTTTTCATATGCAAGAAAATTGAATAAGTTAGGAAGTAGAATAAACAAGTTAAGCAATCCGTATTTGAGTCTACCAAACCAAATCTCCCTATGACATTACTTGTTGGACCTAATCTTGTTGACCTTATCTTTTGGACCTATCACTAGCCTAAAAGACCCATTATTGGTATTAAATTAAGCTCCAATCCTAATTACTGAAATGACCTTCTACTGTAAACCTCGAAAATTTTCCACATTAGTACACGACTCTAAAGTAGAATGTATGAACTAATTAATAGACTTAGATCCCAATAAAAACCTAAGAATACATCAATGTATTGAATTTGGTTAGATAAGGATTTAGAAATCGAATAAAGAACTTCTTTAAACCTAATTGATACCAAAAACGAGATTTTGTATCTTAAATGGATAATTCGATATATGATTAAAAGGAAATCTAAATTTCAAACCCGAAACTGGTTATGCAAATAGATTAAATAGAAAAATATAAACATAGAGATTAAATGATTGCTTTTGAACTCAATAATGATTTAAGATTAGAACAATGAGTAGTAATGAGCTTATGTTTGGATTTAAACCCTAAATTGAAGATTCTTAGATAGTATTAAAAGCTACTAATAAGATTTCATGATAGGTATTAAAAACTAATGATATATATATAATTTAGCCTCTATATCAAGTGGGATATTAATTAGTTAATCAACTATGCTTATAAACAGGAAACGATAACCTAAAGATAAACTGTTAGGATTATAAATACACAATGAAAATATAAACTGATGTATAACTCAAGATCTAAACTTCAAATAAATAATTGAATCACACTATTGTTCTAATTAGGGTTTTCTTAAGCTATTGGATGCAAAAACAAAAATTGGCCTAATGAGCTTAAGAAACCTTAATCGCGAGAGATAAAATTCTACAAATAATTAATCACATAAATTTAAAACTTAAAATCGTATTGTTTGATAATCTACGTATTTTGTAGAATCCTATAAACATATTTTTGTACAAAAACTCTCAAAGATTAGCTAAATTATACCCGTATAACTTAGTAAACTATCCTAAAACTAAGTTAAATAATTAACTAATATTAATACATATATTTTGGTGGAGATCTTTGCCAGCAAGTTGTTCTTGGTTGGCTTGGAGGATGAGAGCCGAAATATTGCTTCAATAATGCACAAATTGTCAACAAAAATCAACCTTATAACCAATCAAAGATTGCCAAGTCAGCTCCTCATTTATGGCAATGAAAACAAGTGCTAAAACAGTTTTAAATGTAGAAGAAATTTGGATCAAATGGCAAATGAAACGCAGCCGCAAGCTTCTCCTTCTTCTCTCTCTATATATCTTTAAGCCTCTTAATGCACAAATAAACAATCACAACTTCCACTCGAAATTTCTAGAACAAAATTACTCCTAAGTAGCAACCAAACCAACTTATAAACAAAAATCAAACCGCTCAAATCATCTTAGTTGGAATCAGAAAAAACTATCAAGAAAAACGCTTGAAACAAGTTCAAGGTGAGTTGATGTAACTCGAATGGTTTTTTTTAAATCTAAGGATTAGAACTGACTTCTGATAATCATAGGAACATAACCAACACAAAAACAAGCTTCGAATTCCATCGGATCGACTCAATCGAGGTAAAAACCCGAAACCCTAGTTGTACTTTATTAGAATCAAAATTTAAGATTATATGTTTGTAGACGCGTTAGGAGTTGTTGTATGTTAATATTAAGATATAGAAACACTTATGAATGGTTTAGGAATGTTTTTGACTTAGAAAATTTAAGAAATATAAATTAGTTCATCGGAGAAGATGATGAACAGTGCTAACACTGTCCATAAGCCGGCAGTGTAGACGTCCAACACCAGTGGCTTACAAGGGTAGGCTGGCGTTGTAGAGATGGCTTACACTAAACAGAAGTTACGTAAAAATTATTTTCATGTAAAAAGGAACGAACACCGGCTATCTGGGATTTTTCGTCGGCGGTATATAGAGTCCGGCATACATTGAAAGCCGATGGCTTTCGAGCCTGTGCAAACGATATGAAATATTATGCAAATTAAAAGAATGCCGGCATCTGGGTTTCAATGCCGGCGGCGTAGAAGCCAGTGTACAAACCTGTTTTCCTTTTATTCAATCTGTAGTTCACGAATGAACAATTATATAATATTATAATTATATTATATATATTTATTTGCATGTCAAAATAGAAGTTACTAAATAATAAAGTAAATACAAATACTTAGAATATTTTGATTAATATTTGATAATTCTTAAAGCCCTAGAATTAGAGAAAAATATTAAGTGTTAATAAAAAAATTATAATTAATCAAATATTTGTTCTAGATAGATAAAATAGGTAAGAATGGAGATTGAAATAAGCTAAATTTGCGAATAATGTGACTTCTAAAAATAACAATATAATTATAAGAAATAAATTAGGAGAAACACGACGACACTAAGTAGTAATAAATAAATATGATTTTCTATATTGAGTTCGGTATAGAATAACATAAAATTAGTATTAATCAATACAAAACTTGATAAATATCAAGTTTAGGACACTAGATACGTATAGGGATTTAGCTATTTAATCTATATTATATTGATGAATACTTTATTCATCTTAATAGGTGACTTTGATACACTAGAAGATCTTCCAGCAGATTATTACGATTAAGTCACCATGAGTAAGTGAGTAATTCAGTCATATTGTACTGTTTGTGCTTGTAAATAGATGAACCTAAAATACAAAAACAATCAAATGAATGTTTTGTTGGAAAAATGTTGTGATTTGATTGTATGTTTGTTAATCTACCCTTACAAAGTGATAATACAATGATTTGAGGTTGTGAAGTAATATGATGATGATTGTGTGTAATGTATGATCACCATGAAATTGAATAAGAATTATGGACTTACTAAAGTAATTTGGTCATGCATTGCACGTACTGCATTATTGCATATAGAAATGGGTGACAGCCTGTTACTTATTAATATTTCGTTTCTCTGTTAACGCTTGGTTTTTCTAAAGTGTTAGTTCTTCCAAGGTTTTCTTTGTTCCATTGGTTCTACGGGAACTAAGTGGTAATGAAGAACACCGCCCGTAGTATCACTTCGAAATGATTAATACTTGGGAGTTTCTAAGGATGGATACAGGAAATGGTCAGTTAAATCTATTATATTTAAAGTGATAACCCTAAAACGAGAAATCGTTGATTTTCCTGTAAACTTAGCCTCTCCTAGGCAGGTAGGTCATAAAGTAAACGTTCTTCAACCCTGAAAAAAAGGGCGTAAATCTTTTTCTCTTTTTGGATTCTAAATCATCCAAGCTTGTATCTGTGCATATGATTGAGTGTTTACATTACATATGATTTGCTAATAACTTACGTGATGTATAATATGTCTGGTTATTCACTGAGCCGTGGTTTCGCTTATACTCCAACAGTCTTTTCAGGTTTACACTTCGACCCTGGTCAGTCACTTCTAGGAATATGGCTCCGGTAAGAGTTTAGGAGCTGGAAGTCTATGGTTCTACTTTGGATTAATGGTTATGTTTTCCTAGAATAGATTAGCTAGTGCTATTGTATCAGTTATGAACTACAAGAAGTCTACATGGGTTATAATAGTACTATGATGCTTATGATTAAAATAGCAGTTATTTATCAATTTAGTTCTTACATGTATTTATCATTTCTTATCAAGCAACTAAAAGATCCTGTTGTTTTGAAAATCTGTCACTCTTTGAAGGTAATCTAGTGATAGTATTCAAGTGTGACTTGTCTACTTCTACTAGGATACCTTCGTAGCAATGTAAACCCCGGAAATTTTCCACATTAGTACACGACTCTAAAGTAGAATGTATGAACTAGTTAATAGACTTAGATCCCAATAAAAACCTAAGAATAGATCAATGCATTGAATTGGTTAGATAAGGATTTAGAAATCGAATAAAGAACTTCTTTAACCCTAATTGATACCAAAAACGAGATTTCATATCTTAAATGGATAATTCGAGATATGATAAAAAGGAAATCTAAATTTCAAACCCGAAACTTATTATGCAAATAGATTAAATAGAAAAATATAAATATAGAGATTAAATGATTGCTTTTGAACTCAACAATGATTTGAGATTAGAACAATGAGTAGTAATGAGCTTATGTTTGGATTTAAACCCTAAATTGAAGATTCCTAGATAGTATTAAAAGCTACTAATAAGATTTCATGATAAGTATCAAAAACTAACGATATATATATATATATATATATAAAATTTAGCCTCTATATCAAGTGCGATATTAATTAGTTAATCAACTACGCTTATAGACAGGAAACGATAACCTAAAGATAAACTGTTAGGATTATAAATACACAATGAAAACATAAACTGATGTATAACTCAAGATCTAAACTTCAAATAAATAATTGAATCACATTATTGTTCTAATTAGGGTTTTTTTAAGCTATTGGATCCGAAAACAAAAATTGGCCTAATGAGCTTGAGAAACCTTAATCGCGAGAGATAAAATTCTACAAATAATTAATCACGTAAATTTAAAACTTAAAATTGTATTGTTTGATAATCTAAGTATTTTGTAGAATCCTATAAACATATTTTTGTACAAAAACTCTCAAATATTAGCTAATTTGTACCTGTATAACTTATTAAACTATCATAAAACTAAATTAATAAACTAATTAATATATATATTTATTATTGAGATGTTTTTCGGCTACAAATTGCTCACGGAAGGTTTGGATTACATGAAGAAAGAGGGAGCCAAAATTGCTTCAATAATGCACCCAATTTGTCAACAAAATCAACTCTTACTCCAATCAAGGATTTCCAACTCAACTTCACATTTATGGCAATGAAAACAAGTGCCAAAACAGTGTTAAATGTAGAAGAAATTTGGATCAAATTTAGAGGATGATGATGCAACCGCAAGCTTCTTCTTCTTCCTATATATATATATATATATATATCTTTAAGTATCTTAATGAAGAAACCAACAAACATAAAACACTCTCAAACTTTCCAGAACAAAATTACTCCTAAGTAGCAACCAAAATAACTTAAAAATAGAAATCAAACCGCTCAAATCATCTTAGTTTGAATCGGAAGAAAAACTATCAAGAAAAACGCTTGAAAACAAGCTTAAGGCGAGTTGATATAATTTGAATGGTTTTCTTTTAGATCTAAGGATTAGAACTGATTTTTGATAATCATAGGAACATAATCAACACAAAAACAAGCTTCGAATTCCATCGGATCGGCTCAACCGATGTAAAAATTTGAAACCCTAGTTATACTCTGCTAGATTCGAAATTTAAGATTATATGTTTGTAGATGCATTAAGATTTGTTGTATGTTAATATATAAGATATAGAAACACTTAAGGAATGGTTTAGGAATGTTTTGACGTGGAAAATTTAAGAAATATGAATTGGTTCATCAGAGAAGATGATGAACAGTGCTAACACTGTCCATAAGCCGGCAGTGTAGACGTCCAACGCTGGTGGCTTACAAGGTTAGGTCGATGGTATAAAGGCGGCTTACAATGAACAGAAGTTACGTAAAAATTATTTTCATGAAAAAAATAAACGAACGCCGGATATCTGGGATTTTATGTCGGTGGCGTATAGTCCAGCGTACGTTGAAAGCCGACGGCTTTCAAGCCGGTGCAAACGATATGAAATATTATGCAAATTAAAAGAATACCGATACCTAGGTTTCAACGCCGGCGGTATTGGAGCCTGCGTACAAATCTGTTTTCCTTTTTATACAATCTGTATTTCGCGAATAAATAAACATATAATAATTATAATTATATTATATATATTTATGTGTCAAAATAGTAATTACTAAATAGTAAAGTAAATACAAATATTTAGGATATTTTGATTAATATTTGATAATTCTTAAGATCTTAAACTTAGAAAGAAACATTAAGTGTTAATAGAAATTATAAATAATTAAATATTTGTTCTAAATAGAAAAAAATAGATAAGAATGGAAATTGAAATAAGTTAAATATATAAATAATGTGACTTCTAAAAATGACAAAATAATTACATGAAATAAATTAGGAGAAACACGACAACACTAAGTAATAATAAATAAATATGATTTTCTATATTGAGTTCGGTATAGAATAACATAAAATTAGTATTAATCAATACAAAACTTGATAAATATCAAGTTTAGGACACTAGATACGTATAGGGATTTAGCTATTTAATCTATATTATATTGATGAATACTTTATTCATCTTAATAGGTGACTTTGATATACTAGAAGATCTTCCAGCAGATTATTACGATTAAGTCACCATGAGTAGGTGAGTAATTCAGTCATATTGTACTGTTTGTGCTTGTAAATAGATGAACCTAAATACAAAAACAATCAAATGAATGTTTTGTTGGAAAAAATGTTGTGATTTGATTGTATGTTTGTTAATCTACCCTTACAAAAGTGATAATACAATGATTTGAGGTTGTGAAGATATGATGATGATTGTGTGTAATGTATGATCACCATGAAATTGAATAAGAATTATGGACTTACTAAAGTAATTTGGTCATGCATTGCACGTACTGCATTATTGCATATAGAAATGGGTGACAGTCTGTTACTTATTAATATTTCGGTTCTCTGTTAACGCTTGGTTTTTCTAAAGTGTTAGTTCTTCCAAGGTTTTCTTTGTTCCATTGGTTCTACGGGAACTAAGTGGTAATGAAGAATGCCTTCCGTAGTATCACTTTGAAATGATTAATACTTAGGGAGTTTCTAAGGATGGATATAGGAAATGGTCAGTTAAATCCATTATATTTAAAGTGATAACCCTAAAATGAGAAATCGTTGATTTTTCTGTAAACTTAGTCTCTCTTGGGCAAATGGGTCATAAGGTAATTGTTCTTCAACCCGGAAAAAGAGGACGTAAATCTTTTTCCCTATTTGGATTCTAGATCATCCAAGCTTGTATCTGTACATATGATTGACTGCTTGCATTACATATGATTTGCTAATAACTTGTGTGATGTATAATATGTCTAGTTATTCACTGAGCCATGGTTTCGCTCATACTCTAATAGTCTTTTCAGGTTTACACTTCGACCTTGGTTAGTTACTTCCAGGAACATGGCTTCGATAAGAGCTTAGAAGCTGAAAGTCTATGGTTATGCTTGGGAACAATGGTTATGCTTTCTTAGAATAGATTAGTTAGTGCTATTGTATCAGTTATGAACTACAAGAAGGCTATATGGTTTGTAATAGTTCTATGATACTTTATAATTAAGATAGCAGTTATTTACATTTATTTATTTACATGTATTTATCATTTCTTATCAAACAACTAAAAGATCCTGTTGTTTTGAAAAACCTGTCACTCTCAGAAGGTAATCTAGTGATAGTATTCAAGTGTGACTTGTCTACTTCTACTAGGGTACCCTCAGGGCGTGACATCTACAGTGTATAAGCACAAAAGTTTTAGACTAAGCATGACATCTAGTCGCTACTATAGATTCACCATGAACAGAGGGTTTTGGACATGTGCAAACATGAGTGGCATTTGAACGTCACCCCATCATTCAAATGTTGCATTAATTTGCACATAATTAGATCATTCTAATCATGTTCAAAACCACATGGAATCCAGATGCTATGTCTTAGCATTTGGACATTGTTTAGAGAACATGTTAAGATCTTCTAATTATAGCTATCGTTTGGATGCTATGCCCTATATCATGGGTGGCTTCTAAATGCTAGCTATTTTTATAGTAAGCTTATAGTTTAAACACTCAAACTATTTTATGCAAATTTTATAAGTTGTCAAGTTATGCATAAATAGATATACCATTCAATTAAATTAGTTTTGTTCTCATAAAAAATGACTTGAACCTATACGGTTCAACACTAATCACCATCGAGTCCCCATGACCAAATTTTGTGTTTCTAAATCAACTTTCTAGATGTCTACAATAACTATGTTGGGGACTTTCATTTGCATCAATATTGTTGGATCCTACTATAAAAGCAATCTACTAAAGAGTGAGTAAAATCACGACTCAATGAGATGGGAGTACAGAATTCTTATTACTACCTAATGCACAAACAAGATGTGAACCACATTTTATGCATGAACACACACATATGCAATGCAATGTCACCTATGGTCTTTTGAAAACCAACATGAGGTCTAAAGTATAATACCTAGGGGTGTAAAAGAACCAACTTGGTTCAAAAACTATATTTTAGGCTAAGTTCAAGCTTCATAATGATTACTTTGAGGAGTTTGTAAGCTTAATCAACTTAAGTTTGACTTTATATTGTATCATTTCAAGTCGAAGTTGGACTTAAGATTATAAGCTTAATCGTGGATAAGATAAGCTCAAATTTTGACTTTAGCTCTAGCTTAAGCTTGAGCTTAGTAATATACCATCTCGACTCAACTTGATTACATATCAAATAATGCCCCCTTGTCTTTGGGTTAGAGAGTTGATTGGACCATCAGTGTTCAAGTCATTTAAGTACATTTCTCTTCTTAGTTTTAAATCTAACCCCACTCAGGATACCTTAAATTCTATCATGCCCCAAAAATAAGGGATGTGAATAGTTCGTCACATACTCATATCGCATTGAAGGCAGAATACGAAAAGGTTTATTGCAAGACTGTTGAATTATGCACGATTACCATCCTGTGATCTTTA
>JAMXBD010002317.1:0-211789 GCA_024138025.1 Combretum micranthum | reverse complement strand
AGTAGAAATTAGTGTGATTAAAATTAATTGAAATTGAAATAAAAATGGATGGAAGAGGACATGGGGGGTGCCGGTTTTAGCTTGGTAGAGGGGGAGAAATTTATTTATTTTGTTTGTTTTGAAATAAAAGAAGTAATGTGTAAAGTATGATGTGATTAAAGTTGTATTGGGAAAGTAAATTGGAAGGTATAGGTATGGTAGAGTGTAAGAAAAAGTAGAGATAGGTGAATAGTAATGAATAGTAGAAAAGTACTATGAATAGTAGACTAGACAATTAAAATACCGGGAGTAAAGAAAATACGCGTAAACGGCCTATATCTGATATTTTTAATTACCGAAAAATTATAAAACTGATATTTTTGAAAACCTTATATTTTTATGAATCCATTGGTGTTGTTAGAATATTTTCACTATCCGTTGCACCAGGGCACGGTTTTTAAAAACTGATCCCGTTTGGATCCGAAGGACACTAGAAAATTACGAATATGATATTTTTAAGTTTTCCTATATGATTACGAACCATATTCCACAATTATCTCAATTTCGTTTGCTAGGGTTTAAGAACACGGGATTACCGGATTTAGATTCACTAGACTAAACATAGAACTAGGTTAACTTTAGGGTTTCGGTTTGACTTCCGGTTCTTAGGGTTTGCTTACATTATCGAAAAATCTAGGGGCTCACAACCTACCCTCCTTAAAGAAAGTTTTGTCCTCAAAACTTAACTATCGTACCTAATTCCTCAAAAAGATTTGGATATTTGCGTCGGATCTCATCCTCTGCTTCCCAAGTTACCTCCTCATGGTGTGATTCCTCCAAAGGACTTTGACATATTTGATCTCCTTATTCCAAAGCTTTTGGACTTTTCGATCCAAAAATCTTCATCGGATGTTCCTCATAAGTGAGTTTCTCCTTTAGCAACACTGGCTCCAACTCTACTACTAGATCTGGATTTGCTACATGCTTGCGCAAGACTGATACATGAAACATGTTGTATACTCTTGGCAGGTTTGGCGGCAAGGCTAAGCGATAAGCTAAATCTCCTACTCGTTTAAGCACTTCAAAAGGTCCAATGTACCGAGGGCTCAACTTTCCTTGTGAGCATACTCGATGTATACTCTTGATTGGATTTATCTTTAAGTAAACATAGTCTTCCTCTTAAAATTCGAGAACTCGCCTTTTCTGAGCTGCCTAGCTTTTCTGTCTATCTTGGGCCTCTTTCATTCGTTGTCGGATTATTCTTACTTTATCTACTGCATCTTGTACCAAATCCTGTCTAATAGCGAGTTTTTCCACATCATCCCAAAACAAAGGCGACCTATAGCATTGTCCATACAAGCTTCATATGGTGGCATTTGTATGGTAGAGTGGTAGCTGTTGTTGTAAGCAAACTCTATGAGCGGCAAATGAGCATCTCAGCTTCCTTTAAATTCCATAACACAGGCTCGTAACATATCTTCCAAGGTTTGGATTGTTTGTTCCGATTATCCATCAGTTTGGGGGTGATAAGCCATGCTAAAATGCAACTTTGTCCCCATACACCTTTGTAAACTCATCTAAAACTTATATATGAATCTGGGATCTCGATCTGATACAATCCCGATAGGTACTCCATGTAAACGTACTATTTCCTTTATGTATAGCTTAGCTAGCTTGTCCATTGAGTACGTCATGTTGATTGGTATGAAATGAGCCGATTTGGTCAAGCGATCTACCACGACCCATATGGCATCATATCCTGCCAATGTCCTTGGTAGTCCACACACGAAATCCATCGAGATTTGATCCCACTTCTGTAAGCCCCTAGATTTTTCGATAATATTAGTGAACCCTAAGAACCGGAAGTTGAAACGAAACCCTAAAATTAACCTAGTTCTATGATTAGTCTAGTGAATCTAGATCCGGCACTCCCGTGTTCTTAAACCCTAGAAAACGAAATTGAGATAATTGTGGAATATGGTTCGTAATTATATAGGAAAGCCTAAAAATATCAGATTCGAATTTTTCTAGTGTCTTTTGGATCCGATCGGGATCAGTTTTCGAAAACCGTGCCCCGGTGCACCGGATAGCAAGATTATTCCGACAACACCAATAGATTCGTAAAAATATAAGGTTTTCAAAAATATCAGTTTTAGAATTTTTCGGTAACTAAAAATAACAGATATAGGCCTTTTACGCGTATTTTCTTTACTACCGGTATTTTAATTGTCTAGTCTACTATTCATAGTACTTTTCTACTATTCATTACTATTTACTTATCTCTACTTTTTCTTACACTCTATTCTTACACTCTACCACACCTATACCTTACAATTTACCTTCCCCATACAACTTTAATCACATCACACTTTACACATTACTTCTTTAATCACATCAATTTTATTTTCTTTTTCAAATTATTTAATTACATCTAATTTCCACTCCCAAAAATCTATAAATACCCCTTTCTCTTCCATTCTTTCACACAAAAAATTCATACTAAAACTCTCCCAAAATCACTCCACAAAATTCCTCTCCCAAAATCTCTCTCAAGTCTCTTCTTCCTTAGAAAACCATTCCCACATAATACAAACCCATTCTTTTCTTCTTCAACCAACACTAAATTTAGGTAAAAATTTCTTATTTACTCATCATGTTCATATAACTTAACATGAGTTTAGTGTATGTTTCTTAGACTCATTGAGTTAAAGAAGCAACAATTTATTCATGTTTTGTTTTTGTTCATGTTTTATTTCTTTTTTCTTTATGTTGATATTGTTATTATTGTTTCTAACCTAACTTATATAGTATTATATATATATATTATTTAGAGCATATAAGCTCACTTGTTATTTATTTATTTTCAAGTCTTGCAATTTATTTATTTACTTGTTTTATGCAAATATTAAGACTAGTCTTTCTAGTCTTAGACTTGTCCATATCAAGTCAAAACAATTTTATTTCTTTACTTTTCTTTTCTTTGAGGACTAGTCTATTCTTAGTCCCGGATACCTTGATGAAGCTAAGGTTCCCAATACTTGACTTTACTTTTATGCTCTTATATATTTTGTTTATCTTATTATGTTTTTTATTTTATCCTCATTCATACATGAATATGCGATATTGTCTCAACCATAATGAAAATGAGCTTCCTTTAGTAATAGAAAGTAAGAACCCTCCTCAAAAATAAATTTTATCTCATAAGAAATTATTTTTCCATAAAGACTTAAAGTTTTGTCTTAACAAATATTTTTCTAAAGCTAGACAAGTTTAGCTCAAGTTTTAGTAATAACACTATATGAGATTTTATCAAGAAATACATAAAGTTATTACAAACTCTTCTTTCAAACAAATAAAATAAGAAAGTTTCTTTAAACATTCCTTAATCAACCAAAAGTTTTCTTAAACACATTTATCAAAATTTTCTACCAACATTTTAAATACTAAAGTCTAGATAAGTTTTCAAAAATTTACTTATAAAGATCATTTCTTTTAAAGTGGATCTAAGAAAAGCTATAGAACATATACCCATGAAGTATTTAGAAAAACTATGTTTTCCAAAACATTAGAAATAAAGTAGTAGGAATTTAAAAAGATTAAAATTACTTTTATTTAAGAAAAAAAAGAAGGAGATGCTCACTTTTAGTAAAATAAGAAATTTCTTAACAAAACTAATTTCTTTACAAAACTTAAGCTTATCTCACTTTCAAAACATATGTACACAAGAACATTGTTGAGACAACACCACCAAATTCATGCATATGGTTTGAGTATATATATTCAAGGGATTTTCTTTCAACCATATAATGTATCTATATTTTTGTACAAAAGCCCTTGAGTGAAGTAAAGTTTGAAAACTCTAGTTTTGAAGTTTGGAAAATTCGTATCAAATCTGTACGCTACTATTCCGAGGCCTAAATAACTTCTTTTGATAAAAATAACCTTAGAAATAGATAGATCTTTTCGAGTAGGTAGAAATCGGTATATAATATGCGAAATTCCGAGTTAAAATGAGCAAGTTATGGCCATTTTAAGTTGGAATTTCCATTCCATACGATTTTTACGAATTCTCTAAGATAGAAGTATAGAATTTGAATAGATCTTGGATGAAATACTCATGTTGGGTATTTCTTTTGTTTAGGTGTCGAGGATCACGATCTTGTCTTCCCGAGGATTACTTCGACTCCTAGATCGCTATGGACGAGTGAGTTTCCTTTACGCTTATGTATTCGCATGTGCTTGTAGAATAGAGCACTAGATGTTAGGAAAAGATAAAATTGATATGCATGTGGGATATTATGGGAATTATGTATGTGATTCGTTGTGTGCGATCAATGAACGATAAGTATATCGAACCTGATTTGTGATTGATATAAATGTTTCCATGTATGTATTGTTATGTGTGCAAATATTGTTTGATCGCTTTAAATGATTTAATGTCATATTGAAATCACCATATAATAAATTGCTCATGCATATCACTTAGAATATCATTTCGAAGTTTTGCTACTACTCCTCAGCGTGGGACCGGAAAGGTAAGCTGCCTAGCTACATCTTGAGGGTTAGGACGTACGGGGAATACGGCCTCAAGGTGTAGCCGAGCCGGATCGATCGCTTTGGTATGAAAGCCCGGGGACTAGTAGTACGGTTCGTTGGAACCCCAAGACGCGCGCAACTTCCAGGAGGTCGTTCGGGACCCAGTTCAAAGCATTCCCTAACCACCGATGGAGGGGTAAATCCATCATACATACGAAACCGGATAGTCGTATGTAACGTTTGATCATATGGTTGTTGCATTTCATATGCTTGAATTAATAAACTTGGTTGATTGCTTATTCTGAATACTATTGCGTAAGGAATATCTCACTAAGCTAGTCATGCTTATACTCCTATAGACTTTTGATATTGCAGGATTATCTTTTGCACCCGAGACCACTTGATTTCCCGGGTAGAATCCTTATTTTGAGAAGCTTTTGGAGGAATTCTATTTTGAAGTTATAGAGTAGATTTCTTCTAAAACCTTCTAGCTTTAGTTATGATATATTCAGTAGAACCATGTTGTTATATATATCGGGGGAATGCCCCTTAGAAGTTGTAAGACTTTATATTTTTATGAAATATATTAAGTGTTATTTTGTATGTTCCGCTGCCAACATCTTAAAATGCATTACTTCAACGGTCTCCCTTTGTTGTGAGTGTACGCCTTGTACCGATATGGAAGCTTTCGAGTGACTAAGGTAGTTCTTGAGCTTTAATATTGCGTAGGCGGGCTGTCACGTTTAGGGTACCCGTTGGGGCGTGACAACTTCCATTCGAGTATCGGCAAAGGTTTTAGCAATCCTCTCGGCCTTTGATGTTCCACCTTTACTTGTTGACAAGTTAGGCACTTCATCACATAATCAGCTACATCCCGTTTCATTCCATTCTACCAAAAGTGGCTCTTGAGATCTTGATACATCTTAGTTCCTCCTAGGTGTACTATGTATCCTGAGTTATGAGCTTCACTCATAATTTCTTTTCTCATTTCCTCATCATCCGGCACACATAGCCTTCATTTCATCCTTACTATATCCTCTTCATCTATGTTGAAGTCAATATACTTTTCTGCTTGCACTTCTCGTTTGATCCTTTATATGACTTCATCGTATTGTTGAGCTTCTTTAATTCATTCCACAATGGTTGGTTCCATCACTAAGTTAGATATTTCAACCTCTACATCTTTTCCAATGAATTCGATACTCAGCTTTTCGAATTCTTTTATCAACTCCTTTTGGTTGGTTAACAAAGCGGCAACTTCCTCATGATTCTTTCAGCTTAAGGTATCAGCAACGACATTAACTTTTCCTGGACAATAATTGGTTCCAAGATCATAGTCCTTTATAAGCATTAACCATCTCTGTTGTCGTATATTCAACTCCTTCTGAGTGAATAGGTACTTGAGTCTCTTGTGATCCGTATATATTTCGCATCTTTGTCCATACAAGTGATGCCTCCATATTTTGAGTGTGAAAACAACAGCAACTAGCTCCAAGTAATGCGTCGGATAATTTTGCTCGTGTGGTCTTAACTGTCGTGAAGCATAAGCAATCACTTTCCGTTCTTACATTAGCACACATCCAAGACCATTTCTTGATGCGTCGCTATGCACCGTGTAAGGCTTCTCAGGGTTTGGCAAAACGAGTATCGGTACGGATACAAGCTTTTGCTTGAGCTCTTGGAAGCTCTTTTCTCTTTTATCGGTCCAAATGGACTTCTCATTCTTTTGAGTAAGTTGTGTTAATGGCTTTTCTATTGTCGAGAAATTCTTCACAAACTTTCGATAATAGCTACCTATACTAAGAAAGCTTCTTACTTCCGTTACCGTCTTCGGTTGCTTCCACTCCATCACTGCTTTAATCTTTTTGGGATCAATCGATATGCCATTTCCTGAAACAACATGTCCTAAAAAGGATATCTTATCCAACCAAAAGTCACACTTTGACAATTTGGCATACAACTTATGTTCTCTTAACGTCTAAAGCGCCATACAGAGGTGTTTCTCATGTTCCTCTCGTGTAGTCGAGTAGACCAAAATATCATCGATGAAAACTATAATGCACTTATCCAACAAGGACTTATAGATTCGATTCATCAGGTCCATGAAAGCAGCAGGTGCATTCGTCAATCCAAAAGACGTCACTAAGAACTCATAATGTCCATAACGAGTTCGAAAAGTAGTCTTTAGTACATCCTCCGGCCTTACTCTTAATTGATGGTATCCAGACCTCAAGTCGATGCGTGAAAACACACTTGCTTCTTACAACTGATCAAAGAGGTCATCAATCCAGGGTAATGGATACTTATTCTTGATGGTAACCTTATTCAACTCCCGGTCGATACATAACCTCATAGACCCATCCTTTTTCTTAATGAACAAAATTGGTGCCCCATGGTGATACACTTGGGCGTATAAATCCTTGATCCAGAAGCTCTTGTAATTGCTTCTTGAGTTCCTTCAACTCTACCGGCCTTGTGGTATGGAGCTTTCGATATTGGCTCGGTATTTGGCATCAAGCTAATCTCAAAATCGATCTCTCTCCTTGGTGGCAATCCAGGTAATTCCTCAGGAAAAACATCAGGAAACTCATTGACTATAGGTATATCCTCCACCTTTGGTCCTTCACTTTCTTCTTCTATAGCATTATTTGTCGATCGATCTCCTCCTCATTTGTCACTGACTTGAGCGAAATTAATCCTTGCCTCCTTATGACCACGGATTCTCCTTTGAACTCAATATCCTTCTCGCTCATATCCTTAAAATTCACCTTCTTCTCCCGACAATCTACCATAGCTTTAACATGGGTCAACCAACTCATTCCAAGAATTACTTCATACTTATTCATTTCCAACACAATCAAGTCACTTGTCGTATGGTATCCTTGGATCTCTAAAGGACATTCCTTTAAAATCTCTCGGGTGGTTACAACGCTATCCGTGGGTGTCTTTATCTTGAAGATGGTAGCGGTGGTGACTATAGGTAATCTACTCTTCTTAGCAAGGTTGGGGGTGATAAACGAATGGGTGGCTCCGGTATCAAACAAGGCATAAGCGGTCTCACTAGCTACTCATATACTTCCTACGTTCAACACGCACTAGTTACTAACCATATCTAACTTTTCTAAAGCTTTAGGACTAAGAGGTATAGGGATTCTATTATTATAGATTGATACGTAAAAAGATACTATAAACAAACAAAATGATAGCTTAAGGTTAAGGCTAACCTACAACGAGTCCATGATCATAGCCTTCATCTCCCTCCAAGGCAGCAAACTCACATCCTTCTTCCTCATCATCAACTTCCTCGCACATCCACTAGCCTTCCAGGTTATAAACTCTCATTCCATGCATCGACATGGCAGAGCGGTTCCCATTTCCATTGCCATTATTAGTTCTGACAAGGAGGATCCTCTCGAGGTGTTGGATGATCTCACTAAAGCATTTTTGCTCTTTGGGCATTCATTTGCAAAGTGCCATGGCTGCTTACACATAGCAGATACTGGTGTTCTTCTTGGGACACCTTAGGATTTTATGATCTGGGCTGGCACAAAAGAAGCACTTGTTGTGCAATTGTGGGCAAGACTTTGGATAATGCTTCCCTCAGCATTTCCAGCATGTGACATCTACCTTGGTCACCTCCCTCTGATTTCTTCCACTTCCTTTGAAACTTCTAAAGGTCTTAAACCTCTTATTTTTGAATCCAGAACTTGGTCCTTCATAAGGCTTCCTTCCAAACACAAACACTTTCTTTTCCGAAGCTTTTGTTTTCATCTTTTTGGCTTCTTCTATAATTCGAGCCTTTTCCACTAGCCCCTTATAACTTCTAACATCAAATTCCACCAAATGAATCTTTAGGTCCTCGTCTAATCCTTTTAAGAAAACTTGTCTCTTTAACTCCTCGCCGTGCTTATAGGATTCAGGAGCATATTGTAACAAGCGACTGAACTCGATTTTGTACTACTCGATGGTTCTCCCCTTTTGAGAAATATTCAGGAAGTCAGTACTGTACCGAACTCTGAGACTCCCTGGAAAATAGTTCTCCAAGAACTCTTCTCGAAACATATCCTAAGTAACTGGAGCAAGCAATTCTCGCTTCTTCGATTCCCACCATATGCGGGCATTAAACTTCAACCTTAATGTCCCAAAACTGACTCTTAAGTGGTGGGGTACCTCATAACCATCAAATGATCTCTCGATTTAGGCCAACCAATCTTCGGCTTCATCTGGTTTTCTGAAGGTTCCATCAAAGCAAGTGTTATTTTTGATGAAATTGGCGAGCAAGTTTTGGTGTGATCTTGACGGTGGCGGTGGTGGAAATGGCGTGGCATGCGACTATTCGCCGGGTGCTTCTACCATAGCTTCAGGAGCATTTTGTGGTGGAGCAGGTGCTGGGTTACTTTGATTTTGTTGTTGAATCAAAATAGTCAACAATTAGTTCATTTGTCCAAGGGCAATAGCAAAGTCATTTTGCTGGTTCGGGCAGGAGCAAGGTTATTCTCTAGTTGGTTTTGCAGGGGTACTCCTCGTTCAGCAAGTATGTTGTTGGAATCTCGTTGTTCTCTATTCCTACGTCTTCTTGGATGGTTGTTTAATGTTTAATTTTAATTTCTATTTTACGCTCTATACTGACGTTTACAGAAATCACGAAAATCTCAATTATAGACTAGAAATTTAAATCAAGGTACAAAACTTAAGGAAATAAATTTGCAAAATAGGAATCATTAGGAACTTAATAAGAAATTAGGAAATTCAAATACAATTTAAAGAAATCACAAGGTAAGAAATCAAAACCATGCATCTTACTCACAAAAAGAAATAATACAAACGCCATAAAAACAAAACAAAGGAATTACATTATTAAGAAATCATTAGGTTACTTTTATTTGTTAAACACTTAACTACATCTTTTAATTAGTTGCGATTTAATACTAAGGTGTTACGTCTAGGATGAACATGATGCTTTCTTCTCATCGTGGCTCCTTACTTCTTTTCTCGATCCTTCAGTTGAGACTTGAGGGAATCCGGGGTTGGTTTTGCCTTCTTCTCGCCTTCGATTTCTTGAAAGAATATCCTTACCTTTGATCTGTTGATGACGTCCACGAGACTCGTTTCCGACGTTACATAAGGTTGGTTGTATAGTCTTTTACGTAAACGTATTTTTCTTTTAGTTTCATTAACAAAAAGCTAGTTAACTCTTTTTTCTTACTAACTGCAACTTACGAGGGTTGTGTTTTCTTAAGCCTTAAAACGGTTTGGAAATCCTCCTATTTTTCTTAGGGGTATAAACTAGTTCTATGGCCACCTACACCTCTTAGGTATAGTCATAAAACATGTGGTTTCCCATATATCCCCACTTTCTATAATTCTAGGATTTTTTTTCCCTAAAACTCTTATGGCTTAATCTTAAACTTATCCTATCCCTAAGACTTCTACTTCTAACTTATTGTTTCTTTCCCTAATCTTGATGCTTTGATACCAACTTAAACTGTCACGCCCCAACGGGACCCTAAATGTGATAGCCCACCGTACGCAATATTAAAACTTAAGAATGACTACCTTAGTCACTCGAAAGCTTCCATATCGATACAAGACGTACATTCACAACAAAGGAAGGCCGGTGGTGTAATGCATTTTAAGATATTGACAGCGGAACATGCAAAATAACACTTAATATATTTCATTGAAATAAAAAGTCTTACAACTTCTAAGGGGCATTCCCCTGATAATTTCATAACAACATGGTCTTGCTAAGATAAATAACAAAAACTAGAAGATTTTAAAAGAAATCTACTCTAAGACTTGAAAACAGAATTGCTCCAAAAGCTTCTCAAAATAAAGGTTCTACCCGGGTGGTCAGGATGGTCTCGGGTACAAAAAGGATAATCCTGCAATATCAAAAGTCTATAGGGTTATAAGCATAACTAGCTTAGTGAGATATTCCTTACGCATAAGTACTCATAACAGGCAATCAACCAAGTTCATTAATCAAGCATATGAAATGCAACAACCATATGATCAATCAGTACATACGACTTTCCGGTTTCGTATGTGTGATGGATTTACCCCTCCATCAGTGGTTAAACTTCACTATCTTCTTTGACAATCGACAACAGCTTTAACAAGCATTAACCAACTCATACCAAAATCGTCTCATACTTACTCATTTCCAATACTATTAGATCACAACTTGTAGGGTGTCCTTAAATCTCCATAGGGAAAGCTTTCAACATTTCCTTAGTTGTTACCACACTCCCGGTTGGGGTCTTTACGCAAAAACCAGTGGTGGCGATGACTATTGGTAACCCAATTCATCTAGCCAAGCTGATAGTGATAAATGAGTGTGTGGCTTTCGTGTCAAATAAAACGTAAGCAATTGTCCTGGCTACTTGTATATGTCCTATGGCCAATATAAACTAATTACTAACCTGACGTTTTATTCTGACCTTATCTATCTAACTTCTCAGCTTTAACTAACTTTAACCTATTTCTTCTCTAGCTTTTTCTCTTTTTGCAATTCGTTATAACAGCAAAAGGGTAATGAAGAAAAGGTGATAAAGCTAACTGCAACAAGTCCAAAAATCTTGACCATCATCCTCCTCGAAGGTAGCAAGCTCACATTCATCATCCTCCATTTCCTCATGAATCCATTATCCTTCAAGGTTATAGATCCTCATCCCATGCATTACCGATGCAGAACAGTTACTATTAACACTTCAACTCCCATTTCCAAGCTTTACTGGGGTCCATCTTCCAAATGATCTAGTTGGTGCATTCTTCCTTTGCGGGCTTCATTTGCAAAGTACCCCACTTGTTTGTAACATAACAGATGGTCGTTGCCTTCTTTGGGTAGTCGGGCATTTTATGGTTTGGATCTCCATAAAAGAAACATTGCCATTCAACTGTGGCATCTCTTGGGAAATGGGCCTCCCTTGCATTTCCAACAAACTGGATACTTTAGGGTCGGGCTTACCGCTGTTGATATTACTCTTAAAATTGTGAATGGTTTGAACTTTTTTAGGGATATTATAGACATGAATTATCCATGATATTAATTATTATATTAAGTAAATTTTGGGTCTTGAGTTATATTTTTATTTAAGAATTGATACTTAAATCAATAATATTTTCAATTCAGGTAACTTTAATCATAACAACACACTTTGAAGCAAATTGGAGCAAAATGGACTCAAAACATCATCCACAACAAGGATCACGGCCCCTTGGTCGCCCGCCAAAGAAGAAAAATGCATATCAGAGGCAATCACCCCCATTTGGTTGCCCGTGATATGAAGATATGAAGGAGAAAATTTACCCACAGTAGAATTCCCCCTTTTGGTTGCCTGTGCAAAGGTAGGTGATTTGGACAAAAATGAAAGAACAGCCAAAATAACGCCATTTTAGTCGTCCGTGATTGATTTTTCTACCAAATGATGTCTTTTATTTTCTTTCATTTAAGTGACACATTGGTTGGATAAAAGACACAACTATTCATCCAAATGTTGTATTGGTTCGTCAAAAGGTACAACTATTGTAAACCCTAAAGTTTTTTGATCGGTATAAGGTTAAACCGTAATCGGAAGGTCAACCAAAAACCCTAATTAAGTTAACAAAACCCTAGTTAGACGTAACATTTAAGTTCGACAATCTTGTGTTTGCAACTCTAAGTAAGTAAGTAAGAAATTAGTATGTGGGATAGTTCGTAATAAAATAAGGAAGCTTAAAAAGATCAAATTAGTAAAACCGCAAATTGTTTTAAACCCGAACGGATATAGTTCGTGAAAAATGTTTCCTGGAGCTTGGAATAGTAAAAATATTATGGATATACTATTAGACTAGTAAAAATATAAGGTTTTCAAAATATTAGTTTTATAATTTTTCGGTAAGTAAAAATACAGATGTCGTATTTATATGCGTTTTTTTTACTATCGGTACTTTATTATCTATCTATTTTACATTACACTATTCATTACTATTATACACTATTCATTTATCTTTACTTTTTTTAACACCTACTTACACTCTATACACCTATTATATTTATTTTTTACCTTTCCATAACATTATATCACATCTACTTTACTTATTATTACATTTAATTAACAAAAAATACAAAAAATATCATCTCTCACTCTCTCCTTTCAACATGGCCGGCGCCCCCTTCCCTCTCTCTCAATTTTTTTTTCAATTTTTTTTATTTAAATCACACAAAATTCACTTTTCATTTCCTATAAATACCCCCTCCTCTTTCACTTCATTCACACATTTACTACCCACAAATTCACTATCAAATCTCTCCAAAATTCCCCTCTCAAAACTCTTTTGGCAAACACTCTCAAAACTCTCCCAAAATACTCTCAAACCCCCTTTTTATTCACAAAACCCATATTATTCCAAAATCCTTTTAGGTAAATTTTTCTTTATAAGTTCTTCTTACTATGTCATGTAACTTTACATGACCATGGTATGAGTTTCCTAAACTTATTCTTATGGAAGCTATACTATGTTCATTATTGTTCTTGTTCATGAAAATCTATTTTTTTTTTCTAATTTTTATGTTGTTATTATGTTTTACATATTATGTTAACTTCTTATATATAGTTAACTAAATATAATTATGTATCTACATATATATATATATATATTCTTTAGAGCATATAAGCTCACTTGCAATTTATTTACTTTCATGCAAAGTAATTTATTTTTCTTTCTTTACAATTTATTTATTTCATATTGTTTTAAGACTAGTCTCTAGTCTTAGACTTGTCCTCATCAATTCAAACAATTGTCTAACTTTATTTTTCTTTCTTTTTGGGACTAGTCTACTTCTTAGTCCCGGAGACTTGAAGAAGGTAAGACTCCCAATACTGACTCTATTATTTATTATGTTACTTTTGCTTGTTATTATTCTCATGATCATGCACCTAATGATTGTTGTCTAAACCATAAAGCTTCAAAATATTACTTTTGTCAAAAGGAGATTTTATCACCAAAGGTCTATATGAAATTTAGAATTTATGATTTAATGAAAGTAAATTTATCTTTTCAAAACTCTAGGAAGGACTCACTATAACCTTGAAGCTACCTTTGTTTGAAAAGTTTTTTTAATTATTTCTATATTACATTGTTTTCCAAAAAGAAGATGACTTTTGATACAAAAATGTTTTCTATAAAAACATAATATAAAGGAAAACCCCATAAAAAGGGGAGAGTTTTCAAATCAAGATTTTCAAATAAATGGTTAAAGAAAAATTTGTATAGAAAACAAATAGGAAAAGTGACACTAATATTGAAATTTTTGAAAAGAAGAAGAAATTTATTCTTATAAAAAGTCGTTAAGGAAAATAGTAGGAAAAACATGAAATAATTCTTTGAAAACAAAAGAATCAAAATATTCATTTTAAAAAGATTTACAAAATGGATTTCTTGTAAACTATGGTTTTCTAAACTTTTAGCTATCATTATTTTACTCAAGAAATTTGGTTGGACAACAAACACTTGAGCATGGATGAAATATGAGCTCTATATATATGAAAAGGAATTTCTCAACTATTATATAACTAAGTATTTATCAAAACAATTTTTGGATGATTTAATGTTTGAAACAAAATGCTTTTGGATGGGAAATTCGAGGTGAATCTGATCGCCATATTCGAAGCCTAAATGATCTAGTTTGATGAAAATAGTTTTAGACAAGGATAAATCTCTTCAAATAGGTAGAAATCGGTATATTATATGCGCAATTCCGAGCTAAAATGATCAAGTTATAGCCATTTTAAATTGGAATTATCTTCTATGCGAACTTTGACGTTATTATCACATAGTTTGTCAAAATTCAAGAAAGTTATCAAGAAATACTCATTTCAGGTATTTTTCTTGTCTAGGTGATCTCGAGGAAGAATACCCATATCCCGAGGATTGTTTCAACTTAGTAGATTGTTTGAGCGACTCATCCGTTTAGAAGAAGTATCGTCATGGCAATGTGAGTTTATTTCCTTAAAATGCTTTACTTGATTGTGCTTGTAGTTTAGTCACATTAGAATTAAAGAAAACAAATTGCTATGTATGTGAAAATTGTTGAAAGGATTTTAAGAATATCGAGTGGTGGAAATTGAGATTAAATAATTGTTGGTTTTAGTATAGCACTTATATGTATGAGATTCTGATCACCTTAAAATTGACAATAATGATGCTATCATATCTTAAATAAATTGATTCATGCATACCCGAAGTGAGTCATATTGCATGGGTTTATTATCTTTGGGTGAAAAAGATAGTATCATGGTCGAAAGCAACACTTGGCGGCTATGATCGAAAGCGATTGCTTGGCGACATGGAATCAAACCAATGCTGTCGAAAATTCGAAGGCTTGGCTTAACTCGAGTAGACTTAATATGCTTGGCGGTAATGATCGGCATCATAACTCGGCTAAAACTACTCGTTTTGAGATTACTTATCATCAAATCCCGAACGGAGGGCGTAAATCCATTCAACTATAGTTCGTGGAAAACTACATGCCTTGTTTGCTCATGGTGTGTGTTGCATTTCACTTGTTTTCTTAAATAATTTGTTTGTATTTTTACTACACAAGAATTTACTTATGGAAATAATTCTCACTAAGCCTATTAGCTTATATCACTATAGATATCTTTTACAGTTTAACTATTTGTGGTTGAGGCCATGTGGACCCTAGAACCAGGTATTTCCCCTTTTTGATTAAAGAATTTAGATGAAGTTTAGCATTAGTTTAGATGTAGACTTCATAGAAATTTCTTGTAATAGTTTATAGTTATTTTGGTAGGAATGCCCCGAAGACGTGTAAGACAATTATTATGAATGAATGAATATTATGATTTCCTTTTTCTCAAATTATTATTGTATCTTTTTAAGCTTCATATTTCAAAGTATAGTCCTCTAAATTTGTGAGAGTACGCTTTACACTTAATACTGAAGCTTCTGGGATTAACAAGGGTTGTCATATTTAAGCTTTAATATTGAGTGTGACGAACTGTTACGTTTAGGGTACCCTTTGGGGCGTGACAACTATTCATCTAATTATTGTATTGGTTGGCTAAAGGCTACAATTATTCATCCAAGTGTTGTACTGTTTCACGAAAATCTAAGATTATAAAGAGAAGGAGAAGACATCTATCAGAGATACAGAACATAGGTAGAGATAGAAAGACATTATTCATAGATTTATAGAGATCTATATAGTGATCCACATTGAGATCTATATAGAGATCCACATAAGATCTATATACAAACATATATACATATATACACATACATATATACTTGTATTTGGTTGTTGAAGTATTCAGACATTTGTATCATAAATAAGAGTATTATTATGTTTCTTTCTATTTATATCTATTGTTCTATTTTCTTATTATATCATGTATGATAATTATTAGGACCCATGTAGTCATAGGGTACATGTATTTTCAATGAATTATATATTTAAATGTTGTATGAATTCTTAATCTCTTTAGTGTAATAATATATCTAATTCTAAGTAGTGCATGATTTAGGTTCAAATCAGATTTTGATAGGATGCAATTGAAAAATCTACCCGTAGATAGATCTATATTATAGAGAAAGATTTCCCATGATGCCTAGAGATAGGGTTGTGGAATTTCCTGCATACAATTAAATAATTACCATTAGGATCATATTTTTAAAGCAATTTAATCGGTTGTTAACTAAGAAGAGATTCCAGTAGACAAGACAAGATTAGGATTCAATAGATTCGAGAAAGTCATTGAACTATAAATGGGAATCCCGCAACTAAGAATGATTCAACAACTATGGAGTTTGTAGTACATGTTGTCTAATTGGTGAAGCGAGTCTGAATTGTTATTAGTTAATTTAAATTTCTTTTTAATGCATGATATAATATAGTTTTAGTTGAAAATTATTTAAGTAAATTAATATAAATCTTGATCTAAATTTATTCTACTAGATAATAATTAAGAGGGTGAGTAGTAGTACTTACCGATGGTCCCAAGGAATACGACCCTATAATCCATCTTATACTACAATTGATAGATGCACTTGCCTAGTGTAAACTAGATCATAGGAAAAATCATAGGAAATAATTTTAAAAACTTGATCTAGTTATGAAAACGCACATCAAGTTTTTGGCCCGTTGCTGAGGAAAATGGTATGCAATATTAAGAAAACTCAATTGTTGTTAATCTAGCTTTATATCTATTTGTTTAATTAATCTTATATTAATTATATTTATTTATTTTTTTATGTGTGTAGATGATAAGTTATTACTTAAATTTTTGCATTATGGACTTAATTGTAGACCATTGATCTTTTTCTCAGATCTATAGTACATACATATATATATATATATATAATTTAGTGAAGATTAGAATCACACAACATCTTCCTGTGCAACCGTGATATGGATCTTGGAAGGTCATTTCTATTTTCAAGAGTCATGGATTGACGGTGCTGGAATTAAGTGTATAAGAGGACCAAATATGTTGCAGAATCACATCAAATCAATTAGGAAAGTTCAGTTCTTTTCTTTGTTATTTTATTTTCTTCTGTGATTTAAGTAGACATTGGGGACAATGTCTCCAATAAGTGTGGGGAAGGGAATATATAGAATAATTGAAGTATTGTGTTATATTGAATTTTTTCCTCATTTAACCATGTTTAGAAAAAAAAAAAATTCATGGTGCAAAAATTTTGGAGAAATTTTTTCTGATATCTCACATATTAACAAACTAAGTGACTACTATTAAATATTGTCTTATGTTCTTACTTTCTTTTGCATTTTGGTTAATATGTTAGAATTACATGAGGAAATCTAAGTGATGTAGTATTACTTGTCATTTAACTAGGAATTCATATGTTAAGAATAGCACAAGGTTCTTAGTAAAAGTTAGTTAATTAATTTCTAAAACTTGACTAAGTGCATGGGTTTTTATTCAATTTTCTTGAAGGCTACATACTTTGCATGATAGAAGTCCAAATGAAATGAAGTTAGAAATCTATAATCCCCTTGTATTAAAAAAAAAAAAATCTAAGTATGTGGAGGTTCAATGGTTCCCTTTAAAACCATGTCACCTAAGGTCGTCTGGCCTGGGATCAGGTGATCGAGGAAACTTACTTAACAAAAGAACCATAGTTCAGTAAGTCTTGTAACTCGAGTCATTAAGCCCGTGGGATGCCTCTTAGGGGAATAAGATCTGTTAACTTAGGTGATGAACTCGGATTGTCGATTGAAAGCTCGCTAAATGGGTTGCAAGTCTCCTAAAAAACTGGACAAATAAAGAAAAATGTATATGAAATAACAAAGGAATAAAAAAAAATGTAAGGACTTTTGATTGAACTTATATCAGCTATAGAGATAATTGAGATTGCCTATACTCTCATGTTAAGGGGATAGAATTGGCTAACTGTCTTTTACTTGTTGATCTTGTATATAGTTTTTCAAATTTTGAAGTCTTATTTAAATGATGAGGGTAAAGGCTACATTACTTGGATTAGCCTTGGAATTCTAGCAAAATTAACTCAAGGCATGTCATGATTAGTAGAATAGGACAACAATGTATTTAATGGTGAAGTCACTTAGTTTATTAATATATTCTAATTCTAAGTAGTGCATGATTTAGATTAAATCAGATATTTAGGGATGCGATTGAGAAATCTATCCATGAATAGATCATAGAGAAAGATTTCTCATGACACCTAGAGATAGGTTGTGGAATTTTCTACATATAATTAAATATTACCATTGGGATCATATTTCTAAAGCAATTTTAGTCGACTATTAACTTGGAAGAAATTCCAGTAGACAAGACTAGGAGTAGGATTCAAAAGACTCGAGAGAGTTATTAAACTAGTAAATGGGAATCTCGCAGTTATGAATGATTCAACAACTATGGAGTTTGTAAGCTCCGGAATATTTCAATAAATAACTTCAAGATGAACTTCGAAAATAAACCCTAAAAATCACTCCAAATTAAAAAACTTGAACTTTAACTAATCCTAAAACATGAGCGAATCTAGAAATTTCGAATCTTGAGAAAAATGAGAATCCTTAAAAACAAAATAAGAACTAACATACTTCAATGCCAAAACCACTACGTACAAATTCTATACTTAACTCCAACTTATAAAATCGGGTAATATAAAGCCCAAAACAAATTATTAAAAAGTAAATAATGATTAACCTTCGGAAATAAACTCAATACAAAGAATTCAGAAAACGTCGAGAGATATTAAATACTTACAAAAATAAAATTTAGATAAATTTCTCAAAATCAATATGTTGTATAAACATAAAATATCAGTCTCTAAATTGCTAAAGATCTAAACCGGAAAATCACTCGAAACCCTAAGTGGAATACAATAGTTTTAGTCCGGTAATCTAGCCCTTAACCCTAGAAGCCGAGGTGTAGTTTAAGTATGGAGAATAACTCGTAGTAATACAAGTTTGCTTAAAAATATCAGATTGGTAAATTTTTGACCTATTTCGAACTCGTTCGGATACAGACTTCGAAAAGCATATCCCGAGGCTCGAGATATCAAAAATATATCATTAGTACTGTTAGACTCGTAATTTCATAAGATTTCCAAATATATCAGTTATATAATTTTTCGGGTTATAAAAGTTACAGTTATAACCTTTTTATCGTATTTTCATTACTACCGATAATTAATCATATTTTGCACTATTCACTTCTATTTCATTACACAATTTTATTATTCTTATAAACCCTTATATTTTTAGATAAATATTTTATATATTATAGAAATTTTTTTTTCTAAAATTTAGTTCGTTTTAGGCTTATACGAGATCAGATTTGTTTAAGCCCGATACTAAAAATAAATAAATTAATTTAATAATTAAAAAATATTTTAAAAATAATTTTATTTCATAAAATAATTTTTTAGAATTTTTCGGGTTATAAAAATATCAATTATAGCCCATATTCGTGTATTTTGATCATACCGGTAACATATTTGTTAAAATACTAAAATAATTCAAATAATTACTTAATTTATTTATGAAATTTCTGCCACTTATTTAAATATTTTTCCTAATTTTATTTTGTATTTTTCTTAATAAAAAACACTTTTTCCAACCCATACTTCAAGTACCTTACACATATCACTTCCTTTTCACTTAATCTTTCTACACTTTGTCCCATACTTCATGGCAGATTTTGACCCCCTTTATGGCTTCCTTGACTCTTGAATTACTCCAAAAATTAATTACAATAACCCTCTTTCAACCCTTCTTCAAGAAGCTACATTACACATTTATTACACAATTCAATTTTAAGTCAAATTCAAATAATTTTTCTCTCTCCCCCCCCCCCCCCCCTCTTTCACGTGCAGTAGCCCTCCCAAATTTGGTGCCCTTGTTTTATTTTTTTTCTTTCTTTCATTCATTTAATACACTCATTCTCTCTCTATTTCATTTACTCATTTTTCCTTTTACCATTCCTTAACTTTTCTCTCTCTTTTTCCTTTCTTTTCTCCTTCATTTTGCTCATGTTCCTACAATGAACCAAGCTGCCCCTATTTCTTCCATGAGCTCCCACACATATTTCTTGAAGATTTTTAAGTAAACTTTCTTCTCAAAGCTTCCATAGATGATATAGGTAAAGTATAATGAGAGTTTCATGCATCAAATAATTTCCATAAGCTTAAAAGCTAAGGATGATGATGCCAAAAATGAAACACTTCTCTTCTCCATGATTATTACCTTGTATCATTATTATTTTCTTGCTTAAAGTAGTTATATTTTGTATATCTAACTTTTTGTAGCTTTGATTTTTGTTTATGCCTTAGATCTTGCTATTTGAGTTATTATTTTTATTATTGCTTATGATTTATGCATATATTCATCATTCACATAACCATCTTAGTGTTCATGCATCTACAACTAGTATAGTAAACTAGATCTAGTGTTTTGAGTTCATAAAAGGCATTAGACTTTTGCTTTATGTTCATGAACAACTTGTAGTAGCATAATGATAGTAGGAAAGTTTTAGAAAACTCAAGATCTATTTTATTTTCAAAAATCATTTTTGAAAATTCGGATGAAAATAGAATCATATTTAGAAAAGTTGTTTTTCAACTTCAAAATGTGTATTTTCATTTAAAATGAAGGGCTTAGGGTATAGACAACATAAATGAATGATTTTGATGAGTAAAGTTTAGTTCTATGAGTTTATAGCTTACTATCATGGATTTCTTTTAGATTTATGTTCATATTAAATGTAGATCTTTGTTTTGAACTCAAAGAAAATAGTGAAATTCGTATTTTGGCAAGACCCCTATTTAAAAATCACTTTCCAAGTGTCAAAATATAATTTTTACTTAGGATAATGAAGGCTTAATGTATGTATATTATCAAAACTTCATTTTGCAAGAATCAAAGGTGATTTTTCAAAAGTTATTTCAAATTAAAAATCTCATTTTCGGATTTTGGCTAAGGCATATTTTAAAAACATGTTTTCCAACTCAAAAATGAAGTTTTTATTTAAGATATGGAAGGCTCTTAAGATACGATATGTAAGGAATGGATTTTCATAAGTTTAGATAGATTTTATCAAAAGATATGTCCAAAAATAAATTTTTTAAATTCGGATCTCAACCAAGGTCAATTTTGAAAACCTATTTTCAACTTCAAAACAAGATTTTTATTAAGGAAATGGAAGCCTTAAGGGATAGGTTTGATTAGAAAATGGTTTTTGAAAGACTAAATGAGTTTTACAAAGAAAACAAACTCAAATGAATTTTTTAAAATTCGGATTTGAAAATAGCCACTTTAAACACCTATTTCCAAATGCCAAAATGATAATTTTGATAGGAAAATGGAAGTCCTAGGGAATATATGTAATAAAGACTAAGTTTTGATAAGATAAGAGAAGTTTATCAAAATATAATCCTAGGATAACAAATGGTTTCCAAGAATAGGTTAAACAATGTTTTCATTTTTTTAAATTTTATAAAATTCGTACTTAGGCAAACTACCTATGTGAACACCTATTTTCTAACCCAAAAATGAAGGTTTTTGTTGAAATAATGAAGGTGATGGTTATATAGATCATCAAGGTTGAATTTTGATAAAAGCAAATATGATTTTTCAAGAAGAAAAACTATTTTTCTTAAGTCTGGTAAAATTCAAAGTTTTGCAAAGTAAAGGTTTTCAAAAGAATTATTAGTACTATAAGTATACATATAGGTAGATCACCATAACCTTCATAACAATAGCTTGTGGGTAATACATATATGCATGATGCATTGTAGAAATAAAGTATGAAAATTGAGTTTATCCAAAATTTGTAAATTCGGATGATTTCAAAACCATGTTTTAAAAACCCATTTATCAACTCCAAAATTTGTTTTATATGAAAAATGAAGAGTTTAGGTCATAGGTATCATCAAGTAATGATTTCGATAAATTAAGATGGGATTTACTAAGAAAAATATATAGAACAAGGAGTAGAAATGAAGTAGGAAAAATTTGAGTTGTTGTCACTTTAAGAAATTCGTAATAATGGAGTAATGGCATGAAAACCCATATTTTTCAAACTCAAATTAGAAGTTTTATCAAAGAAATGAAGTCCTTAGTGACTATGTGTGGTTGACCCCTAATTTTCTAAGTATCAAATGATTTTTATTTAAAGGAATCACCACAAAAACAATTTTTACAAAATTCGGATTTTGGAATCAACCCTACTTGAAAACATGTTTACAAAGTGTAAAATGGAAATTTTTATGTAGAAATGAAGGTCATAACTAATAGATATAATGAAGACTCAATTTTAACATAAATAATTATATTGTCTTCAGAAATAAATCCAAAACAAATGGAAATGACCAAAGTTGGGAAACTAGATTTTTCATAAATGGTTGTTATTATGGTCTTGTAAAATAAAAAGTTATAAAATTTTCTTTTAGCAAGAATCATCAAGATCATGTATACATCAAACTCATCTCATGTCATCCATGTTAGGAAATCATTCATATTGCATATATAGCTAATCTATATAATAGAAACATTACAAACATTTACAAAACTATTTTTCGGAATTAAAATTTGCTACTGTTCTTCTCTGATCCAACCTTTTCGAAGCTTCAAATTTTTCAAAACTTAAATATAATATTAGAATTAGATAGATCTTTCGAAGTAGATAGAAATCGATATATAATTTGCAAAATTTCGAGTTAAAATGACCAAGTTCTGGTCGTTTTAAGTTGGAATTCTTAGGACGAGAATTACGAAATTGATAGTTTTTATAAAATCGTTTGGATTAGTTTGAGTTGAAATACTTATTAGAGTATTTCTTCCTTTTTAGGTGATCCCAAAATCGACGATTCCCTACCACCAGATTACTTTTACTAAAAGACCAGTGATCCAATGGCCAAGTGAGTCTTCTCCTTATTTTGTTACCTTGTTTGTGCTTGTAGTTAGTTACATTAAAATTATAATAACAAGATAAAAATCGATATGAATGGGGATGGGATATATAATGAGACTGTGATGAATGTATGCCAAAGAATACTAAAGCATATTGAAACCAAGATTCGATTGGATAACTGCACTGTTCATATTATTTCTGTTATGTGTATGATATTGGTTGGTCACTCTAAAGAATGTATGAATATCTTGACCTAAGCAAAAAAATTAAATTGGTCATGCATCGCATCGGACATATTGCATTTGGTAGCGTGCTACTCTTACGCAGGTCAATTAGTATGGTCCAAGGACTCGTTTGGATAATGAGACTCGGTATCAGAGCTCATTCATAGGGAACTAAGGTGCACCGGGGATGCATTCAATGTGTGAGCCTAGTCGAGTCGTGTGCTATGAGCCAAGGGCTTAAAGACTAGCAGCGGTCATGTAGACTTCAATACCATCCCTAAACCAAGATACGAAGGGTGTAAATCCGTTCTGTGTGTGGGTTCCGGATACCCTTACATAATTGTTTGTTCATGCATAGCATATAGTTGATTATAACTTGCTTGTTATGGTACGGAATTAAGGGAATTCTCACTAAACTAGTGTAGCTTATACCCCAATAGATGTTTGAATGAGCAAATTATCTCAAGAATGCTAAGCAGGGACCGAGATGGTTGGAGCCGAGAATGACTTCAGGATTCCGACAAGATATAAGAATGCTTGAAATTATTAGCTAGGTTTTATGTTTTGCTTTGTAATAGTTTTATGTAATGGAATATTTTGATGAACGTAATTGAAGTATAATGTTTTTATTTGGAGTATAGTCAATTGTATTTCATTTACATTGTCACTCAAGTTGTATCAATATAAAATGTATCTCTCCAATGTGTCTCCTCTATGTGTTAGACGCCTTGTATATAGTATGGAAGCCATCACAAGACTGAGCCGATCATTCCTAGGCTTTAATATTGTTTACGGAAGACTGCTACGTTTAGGATACCCTTCAAGCCGTGACAGAGTTTGTAGTACATGTTATCTTATTGGTGAAGCGATTCTGAATTGTTATTAGTTAATTTAAATTTATTTTTTTAATGCATGTTATACTGTAGTTTTAGTTGAAAATTATTTAAGTTAATTACTATTAAATCTTGATTTAAATTTATTATGCTAGATAATAATGGAGAGGGTGAGTAGTAGTACTTACCGCTGGCCCCAAGGAATATGACCCAATAATCCATTCTTATACTACAGTTGATAGGTGCACTTGCCTAGTGTAAACTAGATCATAGGAAATAATTTATCAAACCTTGATCTAGTTAGGAAAACACACGTCAAGTTTTTGGTGCCGTTGCCAGGGAAAATGGTATGCAATATTAAGAAAACTCAATTGTTGTTAATCTAGCTTTATATCTATTTGTTTAATTAATCTTATATTAATTTTGTTTATTTATTTTTTTATGTGTGTAGTTTATAAGTTATTACTTTAATTCTTGCATTATGGACTTAATTGTAGACCGTTGATCTTTTTCTCAGATCTATATGTGTGTATATATATATATATAATTTAGTGTAGATTAGAATCACACAACATCTTCCTATTCAACCGTGATATGGATCTTGGAAGGTCATTTCTATTTTGAAGAGTCATGGATGGACGGTGTTGGCATTAAGTTGATAAGAGGACCAAATATGTTGTAGAATCACATCAAATCAATTAGAGAAGTCCAGTTCTTTTCTTTTGTTATTTTATTTTCTTTTGTGATTTAAGTGAGACATTAGGGACAATGTCTCCAATAATTGTGGGGAAGGGAATATATAGAATAATTGAAGTATTGTTGTTATATTGAATTTTTTCCTCATTTAACCATGCTTAGAAAAAAAAATTTCATGGTGCAAAAATTTTGAAGAAATTTTTTCTGATATCTCTCATATCGACAAACTAAGTGACTACTACTGAATATTGTCCTATGTTCTTACTTTCCTTTGCATTTTGGTTCAAATGTTAGAATTACATGAGGAAATCTAAGTGATGTATTTTCACTTATCATTTAACTAGGAATTCATATGTTAAGATTAGCACAAAGTTCTTAGTAAAAGTTAGTTAATTAATTTATAAAACTTGACTAAGTGTTGGGGTTTTATTCAATTTTCTTGAAGGCTACATTCTTTGCATGATAGAAGTCCAAATGAAATTAAGTTAGCAATCTATAATCCCCTTGTATTCAAAAAAAAGAAGAAAAGTTAAGTATGTGGAGGCTCGATGGGGTCCCTTTAAAACTTGGTCACCTAAGATCGTCTGCCCTAGGACCTTCAGTGAGTCTTGTAACTCGAGTCATTAAGCCCGTGGGATGCCTCTTACGGGAATGACACCTGTTAAGTTGGGTGATTAGCTCGGGATTATCGGTTGAAAGCTCGCTAAATGGGTTGCAAGTCTCCTAAAAATTGGACAAATAAAGAAAAATGTATATGAAATAACAAGGGAATAAAAAAAAAATGTAAAGACTTTTGCTTGAACTTATATTAGCTATAGAGATAATTGAGATTGCCTATACTCTTATGTTAAGGGGAGGGAATTGGTTAACTGTCTTTTACTTGGTGATCGTGTATATATTTTTCAAATTTTGAAGTCTTATTTACATGATGAGGGTAAAGGCTTCATTACTTGGTTTAGCCTTGGAATTCTAGCAAAATTAACTTAAGTGCATGTCATGATTAGTAGCACAGGACAACAATGTATTTAATGTGTGAAGTCATTTAGTGGAATTTGCTCAATCAATAAGAGATATATGGATTTTTAACAGTTGCACCATAGGAAATTTATTTTCCTAAAGGTAAATATTCTTTCAATCCTTTTTATCAACTTCTTGCTTGAGTACAAGCAAGGCTTAACTGTGAGGAAATTTGATAGACATGAATTATCCATGATATTAATTATTGTTTAAGTAAAATTTGGGTCTTAAGTTATATTTTTATTTAAGAACTTATACTTAAATCAATCATATTTTCAATTCAGGCAACTTTTAATCATAACAACACACTTTGAAGCATGTTGGAGCAAAGTGGACTCAAAACATCATCCACAGAAAGGATCATGGCCCCTTGATCGCCCGTGAAGAAGGAAAATGCATATTAGAGGCAATCATCCCCCTTTGGTCGCCCATGATTTGAAGATATGAAAGAGAAATTTACCCACAACAAGAATTCCCCCCCTTTGGTCGCCCGTGCAAAGGCAGGTGATCTGGACAAAAATGAAGAACAGTGAGAATAACGCCCTTTTGGTCTCCCATGATTGATTTTTCTGCCAAACGATGTCATTGATTTTCTTTCATTTAAATGAAACATTGGTTGGATAAAAGATATAACTATTCATCCAAATGTTGTATTGGTTCACCAAAAGGTAAAACTATTCATCCAATTGTTGTATAGGTTGTCTAAAAGGTACGACTATTCATCTAATTGTTGTATAGGTTGGCTAAAAGGTACAACTATTCATCCAAGTGTTGTACTGCTTCACGAAAATCTGAGATTATAAAAGAGAAGGAGAAGACATCCATTGGGAGATACAGAATATAAATAGAGATAGACAACATTATTCATAGATTTTCAGAGATCTATATAGAGATCTACATAGACATATATACATACATATAGACTTGTATTTTGTTGTTGAAGTGTTCAAACATTTGTATTGTGACTAAAGGAGAATTATTTTGTTTTCTTTCTACTTTATATCTATTGTTCTGTTTTCTTATTATATCATGTATGAGTAATTATTAGGATTCGTGTAGCCATAGAGTACATGTATTTCAATGAATTATATATTTAAATGTTGTATTAATTCTTAATCTCTTTAGTGTAATAATATATTCTAATTCTAAATAGTGCACGATTTAGGATTAGATTAGATTTAACGGGTTGCTATTAAGAAATCTACCCGTGGAATAGATCATAGAGAAAGATTTCCCATGATGCCTACAGATAGGGTTGTGGAATTTTCTGCATATAATTAAATAATTACCATTGGGATCATATTTTTAAAGCAATTTTGGTCGGCTGTTAACTAGGAAGAAATTGTAGTAGACAAGACTAGGATTAGGATTCAAAAGACTCGATAGAGTTATTAAACTAGTAAATGGGAATCCCGCAGTTAGGAATGATTTAACAACTATGGAGTTTGTAGTACATGTTATCTTATTGGTGAAGTGATTATGAATTGTTATTAGTTAATTTAAATTTATTTTTTAATGCATGTTATAGTGTAGTTTTAGTTGAAAATTATTTAAGTTAATTAATATTAAATCTTGATTTAAATTTATTATGCTAGATAATAATGGAGAGGGTGAGTAATAGTGCTTGCCGATGGCCCCAAGGAATACGACCCTATAATCCATTCTTATACTACAATTGATAGGTGCACTTGCTTAGTGTAAACTAGATCATAGGAATAGATCATATGAAATAATTTATTAAAACTTGATCTAGTTATGAAAACGCACATCAAGTTTTTGGCACCATTGTTGGGGAAAATGGTATGCAATATTAAGAAAACTCGATTGTTGTTAATCTAGCTTTATATCTATTTGTTTAATTAATCTTATATTCATTTTATTTATTTATTTTTTTATGTGTGTAGTTGATAAGTTATTACTCTAATTTTTGCATTATGGACTTAATTGTAGACCGTTGATCTTTTTCTCAGATCTATATGTATATATAATATATATAATGTAGTGCAGATTAGAATCACACAACATCTTCCTATTCAACCGTGATATGGATCTTGGAAGGTCATTTCTATTTTGAAGAGTCATGGATGGATGGTGCTGGCATTAAGTTGATAAGAGGACCAAATATGTTATAGAATCACATCAAATCAATTAAGGAAGTCCAGCTCTTTTCTTTTGTTATTTTATTTTCTTTTGTGATTTAAGTGAGACATTGGGACAATGTCTCCAATAATTGTGGGGAAAGGAATATATAGAATAATTGAAGTATTTTGTTATATTGAATTTTTCCTCATTTAACCATGCTTAGAAAAAAAAATTTCTTGGTGCAAAAATTTTCAAGGAATTTTTTCTGATATCTCTCATATCCACAAACTAAGTGACTACTATTGAATATTATCCTATGTTCTTACTTTCTTTTGCATTTTGGTTAAAATGTTGGAATTACAAGAGGAAATCTAAGTGATGTATTTTTACTTGTCATTTAACAAGGAATTCACATGTTAAGATTAGCCAAAGGTTCTTAGTAAAAGTTAGTTTATTAATTTATAAAACTTGTCTAAGTGTTGGGGTTTTATTCAATTTTCTTGAAGGCTACATTCTTTGCATGATAGAAGTCCAAATGAAATTAAGTTAGCTATCTATAATCCCCTTATATTAAAAAAAAAAGAAAAAAAGTTAAGTATGTGGAAGTTCGATGGGGTCCCTTTAAAACCTGATCACCTAAGATCGTCTGCCCTAGGACCGACTAATCGAGGAAACTTACTTAGCAAAAGAAACATAGTTCAGTGAGTCTTGTAACTCGAGTCATTAAGGCCGTGGGATGCCTCTTACAGGGAATGACACCTGTTAACTTGGGTAATGAGCCCGGGATTATCGGTTGAAAGCTCGCTAAATGGGTTGCAAGTCTCCTAAAAACGGACAAATAAAGAAAAATGTATATGAAATAACAAGGGAATAAAAAAAATGTAAAGACTTTTGCTTGAACTTATATCAGCTATAGAGATAATTGAGATTGCCTATACTCTTATGTTAAGGGGATGGAATTGGTTAACTGTCTTTTACTTGGTGATCGTGTATATATTTTTTCAAATTTTGAAGTCTTATTTACATGATGAGGGTAAAGGCTTCATTACTTGGATTAGCCTTGGAATTCTAGCAAAATTAACTTAAGTGCATGTCATGATTAGTAGAATAGGACAACGATGTATTTAATGTGTGAAGTCACTTAGTGGAATTTGCTCAATCAATAAGAGATAAATGGATTTTTAACAGTTGCACCATAGGAAATTTATTTTCCTAAAAGTAAATATTCTTTCAATCCTTTTTATTAACTTCTTGCTTGAGGACAATCAAAGCTTAATTGTGAGGAAATTTGATAAACATGAATTATCCATGATATTAATTATTGTTTAAGTAAAATTTGGGTCTTAAGTTATATTTTTATTTAAGAACTGATACTTAAATCAATCATATTTTCAATTCAGGTAACTTTTAATCATAACAACACACTTTGAAGCATGTTGGAGCAAAATGGACTCAAAACATCATCCACAGCAAGGATCACGACCCCTTGATCGCCCGTGAAGAAGAAAAATGCATATAAGAGGCAATCATCCCCCTTTGGTCTCCCGTGATATGAAGATATGAAAGAGAAAATTTACCTACAGTAAGAATTCCCCCCTTTTGGTCGCCCGTGCAAAGGCAGGTCATCTAGACAAAAATGAAGAACAGTGAGAATAACGCCCTTTTGGTCGCCCGTGATTGATTTTTCTTCCGAAAGACGTCATTGATTTTCTTTCATTTAAATGACACATTAGTTGGATAAAAGATGCAACTATTCATCCAAATGTTGTATTGGTTCACCAAAAGGTACAACTATTCATCCAATTGTTGTATAGGTTGGCTAAAAGGTACGACTATTCATCCAATTGTTGTATAGGTTGACTAAAAGGTACAACTATTCATCCAAGTGTTGTACTGCTTCATGAAAATCTGAGATTATAAAAGAGAAGGAAAAGAAATCCATTGGGAGATACTAAATATAAATAGAGATAGACAGACATTATTCATAAATTTTCAGAGATCTATATACAGATCTACATAGGTATCTATGTATAGACATATATACATACATATAGACTTGTATTTTGTTGTTGAAGTGTTCAAACATTTGTATCGTGAATAAGGGAGAATTATTATGTTTTCTATTATATCATGTATGAGTAATTATTAGGATTCGTGTAGCCATAGAGTACATGTATTTCAATGAATTATATATTTAAATGTTGTATGAATTCTTAATCTCTTTAGTGTAATAATATATTCTAATTCTAAGTAGTGCACGATTTAGGATTAGATCAGATTTTAACGGGATGCGATTGAGAAATCTACCCGTGGAATAGATCATAGAGAAAGATTTCCCATGATGCCTAGAGATAGGGTTGTGGAATTTTCTGCATATGATTAAATAATTACCATTGGGATCATATTTCTAAAGCAATTTTAGTCGGTTGTTAACTAGGAAGAAATTCCAGTAGACAAGACTGGGATTAGGATTGAAAAGACTCGAGAGAGTTATTAAACTAGTAAATGGGAATCCCGTAGTTAGGGATGATTCAACAACTATGGAGTTTGTAGTACATGTTATCTTATTGGTGAAGCGATTCTGAATTGTTATTAGTTAATTTAAATTTATCTTTTTAATGCATGTTATAGTATAGTTTTAGTTGAAAATTATTTAAGTTAATTAATATTAAATCTTGATTTAAATTTATTATGCTAGATAATAATGGAGAGGGTAAGTAATAGTGCTTGTCGATGGCCCCAAGGAATACGACCCTATAATCCATTCTTATACTACAATTGATAGGTGCACATGCTTAATGTAAACTAGGTCATAGGAATAGATCATATGAAATAATTTATTAAAACTTGATCTAGTTAGGAAAACGCACGTCAAGTTTTTGGCATCATTGCCGGGGAAAATGATATGCAATATTAAGAAAACTCGATTGTTGTTAATCTAGCTTTATATCTATTTGTTTAATTAATCTTATATTAATTTTATTTATTTATTTTTTATGTGTGTAGTTGATAAGTTATTATTTTAATTTTTGCATTATGGACTTAATTGTAGGCCGTTGATCTTTTTCTCAAATCTATATGTATATATATATATATATATAATTTAGTGCAGATTAGAATCACGCAACATCTTTCTATTCAACCATGATATGGATCTTGGAAGGTCATTTCTATTTTGAAGAGCCATGGATGGATGGTGATGGCATTAAGTTGATTAGAGGACCAAATATGTTGTAGAATCACATCAAATCAATTAGGGAAGTCCAATTCTTTTCTTTTGTTATTTTATTTTTTTTTTGTGATTTAAGTGAGACATTGGAGACAATGTCTCCAATAATTGTGGGAAGGGAATATATAGAATAACTGAAGTATTGTTGTTATATTGGATTTTTCCTCATTTAACCATGCTTAGAAAAAAAAATTTCATGGTGCAAAAATTTTGAAGAAATTTTTTGTGATATCTCTCATATCAACAAACTAAGTGACTACTATTGAATATTGTCCTATGTTCTTACTTTCTTTTGCATTTTGGTTAAAATGTTAGAATTACATGAGGAAATCTAAGTGATGTAGTTTTTCTTGTCATTTAACTAGGAATTCATATGTTAAGATTAGCATAAGGTTCTTAGTAAAAGTTAGTTAATTAATTTATAAAACTTGACTAAGTGTTGGGGTTTTATTCAATTTTCTTGTAGGCTACATTCTTTGCATGATAGAAGTCCAAATGAAATGAAACTAGCAATCTATAATCCCCTTGTATTAAAAAAAAGAAAAGAAAAAAAGTTAAGTATGTGGATGTTCGATGGGGTCCCTTTAAAACCTGGTCACCTAAGATTGTGTGCCCTTGGACTAGCTGACCGAAGAAACTTACTTAGCAAAAGAACCATAGTTCAGTGAGTCTTGTAACTCGAGTCATTAAGCCCGTGGGATTCCTCTGACGGGGAATATGTCATGCCCCGAAGGGTACCCTAAACATGGTAGTCCGCCGTACACAATATTAAAGCCTAGGAATGACCTTCTCAGTCACGCGAAGACTTTCATACTATATACAAGGCGTCTAACACATGGAGGAGACACATCGGAGTGATACATTTTATGTTGATATAACTTGAGTAACAATGTAAAAGAATTTCAATTTACTATACTTCAAATACAAAACATTATACTTCAATTTCAATTCATCAAAAGATTTCACTACATAAAACTATTACAAGGCAAATAATAAAACCTAGCTAATAACTTCAAGCATTCTTATTCTTTACCGAAATCCCGAAGTCATTCTCGGCTCCAACCATCTCGATCCTCACTTAGCATTCTTGAGATAACCTGTTTAATCAAACATCTATTGGGGTATAACTTACACTAGCTTAGTGAGTAAGAACTTCCAAGATTATATTTATAACACATCATACAAACAAGTGATTAGTCAGACAAGTGATATGCATCAAACATATGGATTCAATAAACATATGACCAGCTGGAAATCATATGTGGATAGACTTGCGCCCTTCATCCCGGGTTAATAGATTAACGATCCTGCGGTACTAATCAAGGCCGTTTCAGCTTATGGTCAACTTTGAACTACATATTCGTTTGAGGACAACGATTAACCAACTTTACACTGTTTAAGCTCACAGAAAACTGAACAAATGCTAATGCTCCATCCCCATCGTAATATGAATGAGTTCGATTTCATCTTCAATTCCGAATAATCAATTCTATCGATTCTTTTAAGTGATCAATCAATAATCGCAGATAGTCAATTATAATTCGTCTATACAAGCAATAGTTAATCATCCGGCTTCGATATTCTTATATTCCATTTCTCACATCAATAATAAGCATACATAGTCCCCATTCGTCCCCATCAAGCATATCTGTAAACCCTTGTTTTCTCAACCCTCAACCTTAAGCCAGTAAGTCAATCGGAGACCTTAAGTCAACCGATCTTGAGTAAAACCTATAGTTTAGATCCGACAAACCCGAGTTCGTAAATCGAGGAGTCAAAAAATAATTAAAGTGTTTAGAATAATCCGTAATAATATTTGATTTATTAAAAATATCATATTGGATTAATTTTAGCTTATTTTGAACTCGTTTGGATACTGCTTTGCAAAGCGTGCCCTGGGGCTCGAAAAATTAAAAATATATCTTTAATATTTTTAGTCTCGTATTTTTATACGGATTTCAAAAATATATTTTATAATTTTGAGGGCTATAAAAATTATAGTTGTAACCTTTTTCCCGTATTTTCGTTGCTATCGGTAAAGTAAATGTCTTATCTACTATTTATTACTATTCACAAGTACAACCTACTACACACATACCCATACCCTATTCTTACAACCTTTCAATCACTCAATTTATTTTCTTTTCCAAGAAATTTTGTCTCTTAACAAATCATTACAATTAATACAATTTATTACACAAATTCAAATTTCAAATGAAATCAAATATATCTTCCTCTCACTCCCTTCATTGGCCGGCGCATATCCCCATATTTTTCCCCCCAATTTGTTTCATTTAACTCCTTTTATTATACAAACAAACCCTAAATCCACCTAATATAAATACTCATTTACTTTTCTCTCTCTTCACTTTTCATTCCATTTTCCAAAAAACTCTCAAACCCTCTCTTTTCCCTTTCCTTTCTCTCTTCTTTGCTTTGTTCTTCTTAAGAACAAGTTGCCACCATTCTCTTTCCTTACTCATACACACTTTTCTTGCAAATATTTGAGGTAATCATTCCCTTTTAACTTCCATAGGATGTTGTAGGATGATATTATGGGTGTTTCATGCATCAAAGGATATTCCACAAGCTTAAAAAGCTATGGATGATGATGCTAAAAATTGAAACACTCCTCTTGTTGATGATCTCTTTTTGTTATTAGTATATTTGTTATCTTGAAGGGTTGTTTATCTTCTTATTTTTGTGATAACTTATAGATCTAGAGTTTTACAAAGCTTTAGTTATGTTTATGTGTAGATCTAGAAGTTTAAGGCCTACTGCCAAAGTTTTTTTTTTTATGTTTCCATGGTTGTATTTTGAGTAGATCTTGGATTTGAGTTTGAATGAAAAAGTAAAATTCGTAACTTGTCAAGGCATCATTTTAAAAACCCTCTTCCAAGTCTTGAAATGGAAGTTTTTGTTAAGAAAATGAAGGTTTGATGGATGTACATCATCAAGACTTCATTACAAGAATCAAAGTTGATTTTCAAAAATAAAAATTGTATTTTCGGATCAAGACAAAGATCTAAAATAAAAACTGTTTTCAACTCAAAAATGAGGATTTTATTCAAGAAATGAAGGGTTCTTAAGATATAATATGTATGGGTTGTTTTGCATGAGTTTTGATGAATTTTCTCAAGAGATATGTTCAAAATAAATTTATGAAAATTCGGATCTAGACCAAGACCCATTTTTGGAACCCATCAATCAACTTTAAAATGAAGATTTAGACAAAAATATAAAGGGCTCTTGGTATAGATATCTTAAGGAATGAATTTCATAAGTTAAATGAGTTTTCCTAAAAAGTATTTCTAAAATCAAGTGCTTTGTAAAAGACAAAATTTAGGTCTTGTTTTCACTCCGCGAGGACTATTACGACTAGTGGATTTCACTACATGGACAAGTGAGTTCATTTCTCAATTAATTATGCTCTTGGATGTGCTTGTAGTAGTAGTGGCATTAGACTTAGGAAAAGATAAAATTGTGATTGAATGGTGATCTAAACTTGCATGAATGAACGATAAGTATATCGAGGCAAGCTTTGTTGCAATAACTTGTATGAGCTAGTATAGATTTGGGTGTCTGAAATCTGTATGATCACTTTTAAATTATCTAATTAATATGCCATGATTATATGAATAAATTGTACATGCATATCACGTAGTGAGTCACATATCATTGTCGAGTATCTTTGGTGGGACAAAGGTGTATTGGGAGGCAGCGGGTCTTTAATGAAGGGGACTAGGGTTGCATGACTTATGGACCCCATTCAATAATGAAAACTATGGTTGCATGACTTATGGACCAACATTAAAATTGTGGTTGCATGTCTTATGGACCACCCCACTTAAGATTGGGACTATGGTTGCATGTCTTATGGACCAACATTGGAACTGTAGTTGCATGACTTATGAACTACCCCAAACCCCGAATGGAGGGCGTAAATCATTCACTTATGACTACCGGAAAGTCATATGCTTGCTTGCTCATTTGCTTGTGCATTCATATGGTTGCTTAATTATAACTTGCTTGTATAGATATTTTAGCTTGATCGAGTATGTTACTTGGAAAATGAATCTCACTAAGCAATTAGCTTATACCCCAATAGTTTTTGTTGCAGTGTCCTATTTTTATGTTCGAGAGGACACTTTGTGCAGGTTTATCACATTGGATTAAAGAGCTTTTGAGGAAGTCGGGACCTAGTATAGGCGTGGACTTCTAGGAAAATCTCTTTAATGTAGACTCAGATATTGTAATTGGAGCTAAACGATGTAGACTCCATTATTTGGGGGGGTATGCCCCCTTGGCTTTTGTAAATTTAACTGTTTATCTTGTTGTGATTTATATTCTTAATGCTATGTATGCTTTCTTAAGACTACTCGAATCAAAGTGTGATCCTAAAAGTTGTGTAAGTACACCTTACACATATATGTAAACTTATGGGATGACTAAGGATGTCATACTTAAGTTTAAATATCGGTGTGGTGGACTGTCGTTTAGGGTACCCTTTGGGGCGTGACAGTTTAAGTTGGTATCAGAGCATGGTTAAGAGTTTACAATCATAACTACAAATAAATAGCCTTAAGAAAGGATAAAAAGGAAGGATAGAATAGAATTACTAAGGAAGACTTAGATGGGAAGACGACCATAGTATAGGCCCTAAAATCCTATCATCTAACCCTTGTGGATAGTAACCACTAGGAAACAATCGACTTAGTATCGCAAAACCTTCATAGGTGACTAATGAGACTCTCATAGAATGCCGCTTAGTTACTTTAGTTGCTTTTGGTATTGTGTTGTTATTGTTACATGTTGATTGTTTCGTTGTTGCTTCTAGTATAAAATTTTACTTGATTTTTTTATGAGGATTTTTGCACGTGTTGTTTAAATTTCAATAAAGCTATATTTATGTTTTATGATTTCAGAATTTTATTACTTAAATTCCCTGATTTACCTTTTCACTTTTTTTTCCGCTCATTACTACTTCTTTTATTTCCGTTACCTCGTTTGAAAACATTAATAAATATATTGAGAAGATTACTTATCTAGACAAAAATAAAATTTGCTACAGCCGAGGTAGGAGAAGGAGACGTCAGGAGGAAAGCGCCTCCAATCAACCCAATATGGAAGAAGGGCAACAAGCCGCCCCTCCTCCAAATCCTCCTGCAGATGCTACACAGGTAGCTTTGCAAGCCATGCTTGGACAAATGGCACAAATGACTCAAGTGCTCGAAGCACTTCGACAAAGTTTGCCGGCAGCGGCACAAGCACAGCTCCAGCTCCAACTCCCACCACCTGCACCCCAAGCTTCTGTGGGGATGCCAGCACAGGAAAGCGCGCACTCTCACACTGCGCCTTTGCCTCCTCCACCACCTATGAGGCCATACAAAGCTCCCTACCCGAGTTCATTAAGAGTAACAGATATTTTGAAGGGACTTTTGGGAGACCGGATGAGGCTGAGGATTGGTTAGCTCAGATAGAGCGATCCTTCAGGGCTTTTGAGGTGCCACACACCTGAGAGTTGACTATGGCACTTACCTGCTTCGGTTGAATGCACGGGTTTGGTGGGAATCGAAAGAAAGAGAGCTCATGCCACCAGTTACTTGGGAAAGGTTCCGCCATGAGTTTTTGGAGAATTACTTCCCCGGAAGTCTCCGGGTGCAGTTCAGCTCAGAATTCCTGAACATTGCTCAGAAGGGAAGGACGTGGAGCAATATGAACTGAGTTTAGTCGATTATTGCAATATGCTCCGGATTCTTACAAGCACAGTGAGGAGCTAAAAATACGAGTTTTCTTAAATGGATTAGATGAGGAGTTGAGGATGAGGCTAGAAGAGTTTAATATTAAGAACTTTGTTGAGCTAGTAGAAAGAGCCCGGATAGTGGAAGGGGCTAAGAAAAGGAAGGGCAAGACTGCTGAGAAGCCACCCTCGGTTTTTGGAAAGAAGTTTTATGGGGGATCAGGATCTGGATTCTCCCACAAGAAGTTCAAGCCGTCTTATGGCTATAAGGGTAACACTAGTGGGGGACAGGTTACCCCTAAGAGTGTCAGTTGCTGGAAATGTAAGGGGGATCACTACCCCAAGAAATGCCCACAGTTAGCAGATAAGTGTTATTTCTGTGGCGACTCATCCCACAAGATTGCTAACTGCCAAAGAAGACTACCACCATGTGCTTTGTCTGCAAGCAATTTGGTCACTTTGCCAATGAGTGCCCTCAAAGGAAGAATGCTCCAGCTAAACCTTTTGGGGGATCAGCGGCAGCAAGACCCGGGAACGGGAATGGTGGGAACAATACAGCCGTGCTGGGTCAGCAATGCACGGAATGAGGATCTACAACCTCGAAGGGCAATGGGTATGCGAGATGGGAAATGAAGACTGCGGATTGGCTGCTCTCGAGGAGGATAATGGCCCGGACTTCGGTCTTGTGACAGGTAGGTCTCCTAACTCTTGTCTTTGTTTTTCTGCTGCTTTGATTTGTTAAGATTCAAGTATAAGAAAAGAAAAACAAGTTTGGTTAAGTTAAAGAAGTTAGGAAGATAAGTTAGGATGGTGTGAAGGTAGTGATTAGTAAGTGTTGGACGCAGGACACATACGGATAGCTAAGACGACTGCTATGCTCTTTTTGACACGGGAGCCACACATTCGTTCATCACCACCAGATTGGCTAGACAAGTTGGTTTACCAATAGCCACTATTGCCTCTAGCTTTCGTGTTAGAACCCCGACTGGGAGTGTGGTGACGACAAATGAGATGCTAAAGGATTGTCCAATGGAGATTCATGGGCATGGTACGAAGTGTGATTTGATAGTATTGGAGATGAGTAAATATGAAGTGATTTTGGGTATGAGTTGGTTAGCCATTGCTAAAGCCGTTGTGGATTGTCGAAGGAAGAAAGTAAATTTCAAGGATGTTGATGGAATGGATGTTGAGTTCACAGGTGAGACGTAGTTTCAAGAGGAGCAGATCTATGCTCATTTGAGTTGCTTATGGATGGAGAGATAGAAGTGAAGGTTGTCTTAATGCAACAGAAAAAGAAGAAGGATTACCTAAGATTGAGGATATAAAGTTGTCAAGGAATTTCTCGATGTCTTTCCGGATGAGCTACCAGGTTTGCCACCTAAGAGGGAAATTGATTTTCGAGATTGACTTGGTGCCAAATACTGAGCCGATATCTAAAGCACCATATCGTATGGCCCCTGTTGAGTTAAAGGAATTACAAAGCAATTGCAAGAACTCTTGGACCATGGATTCATAAGACCAAGTGTGTCACCATGGGGTGCACCTGTATTATTTGTTAAGAAGAAGGATGGTTCAATGAGATTATGTGTTGATTATCGGGAGTTGAACAAGGTTACAATTAAGAATAAGTATCCACTTCCAAGGATTGATGACCTTTTCGATCACTACAAGGAGCAAGTGTATTCTCACGGATTGATCTACGATCAGGGTATCATCAGTTAAGGGTAAACCTGAAGATGTACCGAAAGACTGCTTTTCGGACTCGTTATGGACATTATGAGTTCTTAGTGATGTCTTTTGGATTAACGAATGCTCCTGCCGCTTATGGACTTGATGAATCGGTATATAATCCTTGTTGGACAAATGTGTGATTGTGTTTATTGATGATATTTTGATATACTCGAAGACAAGAGAGCAACACGAAGAGCACCTTCGCATGGCCTTACAAATCCTAAGAGAACATAAGCTATATGCCAAATTTTCTAAGTGTGACTTTTGGCTAGATAGGATTTCATTTTTGGGACATGTTGTGTCGGGTGAAGGCATATGTAGACCCCGAGAAGATTAAGTCTGTGGTGGAATGGAAGCCACCTAAGACCGTGACTGAAGTAAGGAGCTTTCTGGGTTTAGCCGGATATTACAGGAAGTTTGTCCAAGACTTTTCCAAGATAGCCAAGCCGTTAACTCAGTTAACGAAAAGAATGAAAAGTTTGTTTGGACGGAAAAGAGGGACCAAAGTTTTCAAGAATTGAAGCAAAGGCTTGTCTCTGCCCGATTTTGGTTTTGCCAAACCCCGAAACCCTATACGGTACATAGTGATGCTTCGAAATGGTCTCGGATGCGTTCTCATGCAAGAGGAAGGTGATTGCCTATGCTTCAAGACAGCTAAGGCCACATGAGCAAAATTACCCACGCATGACTTGGAACTAGCCGCAGTTGTCTTTGCTTGAAGATATGGAGACATTACCTATATGGACAACGGTGTGAGATTACACCGACCACAAAGTCTTAAGTATTTGTTCACCCAAAAGGAGTTGAACATGAGCAGCGAAGATGGCTAGAGTTAATTAAAGATTACGATTTGGGGATAAATTATTGCCGGGAAGGGTGAATGCAGTTGCCGATGCCTTGAGTCGCAAGAACCACGGGGAGGTCGCAACTCTTTTACGGACCAGAAGAATTGATTAAAGAATTTGAGAGGCTAAGCATTGAATTCGTTAGGCAAGACTTGGAAATGGAAATAGCAAATTTGGTGTTGGAACCAACTTTGGTGGAAAGGATTAAGAGGCTCAGCACTATGATGAAGTGATACAAAAGATAAAAAAAGAAGTTCAGGAAGAAAGTGTACTAATTTTTCAATAGATGATGAGGATGTGGTAAGGATGAAAGGACGATTGTGTGTGCCTGATGACGAAGAAATGAGGAAGGAGATCATGGGTGAAGCGCACAATTCTAGGTACACGGTACACCCGGGAGGAACCAAGATGTACCAAGACCTTAAGGGACATTATTGGTGGAACGGAATGAAACAGGATGTGGCAGATTTTGTGATTAAGTGCCCAACATGCCAACAAGTGAAGGTGGAACATCAAAGGCCGGGTGGATTGTTAAAACCTTTGCCTATACCATAATGGAAGTGGGACAGATTTCTATGGACTTTGTTTGTGGTTTACCAAGGAAGCTGTCAGGTCATGATGCTATATGGGTTGTGGTTGACGGTTAACTGTCTGCTCACTTCTTGCCAATAAGTATGACTTTTCTATGGATAAATTAGCGAGACTTTATATGAAGGAAATCGTTCGCCTACATGGAGTCGGCCGGGATTGTTTCGGATCGAGACCGAGATTTGTGTCTAACTTCTGGATAAGCTTACAGAAGTGTTTGGGGACAAGGTTGCATTTTAGCACAGCTTGTCATCCTCAAACTGATGGACAATCTGAAAGAACAATTCAGACTTTGGAGGATATGCTTAGGGCATGTGTGATGGAGTTCAAGGGAAGTTGGGAAGCACACTTACCTTTGGTTGAGTTCGCCTACAACAATAGCTATCACTCGACTATCAAGATGCCGCCTTATGAGGCCTTATATGGACGTAAGTGTAGATCCCCGTTGTTTTGGGATGATGTTGAGAAGATAGTTCTTGGACCTGATCTTGTACAAGATGCTGCCGACAAGGTTCGGATAATCCAACAACGGATGAAGGAAGCCCAAGATAGATAAAAGAGTTGGGCAGATTTAGAAAGAAGGATTCTTGAGTTCCAAATGGGGGATCATGTGTATTTAAAGATAAATCATATAAAGAGTATTCACCGAGTCCGCTCACAAGGAAAGTTGAGCTCCCGGTATATTGGTCCCTTTGAAGTGTTGGAAAGGGTGGGAGAGTTAGCATATCGCCTTGCCTTGCCACCAAATCTTTCGGGAGTGCACAATGTTTTTCATGTCTCTGTTCTTCGCAAGCATGTCTCCAACTCGGATCAGATCATAGAATTGGAACCAGTGTTACTAAAGGAAAACCTCACGTATGAGGAGCACTCGGTGCAAATCTTGGATACAAAGGTAGAAAAATTAAGGAATAAGGAAATTAAGTATGTAAAGGTCCTTTGGAGGAATCATACACACAAGGAAGCAACTTGAGAGGCAGAAAGTGAAATGCGGCAGAAGTATCCTAGTTTGTTTGAGGGATCTGGTATGTCGTTCAAGTTTTGCGGACAAAACTTTCTTTAAGGTGGGTAGGTTGTAAACCCCTGTTTTCTCAAGCATTAACCTTAAGCCGGTAAGTCAATCGGAGACCTTAAGTCAACGGATCTTGAGTAAAACCCTACAGTTTAGATCCGACAAACTCGAGTTCGTAAATCGAGGAGTCGAAAAATAATTAAAGTGTTTAGAATAATCCGTAATAATATTTGATTTATTAAAAATATCAGATTGGATTAATTGGCTTATTTTGAACCCGTTTGGATACTGCTTTGGAAAGCGTGTCCTGGGGCTCGGAAAATTAAAAATATATCTTTAATATTTTTAGTCTCGTATTTTTATACGAATTTCAAAAATATATATTTTATAATTTTGAGGGCTATAAAAATTACAGTTATAGCCTTTTTCCCGTATTTTCGTTGCTATCGGTAAAGTAAATGTCTTATCTACTATTTATTACTATTCACAAGTACAACCTACTACACACATACCCATACCCTATTCTTACAACCTTTCAATCACTCAATTCATTTTCTTTTCCAAGAAATTTTGTTTCTTAACAAATCATTACAATTAATACAATTTATTACACAAATTCAAATTTCAAATGAAATCAAATATATCTTCCTCTCACTCCCTTCATTGGCCGGCGCATATCCCCATATTTTTCCCCCCAATTTGTTTCATTTTAACTCCTTTTATTATACAAACAAACCCTAAATCCACCTAATATAAATACTCATTTACTTTTCTCTCTCTTCACTTTTCATTCCATTTTCCAAAAAACTCTCAAACCCTTTCTTTTCCCTTTCTTTCTCTTCTTCTTTGCTTTGTTCTTCTTAAGAACAAGTTGCCACCATTTTCTTTCCTTACTTATACACACTTTTCTTGCAAATATTTGAGGTAATCATTCCCTTTTAACTTCCATAGGATGTTGTAGGATGATATTATGGGTGTTTCATGCATCAAAGGATATTCCACAAGCTTAAAAAGCTATGGATGATGATGCTAAAAATTGAAACACTCCTCTTGTTGATGATCTTTTTTGTTATTAGTATATTTGTTATCTTGAAGGTTGTTTATCTTCTTATTTTTGTGATAACTTTAAATCTAGAGTTTTACAAAGCTTTAGTTATGTTTATGTGTAGATCTAGAAGTTTAAGGCCTACTACCAAGTTTTTTTTTTTTATGTTTCCATGGTTGTATTTTGAGTAGATCTTGGATTTGAGTTTGAATGAAAAAGTAAAATTCGTAACTTGTCAAGGCATCATTTTAAAAACCCTCTTCCAAGTCTTGAAATGGAAGTTTTTGTTAAGAAAATGAAGGTTTGATGGATGTATATCATCAAGACTTCATCTTACAAGAATCAAAGTTGATTTTCAAAGTTTATTTTCAAAAAAAAAATTGTATTTTCGGATCAAGACAAAGATCTAAAATAAAAACATGTTTTCCAACTCAAAATGAGGATTTTATTCAAGAAATGAAGGGTTCTTAAGATATAATATGTAATGGGTTGTTTTTCATGAGTTTTGATGAATTTTCTCAAGAGATATGTTCAAAATAAATTTATGAAAATTCGGATCTAGACCAAGACCCATTTTTGGAACCCATCATTCAACTTTAAAATGAAGATTTAGACAAAAATATAAAGGGCTCTTGGTATAGATCTTAAGGAATGAATTTTCATAAGTTTAAATGAGTTTTCCTAAAAAGTATTTCTAAAATCAAGGCTTTGTAAAGACAAAATTTAGGTCTTGTTTTCATTATAAACTTCAAAGAGGAAATTCGTATCTAAGGGAAGACCAATTTTGAAAACCTCCTTTTAGATCTCAAAACAAGTATTTTATATTGAAAATGGAATGCCTTGATGATAATAATATAGGAAAATTATTTTCATTGAACTAAGTAAGTTTTAGTAAAGGAATTACTCAAAACAAGACAATGAGTTTCAACTTATAAATTTGGTTTTATGAAAATGGATTTTTAGAAGTTTCATTTGAACTTTATGTTTGGGATTTAATAAGTGTGTAGTCTCTTGATTTTGTTTTAAAGGTCTTCTTGCAAGTTTAGGACTAAAATAAGTTAATCTAAGTAGTTAAATAGAGTAGATATGGCAATTTTTCACAAAGGCTCAAATCTTGGATTTTCGCAACCCTACTGTACAGTATGTTTCCGACCCTTAGATGACCTTAAAAGTTGAATTAACTTTGGAAATAGATATCTTTCGAAGTAGAAAGAAATCGGTATATTATAAGCTTAATTCCGAGTTAAAATGAGTTAGATATGACCTTTTTAAGTTAAGAATTCAATCTAGGCGAAAATTGACGAATTTAGTAAATACAATTATTAAGTTTAATAACTTCATAAGAGATAATCATTGAGGGTATTCTTTACTTAGGTAATTTGAGGATGGGTTACCACTCCCCGAGGACTATTACGATTAGTGGATTTCACTACATGGACAAGTGAGTTCATTTCTCAATTAATTATGCTCTTGGATGTGCTTGTAGTAGTAGTGGCATTAGACTTAGGAAAAGATAAATTGTGATTGAATGTGATCTAAACTTGCATGAATGAACGATAAGTATATCGAGGCAAGCTTTGTTGCAATAACCTTGTATGAGCTAGTATAGATTTGGAGTGTCTGAAACCTGTATGATCACTTTTAAATTATCTAATTGATATGCCATGATTATATGAATAAATTGTACATATATATCACATAGTGAGTCACATATCATTGTCGAGTATGCCTTTGGTGGGACAAAGGTGTATTTGGGAGGCAGCGGGTCTTTAATGAAGGGGACTAGGGTTGCATAACTTATGGACCACCCCATTCAAATAATGAAAACTATGGTTGCATGACTTATGGATCAACATTAAAATTGTGGTTGCATGTCTTATAGACCACCCTACTTAAGATTAGGACTATGGTTGCATGTCTTATGGACCAACATTGGAACTGTAGTTACATGACTTATGAACTACCCCAAACCCCGAATGGAGGGCGTAAATCCATTCACATATGACTACCGAAAAGTCATATGCTTGCTTGCTCATTTGCTTGTGCATTCATATGGTTGCTTAATTATAACTTGTTTGTATAGATATTTTTTTAGCTTGATCGAGTATGTTACTTGGAAAATGAATCTCGCTAAGCAATTAGCTCATACCCCAATAGTTTTTGTTGCAGTGTCCCTATTTTTTGTTGTTCCGAGAGGACACTTTGTGCAGGTTTATCGCATTGGATTAAAGAGCTTTTGAGGAAGTCGAGACCTAGTATAGGCGTGGACTTCTAGGAAAATCTCTTTAATGTAGACTCAAATATTTGTAAATTGGAGCTAGATGATGAAGACTCCCATTATTTTGGCGGGGGTATGCCCCCTTGGTTTTTGTAAAACTTAACTGTTTATCTTGTTGTGATTTATGTTCTTAATGCTATGTATGCTTTCTTAAGACTACTCGAATCAAAGTGTGATCCTAAAAGTTGTGTAAGTACACTTTACATTCGATATGTAAACTTAAGGGATGACTAAGATTGTCATACTTAAGCTTAAATATCGAGTGTGGTGGACTGTCACGTTTAGGGTACCTTTTGGGGCGTGACAATATCCATTCTATCTTTACCAAATATCTAGTGCAACTATTATTATAATCACATACAATAAATATAATCGGAAGTAATTCTCACTCGGTCATTGGATCGCCGGTCTCTTAGTACAAGTAATCCGGTGGTAAGGAATCGTCGATATCGGAGTCACCTAAAAAAGAAGAAATGCCCTAATAAGTATTTCATCACTTAACTAGTCCAAGCTATCTCATACATACTATCAAATTCGTAATTCTCATCCTAAGCGGGAATTCCAACTTAAAATGGCCATAACTTGGTCGTTTTAACTCGGAATTTAGCAAATTATATATCGATCTCTATCTACTTCGAAAAATCTATCTACTAATCAGTTCTGATAAGTAGCAAATTCCAATTCCGAAAAATAGTTTTGTAAATATTTGTAATGTTCCTACTATATAGATCAACTATACATGCAATGTTGATGATTTCCTATCATGAATGGCATGTTATGAGCTTGATGCATGCATGAATTTGACAATATTTTCTAAAAGAAATTTTAGAAACTTTTTATTTGTAAGACTCCATGGCTATTTACTTTTAAGAAAATCAGTTTCTTAACTTTGATCATTTCAATTTGTTTTGGATTTATTTCTTAAGAAAATATAATTATCCTTATTAAAATTGAGTCTTCATTATATCTATTACTTATGACCTTCATTTCTACATAAAAATTTCCATTTTACACTTAGTAAACATGTCTTCAAGTAGAGTTGATTCCAAAATCCAAATTTTATAAAAATTGTTTTTGTGGTGATTCCTTTAAGTAAAAATCATTTGATACTTTGAAAATTAAAGATCAACCATTCCTAACCACTAAGGACTTCATTTCTTTGATAAAACTTCTAATTTTAGTTTGGAAAGTAAGTGTTTTCATGACCTCACTCCAAAATTGAGAATTTCCTAAGTTGAATAGCAACTCAAATTTTTCCTACTTTATATCTACAATGCATCATGCATATATGTATTACCTACAAGCTATTTCCATGAAGGTTATGAGATGATCTACCTATATATATACATATAGTACCAAGAATTCTTTTTGAAAACTTTTACTTTGCAAAACTTTGAATTTTACTAGACTTAAGAAAAATAGTTTTTCTTCTTGTAAAATCATGCTTGCTTTTATCAAAACACAATCCTTGATGACCTATATAACCATCATCTTCATTATTTCAACAAAAACCTTCATTTTGGGGTTAGAAAAATAGGTGTTTACATAGGTGGTTTACCTAAGTACGAATTTTACAAAATTTTAAAGAATGAACACATTGTTTAACCTATTCTTGGAAACCATTTGTTGTTCTAAGGTTGTATTTTGATAAACATATCTTATCCTTATCAAAACTTGGTCTTTATTATATATATTCCCTAGGGCTTCCATTTTCCCATAAAAATTATCATTTTGGCATTTGGAAATAGGTGTTTAAATGGTGGCTATTTTCAAATCCGAATTTTGAGAAATTCATTTGAGCTTGTTTTCTTTGTAAAATTCATTTAGTCTTTCAAAAACCATTTCCTAATCAAACCTACCCCTTAAGGCTTCCATTTCTTTAATAAAAATATTGTTTTGAAGTTGAAAAATGGGTTTTCAAAATTGGTCTTCGTTGAGATCCGAATTTACAAAATTTATGTTTGGACATATCTTTTGATAAAATCTATCTAAACTTAGGAAAAATCATCCTTTACGTACCCTATCTTAAGAGCCTTCCATTTCTTAAATAAAAACTTCATTTTTTAGTTGTAAAACATGTTTTTAAACTATGCCTTAGCCAAAATCCAAAAATAGAATTTTGTTTTGAAAATTAATCTTTGATAATCTTCTTTGAACCACATAAAATAAAGTCTTGATGATATATATACATTAAACATTCATTATCTCAAGTAAAAATTTTATTTTGACACTTGAAAAGTGATTTTTAAATAGGGGTATTGACTAAATACGAATTTCACCATTTTTGTTTGAGTTCAAAACCAAGATCTACACTTAATATGAACATAAATATAAAAGAAATCCATGGTAGTAAACTACAAACTCATAGATCTAAACTTCACTCATCAAAATCATTTATTTATGTTATCTATTCCCAAGGCCTTCATTTTAAATGAAAAATACACATTTTTAGGTTGAAAAATAACTTTTCTAAATATGGTTCTCTTTTATCCAAAATTTCAAAAATGATTTTTGTTGAAAATAAAATAGATCTTGAGCTTTCTAAAACTTTCCTACTATCATCATGCTACTACAAGTTATTTATGAACATAAAATAAAAGTCTAATGCATCTATTAACTCAAAACACTAGATCTAGTTTACTATACTAGTTATAAATGTATGAACACTAAGATAGTTATGTGAATGGTGAATATATGTATAAATCATTAGCAATAATAAGAATAATAACTCAAATAACAAGATCTAAAGCATAAACAAAAATCAAAGCTACAAAAAGTTAAATCTACAAAATATTACTACTTTTAACAAGAAAATAATAATGATACAAGATAATAATCATGGAGAAGAGGAGTGTTTCTTTTTTGGCATCATCATCCTTAGCTTTTAAGCTTTTGGAAGGTCATTTGATGCATGAAACTCTCACTATACTTTACCTATATCACCTATGGAAGCTTTGGACAAGATTTTTATCCAAGAATCTTGAAGAAATATGTGTGGGAGCTCTAAGAAGGAATGGGGGCAGCAAGGTTTACTTGTGAGAACAAGAGAAAAGAAGAGAGAAAGAGAGGAAAAATTAGAGAGAAAAGTGTAAGGAATGGAAAAAGGTAAAAGGTGTAAATGAAAGAGAGAGAGAGAAGGAGTGCATTAATTGAAAGAAAGAAAAAAAAATAAAACAAGGGCAGATTTTTGGTAGGGGCTACACGTGAATATTGAGAGGAGAGAGGGAGGGAATTTGGTGGGTTTTCAACTTGAAATTGAAATGTGTAATTAATGTGTATGTGTTGCTTCTTTAAGAAGGATTGGAATAGATTTATTTTAGTCAAATTGGGAGTAAATCAAAGGACAAGGGCAGCAAAAAGAAGTCAAATTTTCTGCCATGAAGTGTGGAATAAAGTGTAGAAAGATTGAAGTGAAAAAAAAGTGATATGTGAAAAGTGTACTTAAAAGTATGGGTTGTAAGAGTACTTTCTTAATAAAATGAAATAAAATAAAATAAAAAAAAATAGAAAATTTATTCCAAATATTTGTAGTAGATTTTTCATAATTAAAATAAGATAATTAATTTATTTATTTTAGTGAATTATCAAATAAGTTACTGGTATGATCAAAATACGCGAATATGAACTATAAATAATATTTTTATAACCCGTAAAATTCAAAAAATTTATTTTATGAAAATAAAAATATTTTTCAATAATTAAATTAGTTTATTTTATTTTTAGTATCGGGTCTTAAATAGAATCTAATCTCGTATAAGCCCGAAACGAACTAAATTTTCTAGGATATATAAAATATTTATCTAAAAATATAAAGGTTTATAAGAATAATAAAATCGTGTAATGAATAGTAGTGAATAGTGCAAAAGACCAGTTAATTCCCGGTAGTAATGAAATACGAATATAATTGTAAAATCAGATATTTCTAGTTGTCGAAAAATTGTAAAACTTATATTTTTGAAATCCTTATGAAAATACGAGTCTAAAAGTATTAATTGTATATTTTCGATATCTCGAACCCCGGGACACGCTTTTTGAAGTTTGTATCCAAACAGGTTCGAAATAGGTAAAAAATTTACCAATCTGATATTTTTAAGTGAACTTATATTACTATGAGCTATTCTACACACTTAAACTACACCTAGGCCTCTATGGTTAGGGCGCGAGATTGTCGGACTAAAACTACTATATTCCACTTAGGGTTTTTGGGTGATTTTCTAGTTTAGATCTTTGCCAATTTGGAAACTGACATTTTATGTTTATATAACATATTTAATTTGAAAAATTTATTTTAAATTTTATTTTTGTAAGTATTTAATATCTCTTAACGTTTTTGGAATTCTTGAATTGAGTTTTATTTCCGAAATTTTCATTGTTATATACTTTTTAATAATTTGTTTTTGGGTTCTATATTACCCGGTTTTATAAGTCAGAGTTAAGTATGAAATTTGTCATATGTAGTGGTTTTGGATTTGAAGTATATTGAGTTCTTATTTTATATTTAAGGATTCTTATTTTCCTCAAGATTAAAAATTTTCTAGATTTATTCGTGATTTAGGACTAGTCGAAGCTTGGTTTTAATTTGGAGTCATTTTTAGGGTTTATTTTCGAAGTTCATCTTGGAATTATTTCTTGAAATTTTCCAAGGCTTATAAAATAACACCTGGTAACTTGGGTGATGAGTTTGGGATTATCGGTTGAAAGCTCCCTACATAGGTTGCAAGTCTCCTAAAAACTGGACAAATAAAGAAAAATGTATATGAAATAACAAGGGAATGAAAAAAAATGTAAGGACTTTTTCTTGAACTTATATCAGCTATAGAGATAATTGAGATTGCCTATACTCTTATGTTAAGGGGATGGAATTGGTTAACTGTCTTTTACTAGGTGATTGTGTATATATTTTTCAAATTTTGAAGTCTTATTTAAATGATGAGGGTAAAGGCTACATTACTTGGATTAGCCTTGGAATTCTAGCAAAATTAACTTAAATGCATGTCATGATTAGTAGAATAGGATAACAATGTATTTAATGTGTGGATTCACTTAGTGGAATTTGCTCAATCAATAAGAGATATATGGATTTTTAACTTTTGCACCATAGGAAATTTATTTTCTTAAAAGTAAATATTCTTTCAATCCTTTTTATCAACTTCTTGCTTGAGGATAAGCAAGGCTTAATTGTGAGGAAATTTGATAGACATGAATTATCTATGTTATTAATTATTGTTTATGTAAAATTTAGGTCTTAAGTTATATTTTTATTTAAGAATTGATACTTAAATCAATCATATTTTCAATTCAGGTACTTTTAATCATAACAACACACTTTAAAGTATGTTAGAGCAAAATGGACTCAAAATACCATCCATAGCAAGGATCACGGCTCGTTAGTTGCCTATGAAGAAGAAAAATGCATATAAGAGGCAATCATCCCCTTTGGTTGCCCGTGATTTGAAGATATGAAGGAGAAAATTTGCCCACAGCAAGAATTCCCCCCCTTTGGTCACCCATGTAGAGGTAGGTGATTTGGACAAAAACAAAGAATAATGAGAATAATGTCCTTTTGGTCGCTCGTGATTGATTTTTTTGCCAAATGACGTCATTGATTTTCTTTCATTTAAATGACACACTGGTTGGATAAAAGATATGTCACGCCCCAGAGGGGTGTCCTAAACGTAACAGTCCACCACACACTATATAAGACTCTCGAATTACTATCCGAGCCCTTCGGGAGTCTTGTATAGATGTAAGGCGTCCCTTTATGACAATAGAATACTCTGTTCAATGGAGTTAAAAAGTTTAATGTGGCATTCGATAGCCTTAGATGATAAATCAAAACACATACATAAAGTTACAAAGTGTAAGGGGCATTCCCTCGCAAAAGAATATTAAGGTCCATTACAATCATCCAGTGTCCTTTGGTTTCTTGTGGAAGTCTAACCAAAACCGAAATAAACTTCTAAAGGAAACGTCTAGCTCCGGTACCTGAGCTATAGCCTACCTTGGCCTAGGCCAAATGAACTCGCGCTGCAACAAGTAGAAACTATAGGGGCGTAAGCTAACTAGCTTAGTGAGTGAAAACTTCTATATCGCAATTAAAACATAACATTCAGGCAAGTGATTAATCAATCAAGTGAAATGCATCAAACATGTGAATTCAACAAACATATGACCAGCCGGAAATCATATGTGGATGGACTTGCGCCCTCCATCCCAGGTTAGCAGATTAACGAATCCTACGGTACGATGCCGTGTAAGCTCACGATTAACTGAACTATAAATTCGTTTTATGGATCACGATTAACCAACATATTCGTTTTATGGATCACGATTAACCAACATATTCGTTTTATGGATCACGAAAAACCAACAAATGCTAATGCTCCATCCCCATCGTGATATGAATGAGTTCAAGTTTATAATTGATGTCTAATAATCGATTAATCCAATTCTTTTAGGTGACCAAGCAATACTCGCAGACAATCATCTCTAACTCCTCTATACAAACAATGATTTATCACCCGGCTTCGATATTCTTTAAATTCAACTTCACATAACAATACTAAACAATTATAATTCCCAAGTAACCCCATCATGCAGATTCATTTTTTTCTTTGCCTAGCAACTAGTGCAGCCGTCATTACAATCACAAGCAATAATTGAAATTGGAAGTAATACTCACTCGGCCATAGTACGCCGATCTCTTATTAATAATAATCGAGTGGTAGGGATTCGTCATTCTCAGGATCACCTACCAAATAAGAATAACCTAATGAGAACTTCATCACTTAACTAATTCAAACCATGCATCTATACTAAACAAAATCGTGATTCTCGCTACTTGTGGAAGTTCCAACTTAACTTGGTCATTTTACCTCGGAATTTCATACATTTTATATCGATTTCTATCTACTTCGAAAGATCTATCTATTTCTAATATTATTTCCAAGTTTTGAAAACATTTAGGTCATGGAACAGAGGGATCAGATCTGATCTGTAACTTTTTCCATTTCCAAAAAATTGTTTTGCAGTTGATCAAAATGTATCTAGTTGATGATTCATGTGTATATAAAATATGAATGAGTTCCTAACATGAATGACATGTGATGAGTCCAATATATGCATAATCTTGATGATTTTTTGATAATGAAACTTTGAGAACTCCCAATTCTCACAAGACTCCAACAAATCCTTCTTGAAAATCTAATTTTCTAAATTTTGCATCTCATTAGTATTTTGGGATTTCATTCTTAGAATTTCCTTATTATCTAATAAAAATAAGTCTTTATCATCTATATTATCTAAGGCCTCCATTTCTACATAAAAACTTACATTTTTCACTTTGCAAGTATGTTTTTAAATAAGCTTTTCACAAAAATCCGAATTTTAGAAAAATTCATTTCTTGCATGTTTCCTTTGAGAAAACTTGTATAATGCATCAAAATTTAAAGCTTTACTATATCCATTACCTAAGAACTTCATTTAACACATAAAACATTCATTTTTAGCTTGAATACTAGGTGTTTACATAGGCATCATCCAAAGTTACGAATTTAACAAGTTGAACACTAACTCAAAATTTTCCATCTTAATTCCACTACTTGTTTTATACATTACTCATATCCAAACTCATTTCAACTTATAAAAATCATTACTTAGTGATACCTATTACTTATACCCTTCATTTTTCATGTAAAATATGAGTTTCAAAGTGGGTTCAAGGGTTTTTAAAATAGGTCTTACAAATCATACGAATTTTCCCTTGAACATTTCTAACAAAAATCTTTTCTTTTCAAGTTCCTTGTCTTATCTTCATAAAGATCTACCAACTATCACATTTTATATATAAGACTAAGCTTTTATGAACATTAATGCATGAAAATACAAAATATTCATATGAACATGAATGTCAAGAAAATATGAGTGCTTAAATACTAGACCTACAACTTATAGTGCATGAAAATGAGTTTAAAGACATGAACGTATATTTTTCATGCAAGATCTCTACTTTTATATGCATGAACATAATAATACTTCAACAAAAGCTTATTAAACACAAGATCTACTCTTGTGATGGCTTGATATTCATTTATTAGTGTTTTTTTATCCTTAGCATTTGCTCATTGGGATTTCAATAGTGAAAACACATAAGAATACTCTTGTCATTACAAGATTAAGTAGAGATAAAGCTTGGAATCATCGCCTAAAGGAAGATTTGGAGAAGAAATGAACTTGTGAGAGTGTGTGTGTGAGGAGCTAGGGTTCACGACAGAATGATGGAGAGAAGAGAGAGTTTTTCACTTTTCAAAATTTTTGGAAGAGTAAAAATGAGGAGAGAGAGTGAAAATGAGTTTTATATTAAGGGTATTAGGGTTTATTTGTATTAAAAAGAAGTAAAATAAAACAAATAGAGGGGAAACAAGGGGGGGGTGGCGCTGGCCACAATAGAGGAGAGAGGGAGTGAGTTAAATTTGATTTAATTTGTAATTTAAGTAATATAATGTAATAATTTAGTAGGAAACAAAATTTTCTTGGAAAAGAAAATATAATGAGTAGTTGTAAGGATGTAAGAATAGGGCATGGATAGTGTGTAGTGTAGGTCGTACTTGTGAATAGTGGTAAATAGTAGACAAGACATCTATTTTACCAGTAGTAAGGAAAATACAGGAAAAAAGCTATAACTGTAATTTTTTATAGCTCAGAAAATTACAAAATTTATATTTTTAAAATCCTTATAAAATTTTGGTTCAAATGAAAATTTCGGAACATTTTTCTGAGTTTCTAGTCCTGGGGCTCGTTTTTCCGTAATGGGCTCGGGAAGGCTCGGAATAGAAAATTTTCCAAAATTAAAACTTTCTAAGGTTTGAAATATACTTTAAAAAAATAATTCACATTAATTTATTTTATAAAATTTTTTGTTATAAAACCAAAGGAAAGCCAGATCTAAGGTTTTTAAGCTCTCTTACTAAGCTTGAACTAGGCCGATTTAGGGTTTTGCCTTTCGGTTTCCGGAGTTTATTTGACTACTAGGAAAACTAGGGTTTACAAGATAAAACTATTCATCCAAATGTTGCATTGGTTTGCCAAAAGGTACAACTATTCATCCAATTGTTGTATGGGTTGGCTAAAAGGGACAACTATTCATCCAAGTGTTATACTGCTTCACGAAAATCTGATATTTTAAAAGAGAAGCACAAGACATCCATTGGGAGATACAGAATATAGATAGAGATAGACAGACATTAGATCCACATAGAGATCTACATAAAGATCCACATAGATATCTATATAGAGATTGACATCGATATCTATATACAGACACATATACATATATACATATACATATACACTTGTATTTGGTTGTTGAAGTGTTCAGACATTTGTATCGTGAATAAGGGAGTATTATTATATTTTCTTTCTATTTCATATCTATTGTTCTGTTTTCTTAATATATCATGTATGAGTAGTTATTAGGATACATGTAGCCATAAGGTACATGTATTTCAATGAATTATATATTTAAATGTTGTATGAATTCTTAATCTCTGTAGTGTATTAATATATTCTAATTCTAAGTAATGCACAATTTAGGATTAGATCATATTTTCACGGGATGCGATTGAGAAATCCACCCATGGAATAGATCATAGAGAAAGATTTCCCATGACACCTAGAGATAAGGTTGTGGAATTTTCTACATATAATTAAATAATTACCATTGGGATCATATTTCTAAAGCAATTTTAGTCAGCTGTTAAATAAGAAGAGATTTTAGTAGACAAGAATATGATTAGGATTCAATAGACTCGAGAGAGTTATTGAACTAGTAAATGGAAATCTCGCAGTTAGGAATGATTCAACAACTATAGAGTTTGTAGTACATGTTATCTAATTGGAGAAGCGATTCTGAATTGTTAATAGTTAATTTAAATTTCTTTTTTAATGCATGATATAGTATAGTTTTAATTGAAAATTATTTAAGTAAATTCATATTAAATCTTGATCTAAATTTATTCTGCTAGATAATAAATAAGAGGGTAAGTAGCAGTACTTGTCGATGGCCCCAAGAAATACGACCCTATAATCCATTCTTATACTACAATTGATAGGTGCACTTGCCTAGTGTAAACTAAATCATAAGAAAAGATCATAGGAAATAATTCATTAAAACTTGATCTAGTTATGAAAATGCACGTCCAGTTTTTGGCACCGTTGCCGAGGAAATTGGTATGCAATATTAAGAAAACTCAATTGTTGTTAATCTAGCTTTATATCTATTTGTTTAATTAATCTTATATTAATTTTATTTATTTATTTTTTTATGTGTGTAGATGATAAGTTATTACTTTTATTTTTGCATTATGGACTTAATTGTTGACCATTGATCTTTTTCTCAGATCTATATGTGTATATATATATATATATAATTTAGTGCAGATTAGAATCACACAACATCTTCCTATTCAACCGTGATATGGATCTTCGAAGGTCATTTCTATTTTGAAGAGTCATGGATGGACGGTGCTGGCATTAAGTTGATAAGAGGACCAAATATGTTGTAGAATCACATCAAATCAATTAGAGAAGTCCAGTTCTTTTCTTTTGTTATTTTATTTTCTTTTGTGATTTAAGTGAGACATTGGGGACAATGTCTCCAATAAGTGTGGAAGGGAATATATAGAATAATTGAAGTATTGTTGTTATATTGAATATTTCTTCATTTAACCATGTTTAGAAAAAAAAAATTCATGGTGCAAAAATTTTGAAGAAGTTTTTTCTGTTATCTCTCATATTAACAAACTAAGTGACTAATATTGAATGTTGTCCTATGTTCTTGCTTTCTTTTGCATTTTAGTTAATATGTTAGAATTGCATGATGAAATCTATGTGATGTAGTTTTCCTTGTCATTTAACTAGGAATTCATATGTTACGATTGGCACAAGGTTCTTAGTAAAAGTTAGTTAATTAATTTCTAAACTTTGACTAAGTGTATGGGTTTTATTCAATTTTCTTGAAGGCTACATTCTTTGCATGATAGAAGTCCAAATGAAATGAAATTAGCAATCTATAATCCCCTTGTATTACAAAAAGAGGAAAAAAAAGTTAAGTATGAGGAGGTTTGATGGGGTCCCTTTAAAACCTGGTCACCTAAGGTCGTTTGCCCTAGGATCGGCTGACCGATGAAACTTACTTAGCAAAAGAACCATAGTTCAGTGAGTCTTGTAACTCAACTCATTATGCCTGTAGGATGCCTCTTAGGGGGAATAAGATCTGTTAACTTAGGTGATGAGCCCGGGATTACGGTTGAAAGCTCACTAAATGGGTTGCAAGTCTCCTAAAAACGGGACAAATAAAGAAAAATGTATAGGAAATAACAAGGGAATAAAAAAAATGTAAGGACTTTTGCTTGAACTTATATTAGCTATAGAGATAATTGAGATTGCCTATACTCTTATGTTAAGGGGATGGAATTGGTTAACTGTCTTTTACTTGGTGATCTTGTATATAGTTTTTCAAATTTTGAAGTCTTATTTAAATGATGAGGGTAAAGGCTACATTACTTGGATTAGCCGTGGAATTCTATCAAAATTAACTTAAGTGCATGTCATGATTAGTAGAATAGGAAAACAATGTCTTTAATGTGTAAAGTCACTTAGTGGAATTTGCTTAATCAATAAGAGATATATGGATTTTTAACAGTTGCGCCATTGGAAATTTATTTTCCTTAAAGTAAATATTCTTTCAATCTATCACGCCCCATAGGGTATCCTAAATGTAACAGCCCGCCACATACTATAAAAGACTCGAATTTCTATTCGAGCCTTTCGGGAGTCTTGTATAGATGTAAAGCGTCCCTTTACGACAATAGAATACTCATTCAATGGAGTTAAGAAGTTTAATGTGGCATTCATTAGCCATAGATAATAAACCAAAACACATATATATACTTTACAAAATCTAAGGGGCATACCCCCGCAAAATAATATCAAGTCCATTACAGTCATCCAGAGTCTTTTAGTTTTCGACGGAAGTCTAAACAAAAGCAAAGTAAACTTCTATGGAAAACTCCTATCTTTGGTACCTGAGTTGTGGCTTGCCTCGGCCTAAGCCAGATAAACTCGTGCTGCAACAAATAAAAGCTATGGGGGCGTAAGCTAACTAGCTTAGTGAGTGAGAACTTCCATATCACAATTAATACAATTTATTCAAGCAAGTGATTATTCACGCAAATGTATGCATCAGACAAGTGAGTTCCACAAACATATGACTAGCTGGAAATCATATGTGGATGGACTTACGCCCTTCATCCCGGGTTAGCAGATTAACGAATCCTGTGGTACGACGCCGTTTAAGCTCACGGTCAACTGAACAATAATTCATTTTATGGATCACGATTAACTAACATATTCGTTTTATGGATCACGAAAAACCAACCAATGCTCATGCTCCATCGCCGTCGTGATATGAATGAGTTCAATTACAATTGAAGTAAATATATATATTAATTCAATTCTTTTAGGTGACCAACAATGATTCGCAGACAATCCATATAAAACACTAGCTAATCAATCAATAGATTAACACCCAGTTTCGATATTTCTTAAGTTCCATTTCATACATCAACAGCAGAAAAATATATAATTCCCATATACCCAATCATACATATCCATTTTCATCTTTGCCTACACCACTAGTGCCACTAACAGTACAATCACATTCATTAATTGAGAGTGGAAGTAGTACTCACTCGGCCATTGAACGCCGGTCTTTTTAGTAGTAATAGTCGGGAGGTAGGGTATCGTCTTGCTCGGGATCACCTACCACATAAGAATAATCCTAATGAGATTCTAATCATTTAGCTAATCCAAGCTATGCATCTAAACTAGATGATTCGGAATTCTCGCTATTTGCGGAAGCTCCGACTTAAAACGGCCATAACTTGGTCATTTTAACTCGGAATTTCGCAAATTTTTTATCGATCTCTATATACTTCGAAAGATCTATCTATTTCTAGTATTATTTTCAAATTTTGAAAAGAGTAAAGCCACGGAACAGTAGGATCATTCTATTCTGTCACTTTTCCGATTCCGAAAAATTGTTTCGCTTTTGATAAAAATGTTCCTAGTTGGTGATTCATGTATAGATGGTATATGAATGAATTCCTAACATGAATTTCATGTAATGAACTCAATAAATGCATGGTCTTGATGATTTTTGATGATGAACTCTTATGAACTCCTAATTGTTATAAAATTCCATAAAGGTTATTTCTAAAAAGCTATTCTTCCCAACTTTACATTCCCTAGGGTTTCTATGCTTTAATACTTGAAATTCACTTGTTATCTAAATAAAAATAAGTTCTCAAAGTCTATATTGATCATGACCTTCATTTATGCATAAAAATCAACATTTTCCATTTAGTAAACATGTTTTTAAAGCAAGCTACTTGTAAAAATCCGAATTTTGTAAATTTCATTTCCTTGCATTTTCCTTATGAGAAAACTTGTTTAATGCATCAAAAATTAAAGCTCCAATGTATCTATTATCTAAAGACTTCATTTAACTCATAAAACATCCAATTTAGACTTAGATACTAGGTGTACATGTAGGCATGGACCTAAATTACGAATTTGACTATTAATCCACATATCAATATTTTTCATTCTAACTCCACTACTTGTTTTATATTCTTATCATGCCTAAACTCATCTAAGCTTATGAAAATCATTCCTTAAGGGCATCTATTACATATACCTTCCAATTTTTATGAAAAATATGAGTTTTAAAGTGGTTTTGGTGGTCTTTAAGGTAGGGTTCTAATTCCATCCGAATTTCCAACAAATCATTTCTAACAAAACCTTTTCTTTTTCAATCTTCTTGCCTTCTATACATGGAGATCTACTATCTAACACATCTATACATATGCAAGGCTATATTTTTATGATCATCAATGCATGGAAATCAAAATAACTATATGAACATGCATGTAGATGAATATGTGGATGTCTAAACATTAGATCTACTAAATATAATGCATGAATCATAAACTTCATGGCATGAACATCAATATATATGCAAGATCTTTACTTTACATGCATGAACAAGAGAATATCTTAACATAAACTCATTTAACACTAGATCCATGTCTTGTGATGGCTTGATATTCTTTTCAAGTGTTTTCATGTCCCTAGCATATGCTCATTGGGATTAAATGAGAAAACACACAAGATATAGCTTTGCCATTACAAGATTTAGGAAGAACAAAGCCTAAAATCAACATACCAATGGAGTTTTGGAGTAGAAAAGAAGAAGATTTGAGCTTGAGTGTGTGAGGGAGAGAGGGAGGGGCTCACGGCATCAAAGGGAGGAGAGGGAGAGAGATTTTTACTTTGGTAAAAATGAAACAAGTGAAAAATGAAGAGAGAGAATGAACATTTAGTTTATATATTAGATGGATTAGGGTTTTAGTTAATAAAATAAATGAAGAAAAGGCAAAAATGAGGGGGAAAAGAAGGGGAGGGGTGCCGGCCATGTGGGGGGGGGGGGGGGGGGGGGGGGGGGGGGGAGTGTGTGTGTATGAAATTTTGATTTTGTAATTTAAGTAATTAAAATGTAATAAATGTAATAATTAATTAGACTACAAAATCTTGGGAAAGAAAATTGAAATGAGTAGTTGTAAGGATGTAAGAATAGGGTATGGGTAGTGTGTAGTGTAGGTTGTACTTGTGAATAGTAGACAAGACATCTACTTTACGGTTGTAACGGACAATAGGAAAAGGCTATAACTTAATTTTTATAACCCAGAAAATTATAAAATTGATATTTTTGGAATCCTTATGAAATTACGGTTCTAATGAATATTCCGGAGCATTTTTCTGAGTTCGTGGTCCCGGGACACGCTTTTCCATAATTGAGCTCGGGAAGGCCCGGAATTGAAAAATTCCCGAATTTAAAATTTTCAAAGGTCTAAAATATACTTTAGAATGATAATTCATATTCATTTACTTTATAAAACTTCTTTTATTATGAAACCGAAGTAAAGACGGATTTAGGATTCCTAAGCTCCTCTCACTAGACTTAAACTGAACCGGATTAGGGTTTCGCTTTTCAACTCCCGGGGTTTTCTTACTACTTGAGATTATTGGGGTTTACACAATCCTTTTTATTAGCTTCTTGCTTGAGGAAAAGCAAGGCTTAATTGTGAGGAAATTTGATAGACATGAATTATCCATGATATTAATTATTGTTTATGTAAAATTTGGGTCTTAAGTTATATTTTTATTTAAGAATTGATACTTAAATCAATAATATTTTCAATTCAAGTAACTTTAATCATAACAACACACTTTGAAGCATGTTGAAGCAAAATGGACTCAAAACATCATCCATAGCATGGATCACGGCCCCTTGGTCGCCCAAGAAGAAGAAAAATGCATATCAGAGGCAATTATTCCTCTTTGGTCGCCTATGATATGAAGGAGGAAATTTGCCCACAACAAGAATTCCCTTCCTTGGTCGGCCGTGTAAAGGCAGGTGAGTTGGACAAAAACGAAGAGTAGTGAGAATAATGCCCTTTTGATCACCCGTGATTTATTTTTCTGCCAAACGATGTCATTGATTTTCTTTCATTTAAATGACACATTGGTTGGATAAAAGACACAACTATTCATCCAAATGTTGTATTGGTTTGCTAAAAGGTACAACTATTCATCCAATTATTATATAGGATAGCTAAAAGGTACAACAATTCATCTTAGTGTTATACTGCTTCATGAAAATCTGAGATTATAAAAGAGAAGGAGAAGACATCCATTGGGAGATACAGAATATTGATAGAGATAGACAAACGTTAGATCCACATAGAGATCTATATAGAGATCGGCATAGATATCTATATACAGACATATATACATATATATACATACATATATACTTGTATTTTGTTGTTGAAGTGTTCAGGCATTTGTATCGTGAATAAGGGAGTATTATTATGTTTTCTTTCTATTTTAATCTATTGTTCTGTTTTCTTATTATATCATGTATGAGTAATTTCTAGGATTCATATAGCCATGGGCACATGTATTTCAATGAATTATATATTTAAATGTTGTATGAATTCTTAATCTCTTTATTGTATTAATATATTCTAATTCTAAGTAGTGCACATTTTAGGATTAGATCAGATTTTCACGGGATGCGATTGAGAAATCTACCTGTGGAATAGATCATAAAGAACGATTTCCCATGACGCCTAAAGATAGGGTTATGGAATTTTCTGCATATAATTAAATAATTACCATTGGGATCATGTTTCTAAAGCAATTTTAGTTGGCTGTTAACTTGGAATAGATTCCAGTAGACAAGACTAGGATTATGATTCAATATACTCAAGAGAGTTATTGAACTAGTAAATGGGAATCTTGCAGTTAGGAATGATTCAATAACTATGGAGTTTGTAGTACATGTTATCTAATTGGTGAAGTGATTTCGAATCGTTATTAGTTAATTTAAATTTATTTTTTAATGCATCTTATAGTATAGTTTTAGTTGAAAATTATTTAAGTAAATTAATATTAAATCTTGATCTAAATTTATTCTGCTAGATAATAATTAAGAGGGTGAGTAGTAGTACTTGTCGACGGCCCCAAGGAATACGACCATATAATCCATTTTTATACTACAATTGATAGGTGCACTTGCCAAGTCAAAACTAGATCATAGGAAATAATTTATTAAAACTTTAACTAGCTAGGAAAATGCACGTCAGGATACCCTGAACTCGATCCTCCATGAAGTTTTCTTCCAAAAACTGAGGTCGTCCTCTCAAAGGTCCTTGCCTTTCTCTTTTTAGCTTCTTCACTTATCCGAGCTCTCTCCACTAGCTCTCGAAAGGTCTTAATGTCGAACTCTTCCAACCTCTTCTTAATTCTTCATCCAATCCCCTCAGGAAAACTTGTCTCTTTAGCTCTCGGCTATATTTGAATGAATTAGGTGCATACTAAAGTAGCTTACTAAACTCGATTTTATACTGTTCCACCGTTCATCCCCTCTGATTAATATGGAGAAAATCTGCACTATATTGCACCCTTAGACTTCCAGGAAGTAGTTTTCCAATAATTCATATCGGAACTTCTCCTAAGTGACTAGTAGCATTAACTCTCTCATCTTTGATTCCTACCATACGCGTACATTAAGCAGAGCATGTATGAACCATAATTAACTCTCAAATGATGAGGTACATCAAAAGTATCAAAAGATCTCTCAATCTGAGCAAGCCAATCCTCAGCTTCATCTAGCTTGCCAAAAGCTCCTTCGAAGTATCTGTTATTCTAATAAACTTAGGTAGAGACCTTTGATATGGCCTCAAGGCCGGTGGTAGAGGCAAAGGTGTAGTGTGTGACAGGGCACTACTATGAAAAGACATCTCAACTGATGCTTGTTGTGTCGCTGGTGGAGTTGGTGCTACGGCTGGTGCTGGCATGTTCTGTCTAATTGCTTCTAACACTTATGCCAAATGCCCATGAGTTGCTTGTAAATCTATTTGTGGTTCAACAGCCAAGGGTTTGGTGGTGGTGCAGCAGGTTGATTTTCATCCATGTTTGATTGGTTTGATGCACCTTGCTCTTGATGTCTTCTTCTCTACCACGACTATTTCAAAATTTTACCAATGTTAATTAATCTATTCTTAATATCTTATTAAACGAGGGAAGGATTTATAAACATGTAGAAGTTGATGATAATAAATTCATTTATTTTTTTATGTCACGGTCGAGATGAAGGAAGTGATATAGTCCTACCATATGAGTTTTCCAAAGTCACAGGTGACATAAAGAACGTGATCTAGCTTGATCATGTATTTATTATTATTATTATTGTAAACCCCAAAAATTTTCATAATTCTTAGAAAATAATCCTTGAAGTCTAATATCAAAATTTAAATCCCGAAAAATCGAATCAAGTTAAAACGAATTCTAAATCAAGTCAAACATGAAAATTCTTAGTCTTGAGAAAACGAGAACCCCTGAAACAAAATATAAAATCCAACTATTGATGGAATCAACATCCATACGCCAATCAAAACATCTACCCGATTCCTAAAACGCAAATCAAAGCAATATATCCAAATATCGCTCAACAATGAAATGATAAGATCTTAAATCCTTTGGTAAATTTCAGAATCAGAAATTTCGAATTTCACCAAAAGTCAAACTAAGTCAACTCATAACCTTAGACTAAAATTAAACAATCCTGAGAACTAAAAACTATTAAATAATCACAAATAAAATAAGATAAACTGTAGATATTGAGCTAAAAATATAAAACAGTCAAAACTCAAAAATTATATGATCTTACGAATAACTCGACAAAACAGGAAGTCAAACCGGAACCTTAAAAGTCAACAAAGCTTATAGCAAACCCTAGTGTTTAAGATCTAGCAATCCCGCATTCACAAACCCTAGAAAAGGAAATTAAACTAATGACCTAGAATAGTTCGTAATAATGTAGGGTAACATAAAAAATTAGATTCGCGAATTTCGAGTGTCCTTCGAACTCAAACTGGATCAGTTCTCAAAAAGCGTGTCTTCTGTACCAATAGACTCGTAAAAATATAAGGTTTTCAAAAATATCAGTTTTAGAATTTTTCGGTAGCTAAAAATTACAGATATCGCATTAATACGCGTATTTTTATTACTAACGGTACTTTAATTGTCTGTCTACTATTCATAGTACTTTTCTACTATTCATTACTATTTCACTATCTCTACTTTTTCTTACACCTATTTCTTACTACCTACATACCTATTTTCTTATTTTTTATATTTCCAAAACATCTTATATCAAATCATACCTTACATATTAATTATTTTCTTACAAAATACAAACAAAATCAACTCAGTCTCTCTCCTTCTTCATTGTGGCCGGTGTAACTCCCCCTCTATTTCTCTCAATTATTTTTCTTTTTTAATTTATTTTATTACATCCAAAATTCACTCCAAAAATTCTATACATACCCCCTTCCTCTTTCATTCTTTCACACAATTCATTTCACTACCAAAACTCTCTCAAAATCTCTCTACAAATCATCTCTTCAAGAGTTCTCTCTACCAAAACTCTCTTAAACCAATTCCTCACAAAAATCATTCCTTATACATAAACTATCTACCACATATCACTACTCACATAATACCCTTTCATCTACCATCTTCATATCACATAAAAACCTTAGGTAAACTTCTTCCAACTATTTATTCACTCATGTCATGTAACTTAACATACTATGGTGTTGTTTTAAAACTCATATGAGTAGTAAAAGCAACAAATGTTAAATGTTTTGTTCTTGTACATAAACTTCCTATTTTATTATGTTAATTTTATTATTCATATATAACTAAATATATTTATGTATGTTATATATATCTTTAGAGCATATAAGCTCACTTGCTTTATTTATTTAATTCATGCTTTTTCTTAGACTAGTCTTTTTAGTCTTAGACTTGTTCATATCAAGTCAAAACAATCTTTTATTTATTCTCTTTAATCTTTTAGGACTAGTCCATTCTTAGTCCCAAGATTTCTTGATGAAGCTAAGGCTCCCAATACTTGACGGATACCTGATGAAGCTAAGGTTCCCAATACTTGATATTTTATTTTCTTGCTTATTAATTGTTTCTAGTATTTTCCTATGTTCTTATTATTTTATGTCTATAATACTTGTATATATAATGTTAATGTCTCAAACTAATTCAAAAGTAGAATTTTATTTTTATTAAAAGAAATTAGGCTAAAATTTCTATTAAGAGACTTGTCATAAAATAATTATCAACAACATAAACTAGAGTTAATACAAGTTTTCTCAAAGTTTTCTTAAGTATCAAAGATAGTTTTACCAAGAAAACATAAGAAATAAATATTTTCATTGTATATTGGGAACCTAAGTTTTAGTAAATTAATTTGTTAGTTTTCAAAGTTCTCACAACAAGCTTAAGAAAACTCCTTTTATAACTCATAACAAAACTAAGAAATAAACTAGTTTTTAAAGTTAAGATGAATTCAATCCATAAAGTCATAACCCACTTAGGAAAACAATGATTTTCAAGTTCCTAAGAAGAGACTTATTTCCAAATAATATAAACAACATAAGATTAGAAACAAATGATTTTACCAATAAAGTGATTCTTTTCGAAAGAAATAAAAGAACAAGTTCTAGAAAACAAAAACTTATATTTTAGAAATAAATATAGGAAGACAAGACTCATTTTCTAAAACCATCCTAAGTACAAAGTTACAAAAAGGTTTTCAACAACTTTAATACACTTTGATAACTTTGATCTTTTATCACTAAAAGTAAAACTTTTGAAAGAATAAGGTTAAAAGAAAATTTACGTGTTTTGGGAAAAGAATGAAGAAAATAAAATAAGAATATACTCATTTATAACGACCTAGGAAAATATAAAGTTTCTTCAAATACATGAAAAGAAATTATCAAAGTTAAAGTTTTTAACAGCTCAAAATGAATTATTTTATGAAATAATTGTTGAGACACTACCATTAGAATTTTGCATATAAAATGAGCTTACCGATATACTCAAAGTATTTATCAAATATATATATATATATATATATATTGTTACAAAAGGTTTTCTTTAAAATGAAGATTGAGTTAGAAAATGGTTTTGCAAAAATCTAGAAATATTTGTTTTAAATCTGTACCCAATGTTTTCGGAACCAAATGACCTTGTATGACAAAGATAACCTTAGAAATGGATAATCTTTTGAATATGTAGAAAACGGTATATTATATGCGAAATTCCAAGTTAAAATGAGCAAGTTATGGCCATTTTAAATTCGAATTTCATTCTATACGATTTTGACAAACATAGTGAAATAGAATTAGAAAATTTAAGTAGAATTTCTACGAAATACTTATCCCGAGTATTTTTTTTGTCTAGGTGACAAAGGATACGAGAATACCCTATTCGAGGATTACTACGGCTAAAAAGATCGCGAATGGAGTGAGTTATTCCTCCTAATTTCGTTACCTTGCTTGTGCTTGTAAAGTAATAGCATTAGTATACTAAGAAAAGATAAAAATGGATATATTTGGGGAAATCGGATTATGTGTATATATGTGATTCTATGCTTATGCGTGAAATGAGAATTAAGAATATCGCAACTGCAAATTGCTTGTTTGAATAATTTTGTTTACTTACTAGTATGATTACTTATTAATTGCCAAATTGATTGATCGCCCTCTAATAAACCTTAATAACATTTGGCTTAAAAAAATAAAATGCTCACGCATAGCATCCATCGAGTCACATCTTTTCTGAAGGCTGCTACTCCTACGCGTAGAGTTGGATTGGCTGATCGTGCGGTGCCAGGGCCATGTTCCTTCTTGGAGAATCTAAATCGCTTAGGGAAAGCGACTCTAGGTTGAGCCGAGCCAACCGAACACTATGGGTGAGGACCTAGGGATAGCAGTAGAAGATCGAGGATCTTCAACCCTGATTCCCTAACCTTCGATACGGAGGGTAAATCCGTTCTATATGGTTTCCAGACAACTATATATATTTGCGTAATCACGTGATTGTTGCATTGTATACATAGCATATGTGTGAAAAATCTAAATGAACTTACTTGAAAATATGATGCGAATGAAAAGGAATATCTCACTAAGCTAGTTGTAGCTTATACTCCTATAGATTTTGCTGAAACAGGTATACCCATGGCTTAAATTGAGGATCATGACGTTAAAGACGTCATGGAGGGATGTTAAGCTTCTATGAAGAAAATGGAATCATAAGATGAAGTAATTTTGTAAGGTTCTTTATATGTAATGACTTATATGATTAGTGATGTATATTTTTTTTGAAGACAATAGAGGAATATACCCCTAAGAATTGAAAAGTAATATGTTTATGTTTTATGATAAGTATTCTCTTTGCCTTGTTACTTATTTATTATCAATATAAATTGCGCTACTCCGATGTGTTCTCTTGGTTGTGATGTACGCCTTGTACATAATATGGAAGCTTTTGAGTGACTGAGGTAGTCATTCCTAGGCTTTAGTATTATGTACGGTGGACTGCCACGTTTAAGGTACCCCTTGGGGTGTGACAATTATTATTATTTTTTTTTTGCGCAATTGGACATCCCCTTGTATGTATGTAAGACTAATTAATTGTTAGGAATTTAAAGAACATACAATAATTGTTAGAACAAAATCAATAATTTAATCTTAGAAGAATAGTAAAACCATAAATCAAAGTTACCAAAATCATACTTCATTTAAGGAAAATTAAACATTGGGTGTGAGAACCTTTACATTTGAAAATTTAAAGAGATCACATCAACAAACAACAAGCAACAACAACAAAACATTATTCCGAAACAACGAAAGAGCCTAAACTAAACAACCTAATACTTAAGGTATTCAGTTACAAAATTTCTAGTTAGACACTAGAGATAAGCTTGAGTCTTTATTCCTTCTTTCTCTTTCTTCCATCTTATGGTGAAGGGGCATCGCTCAGGTTACGACTAGAGGATCCTCGGTTCCTTTTTGCTGCAAATTGGTGGAGATACATTTGTCTTTTTCTAACCGCTTTTGTAGACCTTCTAGGTAAATCTAAGCATCTCTAACAGCTTCAGAGTGCAATGCTTAGTTGGTTGAAGTATCAACAGGGTTGGCTTGCAAAGCTGACTCTTATGGTTTAACTTGATTTTTGACAGGATACACGTCCTTCCATGTGTTTGGTTCCAAGGCCTCATTATCGGATTCCACATTTATGATCGGTTGAGTTGGTAGAGTAGGATCCACATTCATAGCTTCTTGAGTCGTTTGTGCTTGCCTCTCTTCACTTCTGTGGACATTGTCATTGGAATTATTCTCCTCATTTCGCATCTCCTTTCCTGAGGAATTATTAGATTTCCCACAATCAGTTCATTCCCTTGTTATTCTTCTTCGGGATCTTCTTCTTCTTCTACTTCCTGTTTTCTTCCTCTTCATTTTCTCCCGGTATAGGGGAGTCTTCCATCATCAATGTCTCATCGTCCTCAAGTTGAAGTCCTACAAAAGCTAATGGTTGATTGATCATGTCGATTGGTGGTTAAAGAGATTTTATATACACTCTAGTCCAATAAAAGTCCTCCTCAAGTTTAGCTCTTAACCATTCGGTATGATCACTGTCACGTCCCAAGGGATACTCTAAACGTGGTAGTCCGTCGTACACAATACTAAAGCCTATGAATGACTACCTTAGTCACGCAAAGGCTTTTATATCATGTACAAGGCGTACATCACAACCAAGGGAACTCATCGGAGTAGTGCAATTTATATTGATAATAAATAAGTAACAAGGCAAAGAGAATACTTATCATAAACATACATATTACATTTCAATTCTTAAGGGCATATCCCTCTATTATCTTCAAATAAATATATCTCACTAATCATATAGATCATTACACATAAAGAACCTTACAAAATTACTTCATCTTATCATTATATTTCCTTCAAAGAAGCTTAATCATCCTTCAATGACTTCCTTAATGTCATGATCCTCAATTTAAGCCATGGGTATACCTGTTTCAACAAAATCTATAGGGGTATAAGCTTCGACAAGCTTAGTGAGATATTCCTTTTTATTCGCACCATATATTCAAACAAGTTCATTTAGATTTTGACGTATATGCTATGCTAAACAATGCAACAATCACATGATCACGCAAATATATTTAGTTATCCAGAAACCATATATAGAACGGATTTACCCCTCCGTATCAAGGGTTAGGGAATCGGGGTTAAAGGTCCTCGACCTTCTATTGCTAGTCCCCAAGCGATTTGGATTCTTTAAGAAGGAACATGGCCCGTGGCACCGCACGATCACAACTAATCCAACTCTATGCATAGGAGTAGCAACCTTCCAAAAAGATGTGACTCGATGGATGCTAGCGTGAGCATTTTAGTTTTCTTAATCCAAACCTTATTAAGGTTTATTAGGGGCGATCAATCAATTTAGCAAACAATAAACAGTCATATAAGCAAGTAAACAAAATTATTTAATCAAGCAGTTCGAAGTTGCGATATTCTTAATTCTCATTTCACGCATAAACATAGAATCACATATATACACATAATCCCAAATTCTCCAATATATATCCATTTTTATCTTTCCTTAGTATACTAATGCTACTACTTTATAAGCACAAGCAAGGTAATGAAATTAGGAGGAATAACTCACTCGTCCATTTTGTGATCTTCTTAGTCGTAGTAATCCTCGGGTAGGGTAATCTCGTATCTTTCATCACCTAGATAAAAGAAATACCCAGGATAAGTTTTTCATGAATTTCTTATTCTTGGATATTCTAGACTTTTCTTAAAATCACGGTAAAATCGTACAAGAGGAAATTCCAACTTAAAATGGCCATAACTTGCTCATTTTAACTCGGAATTTTGCATATAATATACCGTTTTCTACCTATTTGAAAAGATCTATCCATTTCTAAGGTTATCTTTGTCATATAAGGTCATTTGGGTTCCAAAACATTGGTTACAGATTTAAAAACGAAAATTACCAGACTTTTGCAAAATCCGTTTTCTAACTCAACTTTATTTTAAAGAGAAATCCTTTGTAACAATATATATTATAAATCTATATATATGAACGTAATTTGATAAATACTTTGAGTATAGATAAGCTCACTTTATATGCAAAATTTCTAATGGTAGTGTCTCAACAATTTATTTCATAAAACAATTCTTTTTAACGTGTTAAAACTTATTTTGATAAATTCCTTTTCAAGTATTTGGAAGAAACTTTATATTTTCATTATAAATGAGTATATTCTTATTATTTCCTTCATTCCTTTTTTCAAAACAAGTAAATTTTCTTTTAACCTTAGTCTTCATAAATCTCACTTCTAGTGATAAAAGATCAATTTTATCAAAAAGTATATAGTTGTTGAAACATTTTTATAATTTTGTATTAGGATGGTTTTAGAAAATGAATCTTGTCTTCTATATCTATTTCTAAAATATAAGTTTTTGCTTTCCAAAACTTGTTCTTTCATCTTTTTGAAAAGAATAATCTTTATTGGTAAAAATCATTTGTTTCTATCTTATCTTGTTTATATTATTTCGAAAATAAGTCTTTTCTTTAGGACTTGAAAATCATTATTTTTCTAAGTGGGTTTGTAACTTTATGGGTTGATTTTTATCTTTGAAAACTAGTGTTCCTTGGTTTCGTCATAGAGTTTAAATCTTAAGTTTTTTATAAAAACTTTTAATATTAACAACTTATTCTACTAAAACTTAGATTACCATAATATATAAAGAAAATATTTATTTCTTATGTTTCCTTGGTAATCTATCTTTGTTATTTAAGAAAACGTTGAGAAAACTCTATTTCTACGTTGTTGATAATAACTTCATGATTTTGTGATAAATCATATAATCAAAAATCTAGCTTTGAGTTCATAAAGTAAAATTCTATTTTTAGATTAGTTGAGACATTAACATTATGTAATTGCAAGTATCATGAGCATATAAAGTAATAAGAACATAAAAAAAATACTAGAAACAAATAATAAGCAAGAAAACAAAATATCAAGTATTGGAACCTTAGCTTCATCAAGGTATCCAGGTCAAGTATTGAAGCCTTAGCTTCATCAAGGCATGCTGGGACTAAGAACGGACTAGTCCCAAAAGATTAAAGAAAATAAATAAAAGATTGTTTCGACTTGATATGGACAAGTCTAAGACTAGAAAGGCTAGTCTTAATAACAACATGAAATAAATAAATTGCATAACTTGAAAGTAAATAAATAACAAATGAGCTTATATGCTCTAAATAAATAAATATATATATGTTAGATTAGAAGTAAATAATAACAACATAATAAAATAGAAAACTTATGTACAAGAACAAAACATGAACATGTTGTTGCTTTTACTACTCATATGAGTTTCAAAACAACACCATAGTCATGTTAAGTTACATGACATGAGTGAATAATAGTTAGAAGAAATATTTACCTAAAGTGTGTAAGTGGTATGACGATGGTAGATGAAATGGGTATTATGGGATAGTGATATGTGTAGATAGTCTATGTATAAGGAATGGTTTTGTGAGGAATTGGCTTAAGAGAGTTTTGGTAGAGAGAATTCTTGAAGAGAAGATTTGTGGAGAGAATTTGAGAGAGTTTTGGTAATGAAATGAATTGTGTGAAAGAATGAAAGAGGAAATGGGTATTTATAGAATTTTTGGAGTGAATTTTAGATGTAATAAAATAATTGAAAAAGAAAATAAATGAGAGGAAATGGGAAGGAGTGGCGCCGGTTTTCTTCTTGAGGGGGGGGGGATTGTTTTATTTTATTTTTTTGTGTAATAAAAGAAGTAATGTGAAAATTGATGTAAATAAAGTTGTGTTGGAAATATAAAAAGTAAGAAATAGATATGTAGGTGTAAGAAAAAGTAGAGATAGTGAAATAATAATGAAAGTAGAAAAGTACTATGAATAGTAGACAGACAATTAAAGTATCGATAGTAATAAAAATACACGTAATAATGCGATATCTGTAATTTTTAGCTATCGAAAAATTCTAAATCTGATATTTTTGGAATCCTTATATTTTTACGAGTCTATTGGTATAAACGAAAAATTTTTAATATTCCGAGCTTCGGGACACGTTTTTCGAGCACTGATCCCGTTTGAGTTCGAATGACACTCAAAATTCGCGAATCTGATATTTTTATGTCACTTTATATTATTACGAACTATTTTAAGCTATTGGCTTAATTTTTTTTCTAAGGTTTGAAAACGCGGGATTGCCAAAGCTTAAACACTAGGCTTCGTTATAGGCTTTGTTGACTTTAGGTTCTGGTTTGACTTCTGGTTTCGTCGAGATATTCGTAAGATCGTATAATTTTCGAGTTTTGATCATTTTATATTTTTAGCTCGACATCTATGTTTTATCTTATTTTATCATTTGATTATTTAATAGTTTTTAGTTTTGAGGATCGTTTAACCGAGTCTAGGGTTATGAGTTGACTCAGTTTGACTTTTGGTGAAAATTGAAAATTGTGATTCTAAAATTTTATCGAAGGATTTAAGATTTTATCATTTTGTTGTTAAGTGGTATTTGGATCTATCGTTTTGATTCGCGTTTTAGGAATTGGGTAAATGATTTAATTGGCGTACGGACGGTGATTATACCGGTAGTTGGACTTTATATTTTCTTTCAAGGGTTCTCGTTTTCTCAAGATTCAGAAAACTCGTTTTTGATCTTATTTGGAATTAAGTTTTAACTTGATTCGATTTTTAGGGTTTCGTTTCCGGTGTTTTGACTCGGTTTAGAATTTGGTTTTTATCTTGAGTCGATTTTCGGGATTTAAATTTTTGATACTTGGACTTCTAGGATTATTTTCTAAGAATTATGAAAATTTTTGGGGGTTTACAATCACTTAGCTGATCATAACCATACACAAACTAGTTCCCTATTGGCTTCCATGTTTCAAAGTTGGGAAAGGTAAGTTCTCCTTCTCTTCTAGGCACAAAATTTGCTTCTCGCAAGATTGGTTCTATAGTATGGTAAGTAGCAATCCTCTCAACAAGGTAGATGATTTCTAGTTCGAACTAATGTCTTTTCCTTGATGGGCAATATCCTACCGAATCTACTATGCGATCCTACTCAGTGTACCTTAGTCCTTTCTTCCATAGGGAAAACATTTCCTTAAAGGATTTTGGCCTCCCAGCTAAGGCAAATTATTCACATAAGACCCTAAGCCTTAGTCGATAGTTTACTAGGGTCTCAAGAGGTCATTTACGAATCAAGCATGCCGCTAAGCAAACTTCTTCTAAGGTGAGCTACAAACAAAAGAAAGGTAGTTAGAAAACTTATCTACCCATTTCTATTTCTAACTAAGCCTCCTTATATTCCATTCTATTTATTTCTTGATAGTCTATTTTCTTAGTTATGATTGTAAATTCTTATCCATGCTCTGATACCAACTTAAACTGTCACGCATCAAAGGGTATCCTAAACGTGACAGTCCGTCATATTCAATATTTAAACTTAAGTATGACAACCTTAGTCATCCCATAAGTTTAGACACCGAATGTAAGGCGTACTTTCACCAATATAGAGGACCAATCTTTGCAATGAGTTGCTTAAGAAGGCATACATAAACAATTAAGAATGGAAATTTCAACGATAAATATAGTTTTAAGTTTTTACATAATTCTAAGGGGCATACCCCCGTCAAAATAAGAATTCTATAGTCTGGTAGTAATGTCTTTAACAAATACACATAAGGAAATTTAACTAGAAGCCGACGCCTATAACTAAGATCTATCTTCTCCAAAGAGCTTATTATCCCAAAAAGTAGTACTTGAGTAAAACAACCTCGTGGTTGAAGCCACTGGTAAGTGTGCTGTAAAAGATAACTATAAGGGGGTAAGCTAACGGGCTTAGTGAGATTCATTACCAAAAAAAATTACTCAACAATTTCAAAGCATAATAAGTTATTTAGGTAAGCATATGAAATACACAAGCACGTGAGCAAACAATTCATATGATTTTCCGAGGATCATATGTCGAATAGATTTGCGCCCTCCATTCAGGGTTAGGTGTTACAGGCCCATACAACCATAGTTTTAAAATCAAACCTTTATAGTTATTTCAAGTGCCTATACCACCATAAAAATTGTATTTAATACTGGTGCCTACTCCACTTCCAAATAGAATTATGGGCACTACAACCTAGTTATTATATATTTGTCCCACCAAACGTATAATAACCAATGCAATGTGACGCAATCAAGGTATGCATGTAAAGTTTATTGATAATATCATGACATATTAGTTGATTCATTGAAGGTGATCATAGCAATTTCAGACACATCAAAATTTAGCTAAAAAATCATAAATTATACTTAATTCCCATTTCGATATACTTAACATTCGTTCATTGAAGGATAATTCAAATGCACATTTTCGATTTTATCTTTTCCAAAGTTTAATGCCACTATTTTATAAACAAAATCATAAGAACAAATTTTAAATAATGAACTCACTCGGCCATGGTGAATCTCCTTAATCAAAATAATCCTCACAGTATGGAAATTCGTCTTCCTCATTATCTAAACAAAAGAAATACCCACAATAAGTATTTCTTGGAAGTTCTAAAGAAATTTGACAACTAATTTGCTTAGTTCGTCAAATTTCATAGTGAAGGATATTCCAACTTAAAATGTCCATAACTTTCTCATTTTAACTCGAAATTTCGCATATTATATACCGATTTCTATCTATTCGAAAAGGTCTATCCATTTCTAAGGTTTTCTTTATCATATATGGTCATTTTGTTGAAAACCTAACTATCACAGAATCATTACAAAAATTCCAATCTTCAAAACAAACAATTTCGAAGCTTTCCTCATTCAAAACCTTTTGATAAATACTTAGTTATCAATATAGTTTGAGAAACTTTATTTCTACATAAGTAAACTCATATTAAACACATGATTCTAGTGTTATTGTCTAATTTTTAATTTTTTTCAAGACAATGTCCCTTGATGGTTGGAAAAGTCACATTTTCTACTTTGAGAAGTTTTTGAAATATAGTTTAGAATTTGGATTCATCTTAAAAGATTTCATTTTTATTCTCATTCCTTTACCTTTATGATGATTACAAAATGATCCTTAGATCTTTCTTTCAAAACTATTCTCACATTTGGACCCTTTTTACTAAATCTATTAAATCCCCTTTTATCTAGGTTTAAAACCTTGTGAGTTCTTAGTGATTATAGATTTTCATAAAGTATATTTTAAAGAAAAACTTATTTATGAAAAGAGGTTATCAAAGTTAAATTATGTCCCGATTATAAATTAAAACGAAAGCGAAAATAACAATTTAAACAAAATCAACAATATCGTTAAATATTGTCATGTATGTCATGTCAAGGCTCTTGGGACAAAGAATAAATTCCATCCCGATTATAAATTAAAACAAATGCGAAAAAAATAAATATTTAAATATAACAAGAGTAGCAAATAAACAATGACATAAAACAACATAATATAATAAGATAGAAAAGATATCTCCATGAACAAGAACAAAACATAAAGATAGTATTATTTTCATAACATTGAAGTTTAGGAAACACCAACTTGGTCATATTAAATTACATGACATGGTTTTATGAAAGAAATAAGAATATTACCTTAAAGAATTTGTAAGAGAAATGGAGAAGAAAGGTTGTAATTTTGGTAAAGTAGATAGTGTTTGAAAAGGATTTGTTTGAAAATGTAAAGAGGGTTTGTTGGTAGTAAAAGAGAGAATTTAGAGAGAGTGTTTGCGAGAGTATTTTGGCATGGCAACTTTATGTTGGAAGGGTGGTGTGAGAAATGAAGGGAGGAGGTGGTATTTATAGAAGAATGGAAGTGAAGTTTGTGTGGAATTATATTAAATCAAAAAGAAAAAAAATAGATATAATATATATATATATATATATATGTAGCGCCAACCATTGTAAAGGAAAAGGGAAAAAAATTATTTCTTAATTGTTTTGATGATTAAGAGATGTGATATGAGTGGTTGATGTAAGCAAAGAGATATGGAATGTAAAATGTAAAATAGATGAATGGTAAAAAATAATGTCCAATGGTAATAAAGTATAGGCATTAAATAATGAAGAGTAGTATTATACAATGAATAGTATAAAATAATGTAAGAGATAAAAATTAATACCGGTAGTAAGAAAATTCGCGTATAATTGTAATGTCATATATTTTTAGTTATCAAAAAATTATAAAACTGATATTTTTGAAATCTTTATAAAATTACGAATCTAATGGTATTAATAAAATATTTTTAAATTATCGAGCCCCAGGACATGTTTTTTGAGGACTATACCCGATCGGGCTCGAAATAAACCAAATTTTGCCTAATCAGATATTTTTAAATTTTCTTATATAATTATACACTCCACCACACACATAACTCCCATTTATTCTTCTAGGATTGAAAAATATGGGAATGCCGAATCTAAACTGTTACATTTTAATAGGGAATTGCTGACTTTGGGTTCTTGATTTAAGATTTAAGCTTAAAATTATCATAAAAACTAGGGGTTTACAGAAGCTCTTTATGGCAGAAAGTATAGATCACGTATTCATTAGGATGAAGTGGGTAAAAGACAGTTTTTAGGACCTGAGTTAGTGCAAGATGTAGTTGGCAAGGTCAAGTTGATTAGACAGAGATTGCAAGCTGCTCATAAAAAAAAAAAAAAAATTATGCCAACAAATGAAGATGGCCTTTGAAATTCCAAGTGGGAAAGCACGTTTTGCTTAAGATCTCACCAATAAAAGAGGTTATCAGATTTGGATTAAGAGGAAAGTTGAATCCTAGATATGTGGGACCATATGAAATATTGGAAAAGATAGGTGATGTGGCATACATGTTGGCTTTACTACCTAATTTGGAAGAGTACATAACGTGTTCCACATATCTATGCTCAGAAAGTATGTCAGAGATCCCAAAAAGATAGTAGCTCTTAAACCATTGGAAGTGCAGCCGAATCTTTCGACAATTGGGAGACCGGTGAAGATCTTGGATATAAAAGAGAAAGTCTTAAGAAACAAAGTGATTAAGTACGTGAAGTTTCAATGGAAAAATCAAACAAAAAGAGAAGTGATGTGGGAGTTGGAAGAAGATATGAAGTCAAGATACCCCAAGTTGTTTCAATAATCCAAGTAACTTTCGATGATGAAAGTTCTTTTTAGGAGGGGAGAGATGTGATATACAAGTAAATAATTTATAACAAAGGGTAAAAAGGTAAATTGATGTTATTTAAATGGATATTTTTATCCTTGAACAGGTAGATTTGAGCCCGAGGAAGTTGTACCTGAAAATTTGGATAAAAGGACTTAGGCTGATGTCAAGGCCACTAGCTTTGACATGAAGGTCACCGGCCTATATGTGAAAGCCACCAGCAAAAAGCTCTCGGACCTTTTATGAAATTTGTGAAAGCCGACATATAGGCCGCCGGCGTAAGTATCAAGGCCGTTGGCGTAAGTATCAAGTCCACTAGCGTTGGGATGAAGGCCGCCGGTGTAAGTGTTAGTTTTTCCTATTGAAATGTTTTTTATATATAGAGTTCTACGGTTCATGTTTCATTGGCCCTTTTGAGGTTTTCCTTTTTGAGAGCATCTTTAGGGTTTGATTCATCAATTCTTGGAGTTTGGATTCGAGGGAGGCTTAGTAATCAATCAAGAGTAAGTTTTTCACCTTTAATTATCAAGTTCTTTACATATCAATCAGTCGCTTAGTGTTTTGTTTGGATCTTGAAGGGATTTTTCTAAGAAACCCTAGTTTTCATTAAGATCCAATCTTTCGGGAAAACAAGCAAGGATTAATATTCAAATCAAGTAAATGTATCTTCTCAATCATAGATTTAAAATAAAGAGAATGATTTCGTGATTTGGGGTTTTGTCTGTTTATGAAACCTAGGGCTTGGGTTTTAAAAAGATCCTATCTTTTGGCAAATTATGAGGAATTAAGTCAATCAAAGCAAGTTTCATCCTCTTAATGTTAGAATTAGTAAGAGATTTATGTTGATAATGAATTGTCTTAAATTGTTAATTTATAAATTGAGGTTTTGTGGAGAAAAGTTGTTCTTGTTGGATTTTTGGAAGTCAATTAAAGAAGAAGTTTTGGATTTGGTGTTTCTCCTATCATGTTAGGATTTTGGAGATTTTTATAAGTTAGGGTTTGTCACGCCCCAAAGGATACCCTAAAAGTAACAGTCTGCCGCATGCTAAACGAGACTTAAGAATCACTACCACAGTTATTCAGAAGTTTTGTGTTAGTATGCAAGGCGTTCCCTTATGACAATAGAATACATAAACAATTAGAGAAAGATAGTTCAATTTGATAGGATAAGTATAAAAGTATAAACCACAGATATCTCAAGATCAATTACAATGTATTAAGGGGCATTCCCCCTCTACACATAAGTTTAGGAACTATCCTTTTGGTAACAATTGATCTTTCTAGATTTACTACTAAAAACTATACAAACCAATTGTGAACTTCTAAGGAGATAACTCCTCGTCTCTCATTACCTGATTTGGCCAGGTCCGGGGATGCAGCCATAAGTACGAGAACTGCATTAGAAAGAAACTGTAGGGGTGTAAGCTATGCTAGCTTAGTGAGTTCCACTTTCCAAAATTAAATACTCAACAAGTAATATATATATATATATATCGGGCAATTTATATTAACAACCATATGAAATGCATAAGCACGTGAGCATATAAGACATAAGACCGTCCAAAAATCTTATGTTGAATGGATTTACGCCCTCCATTCAGGGTTAGATGTTTTAGGCCCATACAACTATAGATTTCAATTTTTCTCATTTATATTGTGGTTGATATAGGTGCCCACCCACACACATTTTTAATTCCGGCCCTTAAGCCAACATTACAATTTCTGGCCATTACGCCAACATTACAATTTCTGGCCATTACGCCAACATTTCAATTTCCGGCCATTACGCCAACATTCGAGTTTACAAGCCCCTCATTACCCAGCTATTATGCCTTCTTCCCACGAAGGTATAATAACCTATGCAATGTGACTCACATATGGTATGCATGGCCAATTTGATTATAAGATCATGGCATATAAATTTAATAATTTATAGATATTGTAGACAATTCAATTCCATACCAAATCATTCAAATATTTACAACAAGCTCATTTCGATATTCTTATCATCAATTCACCCAAGAAGAACTCATATACACACAATCAATTTATTATCTTACCCTAATTCTAATGCCACTAACATTACAAGCACATTCACAAGCATAAAATTTAAAGATAGTGACTCACTTAGCCATGGTCTCGGGTCTCTAATGGTAGTGATCCAGAAACACGAAATTTTCTCCCGATTCCAAAATCACCTAAACGAAAGAAATATTCCTGTGAGTATTCATAACTAATTCCAAACTTTTCAAATAAAATTCTTTGAATTCATAATTTCCGTAGTAATTGGAAATTCTAATTAAAACGGCCATAACTTAGTCATTTTAACTTGAAATTTTGCAAGTAAGCTATCGATCTCTATCTACTTTGAAAGATATATCTATTTATGATATTATTAATAAATTTTGAAGAAATTTAGGTCTCAGAATGTTTGGATCATATCTTATCAGTAGCTAAAATTTGAAAATTTGAAATTGTTTTGTGAAATTTAAATTATTTCTAACAAGTAGATTATATATAACATGCAATATCTACAAGTTATGACCATGAATGTCATGATATGAGCTATCTACATATAATTCCTTAATGATTTTTTATTAAAGAGAATCTTACTAAAACTTTCACTTTGAAATAATGCCATGAACACTTGTTTGAAAAAATTAGCTTTACTCCTTTGAAAATCATGCATATTATTCCTATGATGAAGCCTTGATAACCTATATACCTAATACCTTTATTATCTTAATAAACTTCCTCATTTAAAGGTTGGAAAATAGATGTTTTAAAGCGATTTTTGCCTAGTGACGAATTTTGCACAATTTTTGGAAAGGAAAATATTGTTTGATCTTAGTTGAAAAAGTATTCCTTTGTTTTAGGTTTCTACTTTGATAAAACACATTTACTTTCATAAAAGTCAAGTTTTTATTATATCTATTCTCTAAAACTTCTATTTTTCCATTAAAATACCCATTTTGACATTTGGAATTAGGTGTTTAAATAGGGATCATTTTTTTATCAGAATTTTGGAAAATTGTTTTTGAGATTGTTTTTCATGAAAAACTCATTTATTCTTTCTAAAACTAAGTCTTAATCAAACATACTCCCTAAGGCTTTCATTTCTTTAATAAAACTCTTGTTTTTGGGTTGAAAAAAAAGGTGTTTTCTTGGTATTTCACTCTAGTTACGAATTTCTACATTTTTGTTAGTGTTGAAATATAGATCTAACTTAACTTTTGTAATTAGTTTCTTATTTTGAAAATTTCTATTAGTAAAAAAATGATCAACTCATAAAAATCACTACCTAATGATATCTATTACTTAAGCCCTTCATTTTACATATAACACTTTCATTTTGAAGTTGGAAAATATATTTTCTAAATGGGTCTTTCTAAAGATCCGAATTTTAAAATTTACTTTTTGAAAGAAACAAAATGGATCTTGAGTTTTAATCAACACTTTCCTTAAGAATATCATGTAGCAAGTTTTTCATGCTTGAAAACAAGTAACTATGTCATTTTAACTACTCTAAATAATAAATCTGTTATACTACTCATGTTATGAGTGTAATGCAACAATGACAATATGTAGATGTGAGTGAAAATGAAAATGTAAACCCCAAAAATTTTCATAATTCATAGAAAATAATCCTAAAAAGTTAGAAATTTAAATCCCAAAAATCGACTCAAGATAAAAACCAAATTCTAGACCAAGTCAAACACTGGAAACGAAACCCTAAAAATAAAACCAAGATAAAACTTAATTCCAAATAAGAACAAAAACGAAATTTCTCAATCTTGAGAAAACAAGAACCCCTGAAACAAAATATAAAATCCAATTACCGATATAACCAACGTCCGTACGTCGATCTACCCAATTCCTAAAACGCAAATCGAAACAATAGATCCAAATACCGCTTAACAACGAGATAATAAAATCCTAATTCCTTCAGTAAAATTTTAGAATCACAAAATCTAAATTTTCCACAAAAGTCAAATTGAGTCAACTCATAAACCTAGACTCGGTTAAACGATCCCGAGAGCTAAAAACAAATAAATAATCACGAATAAAATAAGATAAACCACAGACGTCGAGCTAGAAATATAATACGATCAAAACTCAAAAATTATACAATGTTACGAATAACTCAGTAAAATCGGAAATCAAAACGGAACCCTAAAAGTCAACAAGCCTACAATGAACCCTAATGTTTAAGATCCGGCAATCCCACGTTTTCAAACCCTAGAAAACGAAATTAAGTTAATGGCCTAGAATAGTTCGTAATAATATAGGGTAACATAAAAATATCAGATTCGCGAATTTTGAGTGACCTTCGGACCCAAACGGGATCGGTTCTCAAAAAGCGTGTTCCGAAGCTCGGAATATTAAAAATATTCCGTTTATACCAATAGACTCGTAAAAATACAAGGATTCCAAAAATATCAGTTTTGGAATTTTCGGTAGCTAAAAATTACAGATATCGCATTATTACGCGTATTTTTTTACTACCGGTACTTTAATTGTCTAGTCTACTATTCATAGTACTTTTCTACTATTCACCTATCTCTACTTTTTCTTACACCTATTTCTTACACCTACATATCTATTTTCTTATTTTTTCATTTCCAATACACCTTTATTCACATCAACTTTACATATTACTTCTTTATTACATAAACAAATAAATAAAAACAATTTCTCTCCCCTCTAAAGCTCAAAACCGGTGCCCCTCCCCTCTTGCATCCATTAATTTTTCTTTTTCAATTTATTTTATTACATCAAAAATTCACTCCCTATAAATACCCCCTTCCTCTTTCATTCTTTCACACAATTCATTTCACTACCAAAACTCTCTCAAAATCTCTCCACAAATTCTCTCTTCAAAAATTCTCTCTACCAAAACTCTCTCAAACCAATTCCTCACAAAAATCATCTCTCCTACATAAACTATCAACCACATATCACTACTCACATAATACCTATTTCATTCACCATCTTCATACCTCTTACATACCTTAGGTAAATAGTTCTTCCATCTATTATTCATCCATGTCATGTAACTTAACATGACTATGGTGTTGTTTTGAAACTCATATGAGTAGTAAAGCAACAACATGTTCATGTTTTGTTCTTGTACATAAGCTTCATATTTTATTATGTTGTTATTATTATGTGATTATTTGCTTATAATATTATGTATATATATATTTAGAGCATATAAGCTCATTTTCTATTTATTTATTTTTAAGTTATGCAATTTATTTATTTTATGTTGATATTAAGATTAGTCTTTCTAGTCTTAGACTTGTCCATATCAAGTCAAAACAATCTTTCATTTATTTTCTTTAATCTTTCGGGACTAGTCCATTCTTAGTCCCGGGATGCCTTGATAAAGCTAAGGCTCCAATACTTGACCGGGATACCTTGATGAAGCTAAGGTTCCCAATACTTGATATTTTATTTCTTGCTCATTAACTATTTTTAGTATTTTCTTATGTTCTTATTATTATTTTATATGCTCATGATACTTGCATTTACATAATGTTAATGTCTCAACTAATCTAAAAATAGAATTTGTTTTACTAAATACACTCAAAGCTAAGTTTTCAATCATATGATTTATCACAAAATCATGGAGTTATTGTCAACAACATAGAAATGGAGTTTTCTCAACGTTTTCATAAATAACAAAGATAGATTTCCAAGGAATCATAAGAAATAAATATTTTCTTTGTATATTATGTTAACCTAAGCTTTTAGTAATATAATTTATTAATATTAAAAGTATTTACAAAAAGCCCAAGATTTAAACTCTTTTAAACTTCAAAATAAAACTAAGAAAACAAACTAGTTTTCAAAGTGAAGATAAATTCATAAGGTGATAAACCCACTTAGGAAAAATAATGATTTTCAAATTTCTAAAAAGAAGGAACTCATTTTCAAAAGAATATAAATAGATTAGACAATAATGGATTTTATCAATAAAAGATGATTCTTTTCAAAAGAGATGAAAGAACAAGTTTTGGAAAGTAAAGCTTATATTTTAGAAATAAATATAAGAAGACAAGATTCATTTTCTAAAAACCATCCTAAATACAAAAATTTATAAAAAGGTTTTTATCGACTTAATATACTTTTGATGAATTTGAACTTTAATCACTAGAAGGAAAATTTAATACAAGACTAAAGGATTAAGGAAAAATTCAACTTGTTTTAGAAGAAGAAATGAAGAAAATAAGAATATACTCATTTATAACAACCTAGGAAAAATATAAAGTTTCTTTAAATACTTGAAAGGAAGTTTTCAAAGCTAAAGTTTAAATGAATTGTTTTATAAAATAAATTGTTGAGACACTACCATTAGGATTTTTTGCATATAAAGTGAGCTTGCCTATATATTCGAAGTGTTTATCAAATATATAATTATATACATATATTGTTACAAAAGGATTTTCTTTAAAATGAAGTTGAGATAGAAAATGGATTTTTGCAAAAGTTTAGAAAATTCGTTTTAAATCTGTACCTGACGTTTTCGGAACCCAAATGACCTTTTATGACCGAGATAAGTTTAGAAATGGATAGAACTTTTCGAATAGGTAGAAAAAGGTATATCATATGCGAAATTCCGAGTTAAAATGAGCAAGTTATGGCCATTTTAAGTTGAATTTCTTCTTATACGATTTTACCACGATTTTAAGTAAAGTTTAGAATCTCCAAGAATAGAAATTCATGGAAGACTTATCCCGGGTTTCTTTTGTCTAGGTGACAAAGGATACGAGAATACCCTACCCAAGGATTTCTACGACTAAGAAGATAGCGAAATGGACAAGTGAGTTATTCCTTCTAATTTCGTTACCTTGCTTGTGCTTGTAAGTAGTAGTATTAGTATACTAAGAAAAGATAAAAAAAAAAGAATATATTTGGGGATTTCAAGATTATACCTATGATTCTATGTTTATGCGTGAAATGAGAATTAAGAATATCGCAACTTCGATCTGCTTGTTTAAATAATTTTGTTTACTTACTTGTATGATTGTTTATTGTTGCTAAATTGATTGATCGCCCCTAATAAACCTTAATAAGGTTTGAACTAAGAACAATAAAATGTTCACGCATAGCATCCATCGAAATCACATCTATTTCGAAGGCTACTACTCCTACGTAGAGTTGGATGGCTGTGATCGTGCGGTGCCACGGCCATGTTCCTTCCTTGAGAATCCAAATCGCTCGGGGGAAAGCGACTCTAGGTTCGGAGCCGAGCCAACCGAACGCTGTGGGTGAGGACCTGGGGACTAGCAGTAGAAGGTCGATGACCTTCAACCCCGATTCCCTAACCTTTGATACGGAGGGGTAAATACGTTCTATATATGGTTTCCGGATGACTGTATATATTCGAGTAATCATGTGATTGTTGCATTGTATGCATAGCATATGTGTGATTAAATAAATAAACTTGTTTGAAGATATGGTGCGAATAAAAAGGAATATCTCACTAAGCTAGTTGTAGCTTATACCCCTATAAATTTTGTTGAAACAGGTGCATTCGTGGATTAAATTTGAGGGATCATGACATTAAGGAAGTCATGGACGGATGATTAAGAATATGGAATCATACGATGAAGAAATTTTGTAAGGTTCTTTATATGTGCTAACCTATATGATTAGGGATGTATATTATTTGAAGATAATAGAAGAACATGCCCTTAAGAATTGAAATATGATAGGCTTATGTTTTATATTAGTATTCTCTTTGCCTTGTTACTTATTTATTATCAATGTAAATTGCGCTACTCCGATGCGTTCCCTTGGTTGTGATGTACACCTTGTACATAATATGGAAGCCTTTGCATGACTAAGGTAGTCATTCCTAGGCTTTAGTATTGTGTACGGCAGACTGCCACGTTTAGGGTACCCCTCGGGGCGTGACAGAAAATACATGCACAAAATTTCTATATGAACAACATATAACAATAATATAGCAAAATTCTTAGTATATTAACTTTAATAGTAAAATCTACACATTGTGATGGCAAGGATATCATGTTCTAGCATTTCCACATCCTAGCATAAAGCTCATGGGGATTTTTTATGAAACCACACATGTATGACCTTGCCATTACATGTTTTATAGTGGTAGGATCAAGATTTATTACCTATTTAGTGTTTTGGAGAAGGAAACTTGAAGTAAAAAAAAAAAAATTTGTGTGTGTGTGTGTAGGAGGGGGCTCACGGCAAGAGGGAAGGAGAGGGAGAGAAAAAGAAAACTTCCAAATGTTGGTTTTGTAAGAAATGAGGAAAAATGAAAAAGATTTTATATAGAAAAAGAATTTAGGGTTTGTATGAATAATCTAATTGAAGAAAAATCAAACAAAAGAGAATGAATGGGGCGGGGAGGGGGGGTGTGGGCATCAGTTCTAAGAGGAGGGAGAGAGAGAGTGTTTTGATTTTGTTTTGTATAATAAAATTCAAACTTAATAATTAGTTTGAGTACAAAATATATTGGAAAAGTAAATTTGTAAGGAAATGATGTAAAATTATAAGAATAGGTTGTAAGGATGTAAGAATAGGGTATGGGTGATTGTACTTGATGAATAGTGTAAAAAAAAAGCAAAAAGTTGATTAGACACTTAAATTATCGGTAGTAATGAAAATACAATAAAAAGGTTATAACATTAACTTTTATAACCCAAAAAATTATATATAATATATGAAATATTTAGAAATATTTTGAAATTATGAATCTAACGTACTAATATCATATATTTAATATCTCGAGCCTCGAGACACGCTTTTCAAGATTTGTATCCAGTCGGGCTTGAAATTGGTCGAAAATTCACTAATCGGATATTATTAGGCATTCTAATATTAATACGAGTTAATCTACACTTCCCACTCATATTTCGACTTCTTGGTTTATGGACACGGGTTTGCTGGATCTAAACTGCTAGGGTTTTCTGAGATTTTGTTGACTTAGGGTTTCCTGTTGACTTTCCGATTTAGAGTTTTACTTTGGATTTAACTCGTTTTTATTCTTTCGGGGTTTCCTTCTTGATATTGCTGGACATAAGATTTCTGGGTCCGATTGGTCCAGAGATATTCTTTTAGGATTTTGGTTTTTGGCTTTTAAGTCTTTCCCGAAGTTAAACTTAGGTTTACTAAGAAAAAGAGGGTTTACAGGGTTTGTATGGGTTGAGGATTTACATATTTTATGTTTATTTGTATATCAGGAGATTTGGAAATTTTGTGTTGTTGTTCATAAGGGATTTTGAATTTGGAGAATTTTCCTGAAATTGAAAAGGTATGACCTTTCCTTGTTTGTTGTATGTATTTGCAGGTTTAGTTTTTTATATGTTTTTTTGTAGGAAGAGATGAATAATGAATCTAAATCTAATTGGCTTAATTAAATTATTTTTCTGGGTGTATTTACCTATGACTAGTAAAGACCTAGCAGATAATAATACTGGTGTGGCACCGAGATGATTTTTGTGTGAGGTTGTCCCTAATAGACTCGTACATTGAGATGATTTCGGTAGATTTAGGTGATTTGACAGTATGCCGTGAGTGTTTGGAGAGTACCCATTCACCAATATATGTATATAATTATCTATTTTCAAAAGATTTGGTTGATTTCTAATGGGGTATGAGTTACTCCAGGTTTGGGACTAATGTACAGTAGTTCTAAACTATGTTGATTTGCTAGCTTAATAAAGATAATAGCCTACTGTTTGCATTAGATTAATTTTCACTATATATATATATATACACACTTGTTGCATATGTATATGCATTTGTTCTGTGGATTGATATACTAGGCAATTTCGCTTATTCCTTTCTTTTTTAGGTACAGATGATGAAGACATAGTTTATGATATTTTTTGTTATGATCTGTATTTTGATCATGGGGATGGGTGAAGTGGTCCAGATTACCCAGTTGAGGAATAGATGTAGATATGATTTGGGAGAAAAGAGCTTTTAGATCTTATGCTGTATTTGAAATTATATTAAAGAATTTATATGTTCTAAAGAATTTTGGATTTTTATGTTTTTGGATTTTCAATAGTTTATGAGAGTTTTATGTGCTTGTGAAGTTAAGAATATTTTTTTTGATTGTTGGCTTTGGTTTTGCCAATGTGTTTTGGTCTACTAGATATTTTAAAGAAATTTTATTATACGTTAAATAGGTTTTGAATTTTCTATTGTATCCTCTGAGAGAGTTATGGAGATTATATTTTATGTGTTTTTAATTGTGGTTTTAGCTTTTGTCACACCTCGAATGGGTACCCTAAACATGGTAGTCCGTCGTACACAATATTAAATTCTAGGAATGACTACCTCAGTCACACGAAGGCTTCCATGCTATGTACAATGCGTCTAACACATAGAGGAGACACATCGGAGTGATACATTTTATATTGATACAACTTAAGTAACAATGTAAAGGAAATACAATTCACTATACTTCAGATACAAATCATTATACTTCAATTTCAATTCATCAAAAGATTTCACTACATAAAACTATTACAAAGAAATTCACAAAACCTAGCTAATATCTTCAAGTATGTTTACTTCCTGCCAAAATCCCGAAGTCATATTTGGCACCAACTATCTCAATCCCCAAGTAGCATTCTCCAATCAACCTGTTTATTCAAACATCTATTAGGGTATAAGCTACACTAGCTTAGTGAGAGTTCCCTTTGTCACGCCCCGAAGGATACCCTAAATGTGGCAGTCCGCCGTACATAATATTAAAGCCTAAAAATGACCACCTCAATCATGCAAAGGCTTTCATACTATGTATAAGGCATCTAACACATGGAGGAGACACATCGTAGTGATCTATTTTATATTGATATAACTTGAGTAACAATGTAAAGGAATTTCAGTTTACTATACTCCAAATACAAAGCATTCTTATATCCTGCCAGAATCTCGAAGTCATTCTCGGCTCTAACCATCTCGGTCCCCACTTGGCATTTTTGAGATAACCTATTCATTCAAACATCTATTGGGGTATAAGCTACACTAGCCTAGTGAGAATTCCCTTAATTTTGTACCATAACAAGCAAGTTATAAATAATCCATATGCTATGCATGAACAAACACATGAGTAGATAATTATGTATGGGTATCCGGAACCCACACATAGAACGGATTTATGCCCCCCATATCTTGGGTTAGGGATGGTATTGAATGTCTACATGACCGCTGCTAGTCCCCAAGCCCTTGGCTCATAGCACTCGACTCGGCTAGGCTCACCCATGGAATGTATCCCTGATGCACCTTAGTTCCCAATGAATGAGCTCTGGCACCAGGTCTCATTATCCAAACAAGTCCTCGGACCATACCGATCGACCTGTGTAAGAGTAGCATGCTACCAAATGCAACATGTTCGATGCGATGCATGACCAATTTAAATTTTTGCTTAGGTCAAAATATTCATATATTCTTTAGAGTGACCAAGTAATATCATACACATAATAGAAATAATATGAACAATACAGTTATCCAATCGAATCGTGGTTTCGATATGCTTTAGTATTCTTTGGCATATATTCATCACAGTCTCATCATCTATCCCATCCCCATCCATATCGATTTTTATCTTATTCCTATAATTCTAATGCAACTAGCTACAAGCACAAACAAGGTAACAAAATAAGAAGAAAACTCACTCAGCTATTGGATCACTAGTCTTTTAGTAAAAGTAATTCGGTGGTAGGGAATCATCGATTTCGGGGTCACCTAAAAAGAAAGAAATACCATAATAAGTATTTCATCACTTAACTAATCCAAACTATCTTATACAAACTATCAAATTCATGATTCTCGTCCTAAGTGGAAATTTCAACTTAAAACGGCCATAACTTGGCCGTTTTAACTTGAAATTTAGCAAATTATATATAGATTTCTATCTACTTCAAAAGATCTATCTAATTCTAATATCATACTTAAGTTTTGAAAACTTTGAAGCTTTGAAAAGATCGGATCAGATCAGATCAGAACAATAGCAAAATCTATTTATTCTTGTTAAAATTAAGCCTTCATTATGTATATTCCCTAAGGCCTTTGTTTTTCAATAAAACTTCTCATTTTACACTTTGTCGACATGTTTTTAAAATTGGTTTATCCCAAAATCCGAATTTTGCAAAACTTGTTTTTATGGTGATTCCTTTATGTAAAAATCTTTTGATACTTAGAAAATTAAGGCTCAACCATACCTAGCTACTAAGGACTTTATTCCTTTAATAAAACTTTCATTTTCAGTTTGGAAAGTAAGTGTTTTCATGACCTCACTCCAAAATTACGAATTTCCTAAGTTAACTAGCAACTCAAATTTTTCCTACTTTATTTCTACTCCTTGTTCTACATATTTTTCTTAGCAAATCCCATCTTAATTTATAAAAATTATTACTTGATGATACCTATGACCTAAACTCCTCAATTTTCACATAAAACACAAGTTTTGGAGTTGATAATTGGTCTTGGTGGAGATCCAAATTTACGAAATTTATTTTTGGACATATCTTTTGATAAAATCCATCTAAACTTAGGAAAAATCATCCTTTACATGTCCTATCTTAAGAGACTTCCATATCATGAACAAAAACTTCATTTTTGAGTTGGAAAACATGTTTTTAAACTATGCCTTGGCCAAAATCCGAAAATAGAATTTTGTTTTGAAAATTAATCTTTGAAAATCACCTTTGAACCATATAAAATGAAGTCTTGATGATATATATACGTTAAGCCTTCATTATCTCAAGTAAAAATTTCATTTTGTCACTTGGAAAGTGGTTTTTAAATAGGGGTCTTGCCTAAATACGAATTTCACCATTTTTGTTTGAGTTAAAAACCAAGATCTACACTTAATATGAACATAAATATAAAAGAAATCCATGGTAGTAAACTATAAACTTATAGATCTAAACTTTACTCATCAAAATCATTCATTCATGTTATCTATTCCCTAAGCCCTTCATTTTAAATGAAAAATACACATTTTGAAGTTGAAAATAACTTTTCTAAATATGGTTCCATTTTCATTCGAATTTTCAAAAATGGTTTTTGTTGAAAATAAAATAGATCTTGAGCTTTCTAAAACTTTCCTACTATCATCATGCTACTACAAGTTATTTATGAATATAAAACAAAATCCTAATGCATTTATGAACCTAAAACAACTAGATCTAGTTATAAATGCATGAACACTAAGAGAGTTATGTGAATGGTGAATATATACATAAATCATTAGCAATAACAAAAATAATAACTCAAATAACAAGATCTAGGGAATAAACGAAAATCAAAGCTACAAAAAGCTACATCTACAAAATATAACTACTTTTAGCAAGAAAATAATAATGATACAAGATAATAATCATGGAGAAGAGGAGTGTTTCATTTTTGGCATCATCATCCTTAGCTTTTAAGCTTATGGAAGGTCATTTGATGCATGAAACTCTCACTATACTTTACCTATATCACCTATGGAAGCTTTGGACAAGAGTTTTATCCAAGAATCTTGAAGAAATATGTGTGAGAGCTCATAGAAGAAATAGGGGCAGCTTGTGTTCTTGCAAGAACAAGAATAAAAGAAGAAAGAAAGAGAGGAAAAAGAGAGGAAAAGAGAGAGTAAATGAGATAGGGTTTCAAAAGAATGAAAAAAAAAAAATTAAATGAGAGGCATTAAATGGAGAGGGAGGAGTGTATTAAATGAAAGAAAAAAAAATAAAACAAGGCCAGCCAAAGGGGAGGGGCGCTGCACGTGAAATGTAAGAGGAGAGAGGGAGGGAATTTGGTTGGTTTTCAACTTGAAATTGTAATGTGTAATTAATGTGTATGTGTTGCTTCTTTAAGAATGATTAGAATAGATTTATTTTAGTCAAATTGGGAGTAAATCAAAGAACAAGGGCAGCAAATGAAGTCCAATTTTCTGCCATGAAGTATAGAATAAAGTGTAGAAAGATTGAAGTAAAAAAAAAAGTGATGTGTGAAAGATATACTTGAAGTATGAGTTGGAAAAAGTACTTATTATTAAGAAAAACACAAAATAAAATTAGGAAAAATATTTTTAAATGAGTGGCTGAATTTTCATAAATAAAATTAAATATTTATTTGAATTATTTTAGTATTTTAACAAATATGTTACTGATATGATTAGAATATGAGAATATGAGCTATAAATGATATTTTTATAACCCGAAAAATTCTAAAAATTTATTTTATGAAATTATCAATATTTTTCAATTATTAAATTAATTTATTTTATTTTTAGTATTGGGTCTTAAACAGAAACTGATCCCGTAAAAACCCAAAACTAACTAAATTTTAGAAAAAAAAAATTCTATAATATATAAAATATTTATGTAAAAATATAAGGGTTTATAAGAATAATAAAATAGTGTAATGAAAAAAAAGTGAATAGTGCAAAAAACTAATTAAATACCGGTAATAATGAAATACGAATAAAATCGCAAAATCAAATAATTCTAGTTATTGAAAAATTATAAATTTGATATTTTTGAAATCCTTATGCAAATATGAGTCTAACGGTATTAATGGTATATTTTTGATATCTCAACCCTCGGACACGCTTTTCAAAGTCTATACCTGAACGGGTTCGAAATACGTAAAAAATTTACCAATCTGATATTTTTAAGAGATCTCATATTACTACGAGCTATTCTACACACTTAAACTACACCTCAGCCTATAGAGTTAAGGGTGCTAGATTGCCGGGCTTAAACAATTATATTCCACTTAGGGTTTCCGAGTAATCCTCTGGTTTAGATTTTTGCTAATTTGGAAACTGATATTTTATGTTTATACAACATATTTAATTTGAGAAATTTATTTTAAATTTTATTTTTGTAAGTATTTAATATCTCTTAACGTTTTCGGAATTCTTGAATTAAGTTTTATTTCCGAAAGTTTCATCGTTATTTACTTTTTAATAATTCGTTTTTGGGTTCTATATTACCCGATTTTATAAGTCAGAGTTAAGTATGAAATTTGTCATATGTAGTGGTTTCGGATTTGAAGTATGTTGAGTTCCTATTTTATTTTTAAGGATTCTTATTTTCCTCTAGATTAAGAAATTTCTGGATTTGCTCGTGATTTAGGACTAGTCGAGGCTCAGTTTTAATTTGGAGTCATTTTTAGGGTTTATTTTCGAAGTTCATCTTGGAATTATTTATTGAAATTTTCTAGGGCTTACACCTTTTATTTTGTACCATAACAAGCAAGTTATAATTCATCCATATGTTATGCATGAACAAACACATGAGCAGACAAGCATTTGACTTTCCTGTAGCCATATGTGAATGGATTTACGCCCTCCATTCGGGGTTGGGATGGTCCATAAGACATGCAACCATTATTCCAATCATGAGTGAGGTGGTCCATAAGTCATGCAACCATAATCCCAATCTCTTTCTCTTGTTGTTTTATGTAGTTAATGCAAGTGCCTACACCACTTCCGTTAACTTAAGCGATTTCGCATCCTTAATATTAATATTGGCCCCCTCGCCATCCACTAATGTACTTTTGTCCCACCAAAGGTATATTAGCTAATGCAATGTGACACAATATGTGATATGCATATACAGTTTATTCATATAATCGTGGCATGTTAATTATGTAGGTTAAGAGCGATCATAGAGAATTTCAAATAATTCAAGTTTATGCTAACTCATACAATGATTTTACAACAAGTCTCACCTCGATATACTTATAATTTATTCAACCAAGATTATATCACAACTCATCACCATTTTATCTTTTTCTAATTCTAATGCAGCTAGCTACAAGCACAATCAAGGTAACAAAATAAGAGGAAAATTCACTCGGCCATTGGATCACCGATCTCTTAGTAAAACTAATCCGATAGAAGGGAATCATCGATTTCGAGGTCACCTAAAAAGGAAGAACTACCCTAATAAGTATTTCATCACTTAACTAATCCAAACTATCTTATTCAAACCATTAAATTCGTAATTCTCGTCCTCAACGGGAATTCCAACTTAAAATGGCTATAACTTGGTCGTTTTAACTTGGAATTTGGCAAATTATATATTAATTTCTATCTACTTCGAAAAATCTATCTAATTCTAATATCATAATTAATTTTTTGAAATATTTGAAGCTTTGAAAAGGTCTGATCAGTAGCCAAATTCAATTTCGAAAAGTAGTTTTGTGAATGTTTGAAAGGTTTCTACTATCTAAAGCAAGTATACATGCAATATGAACAAGTTACTAACATAAATGATATGTCATGAGATATATATATATATATATACATGTTCTTTATGATATTGAATAAAAGAAATTTTTAGAAAAGCTAGTCTTGTATTCTTGACAATCCCCACTTGTTTTTAGAAACATTCCTTGATAAAATTTATTTATTCTTGTCACAATTAAGCCTTCACTATCTATATATCTTAAGGCCTTTTTTTTTTCAATAAAAATTTCCATTTTACACTTTATAAACATGTTTTTAAAATTGGTTCATCCCAAAATCCAAATTTTGTAAAAATTGTTTCTGTGGTGCTTCCTTTAAGCAAAAATCATTTGATACTTAGAAAATTGAGGCTCAACCATACCTAGCCACTAAGGACTTTATTTCTTTAATAAAACTTCTATTTTGAGTTTGGAAAGTAAGTGTTTTCATGACCTCAGTCCAAAATTACGAATTTCCTAAGTTGACTAGCAACTCAAATTTTTCCTACTTTATTTCTACTCCTTGTTCTACATATTTTTCTTAGCAAATCCCATCTTAATTTATAAAAATCATTACTTGATGATACCTATGACCTAAACTCCTCAATTTTCATATAAAACACAAGTTTTGGAGTTGATAAATGGGTTTTTAAGGCATGGTTTTGAAACCATCCGAATTTATAAAATTTGGATAAAACTCAAATTTCATATTTTGTAATCTCCTCCTATTTTTGAGAATCTCTACTAGTAGATTTACCATTTACTTATCAAAAACATTTCCTATTGATACCTATTTCATAAGCCTTCCATTTTCTAAACAAATATTTCATTTTGATGTTGAAAAATGGGTTTTCAAAATTGATCTTGGTTGAGATCCGAATTTACCAAATTTATTTTTGGACATATCTTTTGATAAAATCCATTTAAACTTATGAAAAATCATCCTTTACATATCCTATCTTAAGAGCCTTCCATTTTCTTAAATAAAAACTTCATTTTTGAGTTGGAAAACATGTTTTTAAACTATGCCTTAGCTTAAATCCGAAAATTAGATTTTTATTTTGAAAATAACTTTTGAAAATCACCTTTGGTTCTTGTAAAAAGAAGTCTTGATGATATACATCCACTAAACCTTCATTTTCTTAACTAAAACTTCCATTTTGAGACTTAGAAAGTGGTTTTTAAATATAGATTTTGCCAAGATACGAATTTCACTATTTTTATTCAAGTTCAAAACCAAGATCTACACATAATAAGAACATGAATATAAAAGAAATGCATGATAGTAAACTATAAGCTCATAGATCTAAACTTTACTCCTCAAAATGATTCATTTATGATATCTATTCCTTAAGCCCTTCATTTTAAACAAAAAATACACATTTTGAAGTTGAAAAATAGCTTTTCTAAATATGGTTCCTTTTTTATTTGAATTTTCAAAAATGATTTTTGTTGAAACTAAAATAGATCTTGAGCTTTCTAAAACTTTTCTACTATCATCAATCTATTACAAGTTATTTAAGAAAATAAATCAAAAGTGTAATGCATTTATGAACCTAACACAACTAGATCTAGTTTACTATACTAGTTATAAATGCATGAACACTAAGATAGTTATGTGAATGGTGAATACATGCATAACTCATTGGCAATAGCAAAATAATAACTCATATAACAAGATCTAAAACATAAACAAAATTAAAGCTACAAAAAATAAGTTAGACCTACAAATTATAACTACTTTTAGCAAGAAACTAATAATGATACAAGAAAATAATCATGGATAAGAGAAGTGTTTCACTTTGGCATCATCATCCTTAGCTTTTAAGCTTATGGAAGGTCATTTGATGCATGAAACTCTCACTATACTTTACCTCTATCATCTATGGAAGCTTAAGAAGAAGGTTTACTCAAATGATCTTTAAGAATGGAGTGTGGAAGCAAGATTTAGAGATGGGGGCAGCTTATATTCCTTGCAAGAACAAGGCTAAGAAAGGTTTAAAGAGAGAAAAAGAGAGAGTAAATGGTGTAGGCTTTCAAAGGAATGAAAGGAAGTAAATGAGAGGCATTAAATGAAGAAAGAGGAATGTATTAATTGAAAGAAAAAAAATAAAACAAGGGTAGCAAATGGGGAGTGCTGCACGTGAAATGCAAGGGGGAGAGAGGGGGTTTAGTTAGTTTGTAACTTGAATTTTTGAAAGGGTAACTTGTGTCCCTTCATTTGCTAACTAAAAGAGATTTTAAATCATTAAATAAATTAATAAATACAAGAAAAATGGCTATTTTTATGGGTGTGGCAAGCTACCTTTTGTGGGGAAATGGAGTGTAGAATGAGTGAAGGAAAATTTGATTAATGTGTAGAAGTGACAATTGAAGTGTACTTGAAGTATGGGTTGAAAAAGTACTTTTTATTAAGAAAATATATAAAATAAAATTAAGAAAAATACCTTTAAATGAATGGCAGAATTTTTCATAAATAAAATTAAATAATTATTTGAATTATTTTAATAGTTTAATAATTATGTTACCGGTATGATCAAAATACGTGAATATGAGCTATAAATGATATTTTTATAACTCGAAAAATTCTAAAAAATTATTTTATGAAAATAAAAAATATTTTTCAATTATTAAATTAATTTATTTTATTTTTAGTATCTTGTCTTAAATAGAAACTGATCCCGTAAAAGCCTGAAACTAACTAAATTTTAGAAAAACAGAATTTTCTATAATATATAAAATATTTATCTAAAAATATAAGGGTTTATAAGAATAATAAAATTGTATAATGAATAGTAGTGAATAGTACCAAAAGATTAGTTAATTACCGGTAGTAATGAAATACGAATATAATTACCAAAATCAGATATTTCTAGTTATCGAAAAAATTATATAACTAATATTTTTGAAATCCCTATGAAAATACGAGTCTAATGGTAGTAATGGTATATTTTTTATATCTCAAGCCCTAGGACACGCTTTTTCAAAGTTTGTATCCGAACGAGTTCGAAATAGGTCAAAAATTTACCAATGATATTTTTAAGCGACCTTATATTACTACGAGCTATTCTACACACTTAAACTACATCTTCGCCTCTAAGGTTAAGGGCGCGAGATTGCCGGACTTAAACTACTGTATTCCACTTAGGGTTTCCAAGTGATTCTCTGGTTTAGATCTTTACCAATTTGGAAACTGATATTTTATGTTTATGCAACATATTTAATTTGAGAAATTTATTTTAAATTTTATTTTTGTAAGTACTTAATATCTCTTAACGTTTTCAGAATTATTGAATTGGGTTTTATTTCCGAAGGTTAATCATTATTTACTTTTTAATAATTTGTTTTTGGCCTCTATATTACTCGATTTTATAAGTCAGAGTTACGTATAGAATTTGTCATACGTAGTGGTTTTGGATTTGAAGTATGTTAAGTTCTTATTGTATTTTTAAGGATTCTTATTTTTCTCAAGATTAAGAAATTTCTAGATTCATTCGTGTTTTAAGACTAGTCGAAGTTTGGTTTTAATTTGGAGTGATTTTTAGGGTTTATTTTCAAAGTTCATTTTGGAATTATTTACTGAAATTTTCCGGGGCTTACAGTTTTAGAGCCTTTACGTGTCTTTTTAAGAGAAGGACACATGGCAAGTTGTATTCACCTTAGTTTAGGGCATTACAAATCCAATGAGAACTCAAAATAATCCCTATAGTGACACCTACTGTCACGCCCCAGAGGTTACCCTAAACGTGACAGTCCGCCGCATATAATATTAAAGCTAATGATTGACAACTTAGTCATGCAAGAGCTTTGATATCATATGAAAGGCGTGCTTCCAAGATAGTAGGAGACTCATAGGGGTATTACGTTTAAATAGATAGCAAAAGCAAGCATGAACTTAAATAGATAAACATAAGATCTTCATTTAATAAAAATTCGTACATCATCTTAGGGCATTCCCCGCCTTAAAGTCTTTGTCAACTATACTAGTAACAAAATAAACATAACTACCACATAAGCCTACTATAGAGATTTTCCTAGAAGTCTATGTTCAAAACTAAAAATACATAAACTTCTTCCAAAAACTCCTAGTAGCTTAACTCGTACCTGGCATACGGGCTCTTAGGGCCAACCATAGATAATCATACTGTAATAGAAAACTATAAGGGTATAAGCAAATCTAGCTTAGTGAGATAATTCCATCTATAAGACATTTCCATAATTCATACAAGTATTTTAAATCAAAACATATGAAAATGCAAAATCATATGAACAAGCAAGATACACTGATTAACGGAAATCAAGTGTAGCATGGATTTAACGCCCTCCATGACAAGGGTTGGGAGGTTACAGGCCCATACGACCATCATTATCCAATTTACGGCTCCTGCTTGCTGTAGATTTCAGCTCCTACTTGCCCTGTAGACTTTCGGCTCCTACTAGCCACCATGTAGACTTTCCGGCTCCTACCAGCCACCACTACCATTTCCTCGTTTCCCCACACGAATAATAGTAGTGAAACAAATGTGACTCATGTGAATGATATGCATGAATTGATTTCAATATAAAATTTAACCATAGATGTTTAGTTCAAGTTAAAGGCGATCAACACAATTTTCATCATATCAAAACAAGAATCACAATTTATTTATCAAACCAACTTCGATATTCTTAACTTGTATTCAATCATTCATAATACCAAGTCACACAATAATTATCCATTTTATTTTTCTTAATTGCTAGTGCTACTAATTACAAGCACAAAACAAGGAAATATAACTTAGAAAAGAATAACTCACTCCATAACGGTAGATCTAATCGAAATAGTCCTCCGGATAGATGATCTCGGGTCCTCGTCACCTAAACAAGATGAAATACCAAAATGAGTCTTTCATAAAACTTCTATTCTTGAAGATTCTAAACTTTTCTTAAAATCGCGGTAAAATCGTATAAGAGGAAATTCCAACTTAAAATGCCATAACTTGCTCATTTTAACTCGGAATTTCGCGTATAATATATCGTTTTCTACCTACTCGAAAAGATCTACGCATTTCTAAGCTTATTTTCATAAAACTAAGTCATTTGGGTTCCGAAAAAGCAGCGACCAGATTCTCCACGAATTTGCAAAAACTTGAGTTCCTCTTTTTAAATAAAACTCAATTGAAGACATGAATGTTCCAAGTTTTTATAAACTTTTTGGAAGATATATACATATATGTATTGACTCATAACAAATGGATGAAGTAAATGAAGTTGTCTCAACTTATGAAAAAGTAAAGTTTTAAAAGATTTTGAACTTTGAGATTTTGTTGGAATATTCATTTTACTTTTGAAAAGGTCTTGAGTTATTTGAGATGAATATTCCTTTTTCTAAATTTAATCTCTTGTAATACTTTAAATTCTTAAGGAGTGGTTTTTATTTTCTATACTTAGATTCCAACAACTTTTAAAAGTAATAACAATTTCATAAAAGGATGTTCTTGTTTCTTGTAATGATTCCAAAAGAATTTCTAATACTTGATAAAAATAAGTTTGTATAAAACCTTTGTTTATTTAAGAAAAATCGTTTCTAAGCATGTTCATGAGTTTTTAAGAAATCTATTTTCTACATCTATTTCTTTAGAAAGAATCTTTAATTTAAGAAAACACTTCCTCATTTATTTTTGTTGAGACAAAAACATTATGTTCATGCATGAATATGAATCATAAAATTAGAATATAAAGGAACATAATAACTTAAAAGAATAAGCAAATAACGAAATAAATCAAGTATTGGGACCTTAGCTTCATCAAGGTACCCAGGACTAAGAAAAGACTAGTCCCGAAAAGGAAAGAAAATGTTTTGACTTGATGAGGACAAGTCTAAGACTAGAAAGACTAGTCTTAAGAACAACTTGAAATTAAATAAATTGCAATGAAGTAAATAAATTGCATGGAAGGTAAATAAATTGCAAGACAATGAGCTTATATGCTCTAAATATTATATATAGCTATATAGATATTTAGATAGTTATGAACATAAAGGAACATAAAGAGACATAATGGAACATAAAGGAATTGATATTATGAACAAAAACAAAGTATGAACCTATTGTTGCTTTCTTAACCTTCATGGTTTTGGAAAACACACATTAAGTTCATACTAAGTAGATGAACATAGGAATTTCTTGAAGAATTTTTACCTAAAAGAGATGAACTAAGAGAGCTTCTTGGAAGAACTTTCTTGGAGAGATTTGGAGAGAAATTTGAGTATAGTAACTTTAGTAAGAAGTGGTGTGAAAGAAGTGAAGGTATGAGGGGTATTTATAGGAAAATGTGGGAGATAATTTGTGTTAATTAAATAAAGTAAAAATAAACAAATTGAGAGATAGAGAGGGGGCCGGCGCTACATATGGGGAAATGGGGAAGAAAAATTTATTTTTTTTTATTTTGATAATTAAAAGTAAGAAATGAAAGATGTAAATTGTATTGGAAATGAAAATGTGTAAGAAATAGGTGTATGGGTTGTAAGAGTAGGTTGTAAAAAAAGTAGAGATAGATGAATAGTGTAGAATAGTAGAAAATAGTGTATGTAAAAGTAGACATGACAATTAAATGCCGGTAGTAAGAAAATACGCGTATAAATGTGATATCTGATATTTTTAGCTACCGAAAAATTACGAAATTGATATTTTTAGAAATCTTATATTTTCACAAGTCTAACGGTATATTCAGAATATTTTTCCTATTCCGAGATCCGGGACATGCTTTTCAAGAGCCGTATCCGATCGAGTTCAAAGGACACTCGAATTTCGCAAATATGATATTTTTATATGACCTATAGCTATTATGAACTATTAAGCTAATAATCTCAACTTCGTTTTCTAGGGCTAGGGAAAACGGTAATCGGACTTAAGCGGTTACGGTAAACTAGGGTTTTGTTGACTTGGAAATCGGTTGACTTCAATTAGGGTTTAATAAATTCGAATCCAAAAATTTCAGATTTACAACCTACCCCCTTAAAGAAAGTTTTGTCCTAAAACTTGAAATTCATACCTGATTCTTTAAACAAACTCGATATTTCTGGCGTATGTCGCTTTCTGCCTCCTAGGTTGCTTCCTCGTGTGATGGTTTCTCCATAGAACCTTCACATACTTGATTTCCTTGTTCGAAGCTTTGCACCTTGTGATCTAGGATTTGAACGGGTGCTCCTCGTATGTGAGATTTTCTTTCAACCGAACTGGTTCCAACTCTGCAATTCTGGTGGGGTCTGCATGTTTCCGTAGAACTGACACATGGAATACATTGTGAATTCCAATAGCTAGGAGGGAGTGCCAGACGGTAAGCAAGATCTCCTACTCTTTCAAGCACTTCAAAAGGTCCAACATATCGTGGGCTTAACTTTCCTTGTGCTCGAACTCGGCGAATACTCTTGATGGGGTTTACTTCAAGTACACATGGTCTCCAACTTCAAACTCAAGTGTACGTCTCTTCATATCCGCCCAACTCTTTTGCCTATCTTGTGCTTCCTTCATCTTTTGTCGGATGATCCGTACCTTGTCGGCCGCATCTTGTACCAAGTCAGTCCGATGCTCAACTTTTCTACATCGTCCAAAACAAAGGTGATCGGCATCGCCTTCCATACAACACTTCTTAAGGTGGCATCTGATATAGAATAGTGATGTTGTTGTAGCAAACTCTACCAAAGGTAGGTGTGTCCCAACTACCTTTAAACTCTATCACACAAGCTCGCAACATATCCTCCAAAGTTTGTATTATCCTCTCCGATTGACCGTCTGTTTGAGGGTAGTAAGCAGTACTGAAGTGCAGCTTAGTTCCCATACATTTTTGCAAGCTTGCCCAAAGTTTGGATACGAACCTTGGGTCTCGGTCGGAGACTATTCCAGTGGGTACTCCATGCAAGCGTACTATTTCTCTTATGTACATTCTTGCCAACTTGTCCATAGAGTACGTCATGTTCATTGGAAGGAAATGTGCCGTCTTCGTCAATCGATCTACTATGACCCAAATTGCATCATATCCAGCCAACGTCCTTGGTAATCCACACACAAAATCCATTGTGATTTGGTCCCATTTCCACTTGGGTATTGGCAGGGGTTTTAGAAGTCCACCAGGCCTTTGGTGCTCTACCTTTACTTGTTGGCATATGGGACATTTCAACACAAAATCTGCTACGTCTCTCTTCATGCGTTCCACCAATAGTGGCTCTTCAGGTCTTGGTACATCTTTGTTCCTCCTGGATGCATGGTGTATCCGGAGTGATGTGCTTCTTCCATGATTTCCTTTCTTATGTCCTCGTCATCCGGAACACATAATCTGCCTTTCATTCTTACCACTTCATCCTCATCTACGGTGTGAAATCGGTGTACCTTCCTTCTGCACCTCTTTCTTAATCTTCAGAATTGCCTCGTCATATCGTTGGGCCTCCTTGATTCTCTCTACTAAGGTGGGTTCCATGACAAGGCTAGCGATTTCCACTTCCACACTTTACCCTATGAATTCGATACTCATTCTTTCAAATTCTTTTATTAGCTCCTTCTTATCTGTGAGCAAGGTAGCTACTTCTCCATAATTCTTTCTACTCAGGGCATCTGCAACTACGTTCACTCTCCCTGGACATTAATTTATCCCAAGTCATAATCCTTGATGAGCTCCAACCATCTTCGTTGTCGCATATTCAACTCCTTTTGTGTGAATAGATACTTGAGGCTCTTATGGTCGGTGTAGATTTCGTACCTTTGTCCATATAAGTAATGTCTCCATAACTTAAGTGCGAAAACAACGGCGGCTAACTCCAGATGTGGGTAGGATAATTCTCTCATGGGGTCTGAGTTGTCGAGATGCATAAGCGATCACTTTTCCATCTTGCATCAACACACATCCAAGACCATTCCTAGAGCATCTGTGCACTGTATAGGACTTTTCGAGGTTCGGTAGAATTAGAATCGGGGTAGAGACAAGTCTTTTCTTTAGCTCCTGGAAACTTTGTTCTCTCTTGTCTGTCCAGATAAACTTTTCTTCCTTTTGGGTTAACTGCATGAGGGGTTTGGCGATGGTTGAAAAATTCTTCACAAACTTCCTATAATATCTAGCCAAACCGAGAAAACTTCTCACCTCAGTCACAGTTTTAGGTTACTTCCAATCCATCACTGCCTTGATCTTCTTAGGGTCCACCGATATTCCTTCTCCAGATATCACATGTCCTAGGAAAGATATCTGATCTAACCAAAAGTCACACTTAGATAGCTTGGCGTACGACTTATGCTCACGCAAGGTCTGTAATGTCATTCTTAAGTGTTCCTCATGTTGCTCTCACGTCTTTGAGTAGATCAGAATATCGTCGATGAAGATTATCACGCACTTATCTAACAGGGGCTTATATACTCGATTCATGAGATCCATGAAAGCTGCTGGTGCATTGGTTAATCCAAAAGGCATTACTAGAAACTCGTAATGTCCATAGCGAGTTCTGAAAGCTATCTTCGGTATATCCTCAGGTTTAATCCTCAACTGGTGGTATCCTGAACGCAGATCAATCCTTGAGAAGACGCTAGCTCCTTGAAGCTGATCGAAAAGGTCATCTATCCTTGGGAGTGGATACTTGTTCTTGATGGTGACTTTGTTGAGCTCTCGATAGTCGATGCATAAACGCATGGAACCATCCTTTTCTTTACGAACAATACTGGTGCTCCCCAAGGTGATACACTTGGTCGGATGAAACCTTGATCTAACAAGTCTTGCAACTGAATCTTTAACTCCTTAAGCTCCACGGGTGCCATCCGGTAAGGTGCCTTTGATATTGGCTCCGTGTTTACCAATAAGTTGATTTCGAAATCGTCTCTCTCTTTGGTGGCAATCCAGGTAGTCCGTCTGGAAACACATCGGAACTCCTTGACTATGGGTATGGATCCAAGCTAGGCTTTTCTTCTTCTTCTTCATCCAGATTACTTAGGTTGATCTCATCATCGTCCATTAACTCGAACGAGTTTAACTTCACCGTGGATTCACCTCTGAACACTACTTCTATCACGCCCCATAGGGTATACTAAACGTAACAGCCCGCCACATACTATAAAAGACTCTCGAATTTCTATTCAAGCCTTTCGGGAGTCTTGTATAGATGTAAAGCGTCCCTTTTACGACAATAGAATACTCAAACAATGGAGTTATGAAGTTTAATGTGGCATTCATGAGCCATAGACAATAAACCAAAGCACATATATATACTTTACAAAATCTAAGGGGCATTCCCCCGCAAAATAATATCAAGTCCATTACAGTCATCCAAAGTCCTTTAGGTTCCAACAGAAGTCTAAACAAAAGCGAAGTAAACTTCTATGGGAAACTCCTATCTCCGATACTTGAGCTGTGGCTTGTCTCGGCCTAAGCCAAATAAACTCGTGCTACAACAAATAAAAACTATGGGGGGGTAAGCTAACTAGCTTAGTGAGTAATAACTTCCATATCACAATTAATACAATTCATTCAAACAAGTGATTATTCACGCAAATGTATGCATCAGACAAGTGAGTTCAACAAACATATGACCAGCCGGAAATCATATGTGGATGGACTTACGCCCTCCATCCCGAGTTAGCAGATTAACGAATCCTGCGGTACGACGCCGTTTAAGCTCACGGTCAACTGAATAATAATTCGTTTTATGGATCACGATTAGCCAACATATTCGTTTTATGGATCACGATTAACCAACATATTCGTTTTATGGATCACGAAAAACCAACCAGTGCTAATGCTCCATCCCCATCGTGATATGAATGAGTCCAATTATAATTGAAGTCAAATATACATTAATTTGATTCTTTTAGGTGACCAGCAATTATCCATAGACAATCCATATAAAATGCTAGCTAATCAATCAATAGCTTAACACCCGGTTTCGATATTTCTTAAGTTACATTTCACACATCAACAATAGACAATATATAATTCCCATATACCCCATCATACATATACATTTTTATCTTTGCCTACACCACTAGTGCCACTAATAGTACAATCACAAACATTAATTGAAAGTGGAAGTAGTACTCACACGGCCATTGAACGCCGGTCAATTTAGTAGTAATAGTCGGGAGGTAGGGTGTCGTCTTGCTCGGGATCACCTACCACATAAGAATAATCCTAGTAAGATTCTCATCATTTAGCCAATACAAGCTATGCATCTAAACTAGATGAATTCGGAATTCTCGCTATTTGCGGAAGCCTCGACTTAAAACGGCCATAACTTGGTCATTTTAACTCGGAATTTCGCAAACTTTATATCGATCTCTATCTACTTCGAAAGATCTATCTATTTCTAGTATTATTTTCAAGTTTTGAAAGCAGTAAAGCCACGGAACAGTAGGATCAGATCTGTTCTGTCACTTTCCCGATTCCGAAAAATTGTTTCGCTTTTGATAAAAATGTTCTTAGTTGATGATTCATGTGTAGATGGTATATGAATGAATTCCTAACATGAATGTCATGTAATGAACTCAATATATGCATGGTCTTGATGATTTCTGATGATGAACTCTTATGAACTCCTAATTGTTATAAAATTCCATAAAGGTTATTTCTAAAAAGCTACTCTTCCCAACTTTACATTCCCTAGGGTTTCTATGATTTTATTCTTGAAATTTACTTGTTATCTAAATAAAAATGAGTTCTCAAAGTCTATATTAATCATGATCTTCATTTATGCATAAAAATCCACATTTTTCATTAGGTAAACATGTTTTTGAACAAGCTACTTGTAAAAATCCGAATTTTGTAATTTCATTTTCTTGCATTTTCCTATGAGAAAACTTGTTTAATGCATCAAAAGTTGAAGCTCCAATGTATCTTATCTAAAGACTTCATTTAACTCATAAAACATCCAATTTAGACTTAGATACTAGGTGTTCATGTAGGCATGGTCCAAAATTACGAATTTGGCTATTAATGCATATATCAATATTTTTCATTCTAACTCCACTACTTGTTTTGCATTTTTATCATGTCTAAACTCATCTAGGCTTATGAAAATCATTCCTTAAGGGCATCTATTACCTATACCTTCCAATTTTTATGAAAAACATGAGTTTTAAAGGGGGTTTGGTGGTCTTTAAGGTAGGGTTCTAAATCCATCCGAATTTTCAACTAAGCTTTTCCAACAAAATATTTTCTTTTTCAAGTTCCTTGTCTTCTATACATGAAGATCTACCATCTAACATATCTATACATAGGCAAGGTTATATTTTTATGATCATCAATGCATGGAAATCAAAATAACTATATCAACATACATATAGGTGAAGATGTGGATGTCTAAACATTAGATCTACTAAATATAATGCATGAATTATAAACTTCATGGCATGAGCATCAATATATATGCAAGATGTCACCCGAAGGGTACCCTAAACGTGGCAGTCCGCCCGTACACAATATTTAAAGCCTAGATGACCACCTCAGTCCGTGAAGGCTTCCATACTATGTACAAGGCGTCTAACACATAGAGGAGACATATCGGAATGATACATTTTATGTTGATACAATTGAGTAACAATGAAATGAAATGCAATCCACTATACTCCAAATACAAAACACTATACTTCAAAATATAAATCATCAGCCTCAATTACATTTATCCCAAAACTTCACTACATAAAACTATTACAAGGCAAATCGGAAAGCTTAGCCAAAAACTTCAAGCATCTTATATCTTGCCGGAATCCCGAAGTCATTCTCTACTTCAACCATCTCGGTCCCTACTTAGCATTCTTGGAATAACCTGCTCATTTAAACAAATTTGGGGTATAAGCTACACTAGCTTAGTGAGAATTCCTTAATTTCGTACCATAACAAGCAAGTATTAATCAATCATATGCTATGCATGAACAAACACGTGAGCAAGCAATTATGCATGGGTACCGGAACCACATACAGAACGAATTTACGCCCTCCATATCTTGGGTTAGGATGGTATTGAGTCTACACGACGCATCTATTTCCCAAGCCCTCGGCTCTTAGCACTCGACTCGGCTAAGCTCATCCAAGGATGCATTCACATGCGCCTTAGTACCCTGAATGAGCTCTGGCACTGGACTCGTTATCCAAACGAGGCACAACGGACCATACCGATCGACCTGCGTAGGAGTAGCATGCTACCAAATGCAATATGTCCGATTCGATGCATGATCAATTTACTTTTGCTTAGGTCAAAATATTTATACATTCTTTAGAGTGACCAGGCAATATCATACACATAAATAATATGAAATGCAGTTATCCAATCAAATCGTGGTTTCGATATGCTTTAGTATTCTTTGGCATACATTCATCACAGCCTCATCATATATCCCATCCCCATTCATATCGATTTTTATCTTGTTCCTAAATTCTAATGCGACTAATTACAAGCACAATCAAGGTAACAAAAAAGGAGAGAAAACTCACTCGGCCATTGGATCACCGGTCTTCTAGTAATAATAATCCGGTGGTAGGGAATCGTCGAACTCGGGATACCTAAAAAGGAAGAAATACTCTAATAAGTATTTCAACTCAAACTAATCCAACGACTTCATACGAACTATCAAATTCGTAATTCGCGTCCTAAGCGGGAATTCCAACTTAAAACGGCCATAACTTGGTCATTTTAACTCGGAATCTCGCAAATTTTATATCGATTTCTATCTACTTCGGAAGAGCTTTCTAAATATGAAGTTTAAATCAAGTTTTGAAAATATTTAAGCCTTGGAAAGAGGGATCAGATCTGTACAGCGGTATAGATTCCGAAAATGCGGTTTTTCATGAATGCACTTGAGATTCCTAAGTACAAAATGAAACTAAATGACATGGTAATGATTTTCCCTATCATGAATGTCATGATATGAACTCTAATGAGCCTAAGTTCTTATAATTTTTAGACTAAAGAATTTAAATAAACTTTTCTTAAGACTATATTTTGCTTTTGTCTAAAAATAACTTTGCTACATTTGGTCACACCTACATTTCTAAGGATTTTTCTTTAGAAAACTACACTTTGTTTAAAGAAATTTTGACCCTTATATTAGTTATATCCTAAGGCCTTTATTTCTTTAATAAAATCTTCATTTATAAACTTTTAAGGTCTTTTACTAAGGTGGTTCCAAAAATCCGAATTTAGAAATTTCATTTTCAAGTTGATTCCTTTAAGAAAAATGTATTTTATACTTAAAACTTTAAGCATTTATTTTACCTATACCCTAAGGACTTCATTTATTTAAGAAAATACCATTTTTGAAGTTGGAAAAAATAGTGTTTTCTAACCATCTATGCATTATTACGAATTTGGCTTTCAAGACTTTTCACCAAAATTTCTTTTAGACTTCATCTCTTGTTTTAAATATTTTCTTTAGTAAAAACTCATTTAAACTCATAAAAAAAATCATCAAACATTATCGATCACCTATAGGCTTCATTTTTCTTGAAAAATACATGTTTAGAAGTTGATAAAAGTGTTTTTAACCTAGGTTTCCAAAGTCATCCGAATTTACACAAGTTCATTTCTTGAAAAGTGTTTTCCTTTTTGACTTTATTAACTCATCTATCTATAGATCTATACACTAGGAAGGTTATTTACTAAGGACAAAAACATTAAAGACCATTGATGCACATAAACTCAAAATAATGATGAGATCTTAAATGCCTACATGAATATGAGTAATAAAATGGTAGATCTACTATATCAAATGCTTAAATAAGTTTTGAAAACATAAAATACATTTTTATAAAAGATCTTTTGTTCAAAACACTTTTTGATGAAAACTCATAAAGCTTATGCCTTGAAAGCTCCTTGAAATACAAGATCTACTAGTGATGGTTTGGTATTCTTGTTTGATATTTCCTTGTCCCTATCAAGAGATCATGGGGACATTTAGTTGGAAATATCCAAGAATAACCTAGCCATTACAAAGATCTAAGGATATATGAAGCAAGGTTCATCTACTTAAGGTAAAATAGGAGACAAAAGAAGAAAAAAGAAAGTTGTGTGTTGTGTGTGTGAGCTACATGGCTCACGGCATTGAGGGTGAGAGGGAGAGAAAAAAGAGAGCTTTACCTTTTGTAAAGTTTGAAAAATGAGAGAATGAAGAGAGAGAGAGAAAATGTAGCTTATATATTAAATGGAATTAGGTTAAAATGGAATAAAACAAATAGAAAAAAAGAATTTGCAAATTGGAACTTGTTGGGGAGGGTTTCACGCCAACCAAGGCAAGAGAAGAAAAAGGGGATTTGATTTTTCTTTGATTGATTTGTCTTGATAGCTTTCTACATCACATGTCATAAATTGTAGTAATAATTAAGGGACAAAAAGTCTTTGGAAAGGAAGTGATTGAGTGATGGTAAGGGTTGCAAATAATAGGTGTACAAATAGGTAGTATAGGTGGTACTTGTGAATAGTAATGAATAGTAATCAAGACAACTTAATTACCGGTAGTAAGAAAAATACGAATAAGAAGGTTAATACTGTATTTTTCGTAAGCCGAAAAATTATGAAATTTATATTTTTGAAATCTTTATTTTATTTCGATTCAAATGAGTATTCATAAGTATTTTTGAAATTCTAGTTCGGGGCACGCTTTTCTATAATGGGTCTCGGGATGACGGAATTGAAATTTTCTCAAAATCTGATCTTTTCTTGGTTTGAAATATAATCAAGAACTATATTCAAAATTAAATTTTCTTATAAAAGTTTCTTATTTAGAAACCGAGGAAAAGCCGGAATTAGGGTTTCTAAGTCTTTCTCACAAAGCTTGAATTAAACCGGTTTAGGGTTTCATTTTCCGGTTTCTGAAGTTTACTTGATTACTAGGAAACCCGGGGTATACATTATAAAAAAAAATAATAAAATTGTGTAATGAAATAAGATGAATAGTGCAAAAGACTAATCAATTACCGGTAGAAATGAAAATACGATAAAAAGGTTATAATTGTAACTTTTATAACCCGAAAAATTATATAACTGATATATTTAGAAATCTCGTGGAATTACGAGTCTAACGGTACTAATGGTATATTTTGATATCTCGAGCCCCGGGATACGCTTTTCGAAGTCTGTATCGAACGGGTTCAAAATAGGTCAAAAATTTACCAATTTATGTTTTAAATAAACTTATATTACTACGAGCTATTTACATTTAAACTACCTTTGGCCTCTAGAGTTAGGGGCGCTAGATTGCCGGACTTACACTATTGTATTCGGTTAGGGTTTCCGGATGATTTTTCGGTTTAGACCTTTGCCAAATTGGAAACTGAGATTTTTGTTTATACAACGTATTTAGTTTGAGAAATTTATTTTAAATTTTATTTTTATAAGTACTTAATATCTCTTACTGCTTTTCAAAATCCTAATTGAATTATTATATCCGGAGTTATATCGGTAATGGTTACCAGATATGATTTTCTTGAGTTTGAGTCAAATATGATTTTTGGAATGATTTTGGGGAAATCTTGATTTTTATAATTTGCTTTGAAAAAGGATCTTCATAGTGTTTTGTTTTCGAATTTATTTTGCTTCGATTTAAGGTTTTATGAACAATTGGTTAACTTAAGGATTATCTAATTTGTTATTTTGTTTCTTGAATTCTTCCTTCTTAAGATTACGAGATTTCAATTTCTAACTCGTTCTATGATTCTTGGGAGTTTGATTTGATCGTTAGGGCTTTATTGTGATTTCCGTCTCTTAGGATTATTAGTCTGGTCGTTTGGGGAATTTCCAAAGTCTATATTTTATTATTGGCAGATAAAGTTTTCTTAATCGTGCCAAAGCCTAATTATGGAATTGGCCTTTGGTGATTTCCTGATCCTTCAAATTGTCATGTTATGGATTAACTTGCTTTTTAGCAATTATCATGTGTTTTTATTTTTATCCTGATTTTTATGAATTATAGATTAGGTAGCAGTTTATCTTACGTAATGGTTTTTGACTTAAGGACTTTTGTAGTCCTTATTTTATTTTTAGATTTTCTCAAGACTAATGAATTCTTACTTTCGTTTATTCAGGACTCGTTCAAAGTTCGGTTTTAATTGGAGTGATTTTTAGGTTATTTTCGAAGTTCATCGTAGAATTATTTACTGAAATTTTCAGTGGCTTACACAAGATCTTACTTTCCATGCATATGACAAGAGATATCTTATCAAAAAACTCATTTAAACACTAGATCCATGTCTTGTGATGGCTTGATATTCTTGTTCAAGTGTTTTCATGTCCCTAGCATATGCTCATTGGGATTGAATGAGAAAACACACAAGAAATAGCTTTGCCATTACAAGATTTAGGAAGAACAAAGCCTAAAATCAACATACCAATGGACTTTTAGAGTAGAAAAGAAGAGGATTTGAGCTTGTGTGTGAGTGAGAGAGGGAGGGGCTCATGGCATCAAGGGGGAGGAGGAGAGAGTTTTTACTTTAGTAAAATTTGAAACAAGTGAAAATGAAGAGAGAGAGAGAAATATGTTTATATATGAATAATTTTAGGGTTTGTTAGTGAATAAAAATAGTAAAAATAAATCAAATAAGGGGGAAAAGAAGGGGAGGGGCGCCGGCCATAAGGGGGGGGGGGGGGGGGGGGGGGGGGGGGGGGGAGGGGAGGAGAGGAGTGTGTGTGTGTGTGAAATTTTGATTTTGTAATTTAAGTAATTAAAATGTAATAAATGTAATAATTATTTAAGAGACAAAAATCATTGGGAAAGAAAATTGAAATGAGTAGTTGTAAGGATGTAAGAATAGGGTATGGGTAGTGTGTAGTGTAGGTTGTACTTGTGAATAGTAGACAAGACATCTACTTTACCGGTTGTAACGAAAACACGGGAAAAGGCTATAACTGTAATTTTTATACCCGAAAATTATAAAATTGATATTTTTGGAATCCTTATAAAATTACGGTTCTAATGAATATTCCGAACATTTTTCTGAGTTCGTGGTCCCGGGGCACGCTTTTCCGTAATTGAGCTCGGGAAGGCCCGAATTGAAAAATTCCCGAATTTAAAACTTTCAAAGGTCTAAAATATACTTTAGAATGATAATTCATATTCATTTACTTTATAAAACTTCTTTTATTATGAAACCGAAGGAAAGCCGGATTTAGGGTTCCTAAGCTCCTCTCACTAGACTTAAACTGAACCGGATTAGGGTTTCGCTTTTCAACTCCCGGGGTTTTCTTAACTACTGAGATTACCGGGGTTTACAACCTCCCCACCTTAAATAAAGTTTTGTCCTCAAAACGGAACTGACGTACCTTGTTCTTCAAATAACTCGGGTACTTCCTCCGGATCTCATCTTCAGCTTCCCAGGTTGCTTCCTCAAAGGCATGATTCCTCCATAACACTTTAACGTAGTGAATGTCTTTTTCCGTAGCCTTTGGGTTTTCTTATCCAATATCTTCACTGGGTGTTCTTCATATGTCAGGTTTTCTTCAGCTGAATCGGTTCCAATCCAGAATCCTTTCCGGGTCGGCAACGTACTTTCTCAATACTGACACATGGAATACGTTGTGGATCCCGGACAAATTTGGTGGCAAGGCTAGCCGATATGCCAGATCTCCGACTCTTTCCAAGATTTCAAAAGGTCCAATGTATCTCGGGCTTAACTTCCCTTGTGTACGCATCCTCTTAATACTTTTAATCGGGTTTATCTTTAGGTACACATGATCACCCACCTTGAATTCAGTTCTCTTCTTTTCAGGTCTGCCCAACTCTTTTGCCTGTCTGAGCCTCTTTCATTTTCGCTGATTATCCTCACTTATCGGCGGCTTCTTGTACCAATTCCGGCCCAATAGCTACCTTTTCCACTTCATCCCAAAACAAAGGGGATCTACAGCGTCCATACAGAGCTTCATAAGGGCATCTGAATAGTTGAGTGATAGCTGTTATTGTAAGCAAACTCAATTAGATGTACATGACTATCCCAACTCCCTTTGAATTCCAAGGCACACGCTCTCAGCATGTCTTCCAGGGTTTGGATCGTCCGCTCAGACTGTCCATCGGTCTGAGGGTGATAAGCCGTACTAAAATGCAATTAGTGCCCAAACTCTTTTGCAGGCTTGTCCAAAACTTGGACACAAATCTTGGGTCTCTATCTGAAATAATCCCTGCAGGTATGCCATGTAATCGTACAATCTCCCGGATGTAGATCTTGGCTAATTTTTCCATGAATAAGTCATATTTATGGGTAAGAAGTGCCGACTTGGTTAACCGATCCACTATTACCCATACCGCATCACAACCAGAAGGAGTCTTGGGAAAACCACACACAAAATCCATAGATATCTGATCCCACTTCCACTCAGGAATGGGTAAAGGCTTCAGTAATCCACCCGGTCTTTGGTGCTCTACCTTCACCTGTTGGCAAATCGGGCATTTCATTACATAATCCGCCACATCTCGCTTCATGCCGTTCCACCAATAGCGGCTTTTCAGATCTTGGTACATTTTGGTACCTCCCGGATGCATGGTATATCCGGAGTTGTGAGCTTCACTCATTATTTCCTTCCTCAACTCCTCGTCCTCTGGTACACACAACCTTCCTTTCATTCGGATCACATCTTCATCATCTATTGCAAAATCAAGACTTTCCTACTTGGGTTTCCCTTTTGATCTTTTGTATCACTTCGTCATACCTTTGGCTTCTTTGATCCTTTCTATTAGGGTCGGTTCCAGTGCCAGATTGGCTATCTCAAGCTCAGCGCTTTGGCCTATGAACTCAATCTTTAACTTCTCAAACTCCTTAACCAAATCTCTTTGACTTGTGATCAAGGCAGCTACCTCCCCATAATTTTTCCGACTTAAGGCATCTGCGACGGCATTAACCTTCCCGGACAGTAATTTATTCCCACATTTATTCCCAGATCATAATCTTTTATTAATTCTAGCCATCTCCTTTGTCGCATATTTAATTCCTTTTGTGTGAACAGATATTTAAGACTTTTATGATCCGTGTATATCTCACACCTCTGTCCATATAAATAATGTCTCCATAGCTTCAAAGCGAAGACAACTACAACTAATTCCAAATCACGTGTAGGGTAGTTCTGCTCATGGGGTCTCAATTACCGAGAAGCATATGCGATAACATTTCCATCCTGCATCAATACACATCCAAGGCCATTCCTTGAGGCGTCGTATGCACCGTATAGGACTTTTTTGGATCTGGTAAAACCAAGATCGGTGCTGATACCAATCGTCGCTTCAATTCCTGAAAGCTCTATTCCCTCTTGTCCGTCCAAACAAATTTCTCATTCTTTTGAGTCAATTGAGTCAGTGGCTTGGCTATCTTAGAGAAATCCTTCACAAACTTGCGATAGTAGCCAGCTAATCCCAAGAAACTTCTTACTTCAGTAACCGTTTGCGGCGGTTTCCATTCTACTACCGCCTTGATCTTCTCAGGGTCAACTGATATCCCCTCACCAGTTACCATATGTCCAAGGAAAGATATTCTGTCCAACCAAAAATCACATTTGGACAATTTGGCGTACAGCTTGTTGTCCCTTAAGGTTTGTAACGCCAAACGAAGGTGTTCCTCGTGTTGCTCCTTGGTCTTCGAATATATGAGGATATCGTCTATGAAGACTATCACGCACTTATCCAAAAGTGGCTTATAAACTCTATTCATAAGGTCCATAAATGCAGCTGGGGCATTGGTCAGCCCGAACGACATCACTAGGAACTCGTAGTGTCCATAACGAGTACGGAAAGCCGTCTTTGGTACATCCTCAGGCTTTATCCTCAATTGATGGTATCCCGAACGCAAATCAATGCGTGAAAACACACAAGCCCCTTGCAGTTGATCGAACAAATCATCAATTCTTGGCAGAGGGTACGATTCTTGATAGTCACTTATTCAACTCACGATAATCGATACACAGTCTCATCGATCCATCCTTCTTCTTTACAAACAAAACAGGTGCGCCCCATGGCGACACACTTGGTCTTATGAATTTTTGATCCAGAAGTTCCTGTAATTGTGCCTTTAGCTCTTTCAACTCAGCCGGTGCCATCCGGTATGGTGCTTTGGATATCGGTTCGGTGTTTGGAGCTAAAACAATCTCAAAATCAATTTCTCTTTTTGGTGGTAATCCTGGCAAAATTTCTGGAAACACATCCAAATATTCATTTACCACTGGTATATCCCTTTCTCACGGGTTTCCTCTTCATCCAAGACACCTTCAATCGGTATTATCTCTTCATCCTCCATCATCAACTCAAACGAGTTTAAACCAAACCTTCTCGGGACTAGGGTTTCTCCCACAAATTCTACTTTTTCCCCCATTTGATCATAGAAACTCACTGTTTTCTTTTGACAATCCACTATTGCTTTTACCTTGCTTAGCCAACTCATCCAGGATAACTTCGTATTTATTCATCTCCAACATTATTAAATCGCTTTTGGAGTGGTGTCCATGAACTTCCAACGGACAATCCTTTATAATTCTCGGGTTGACACAACGCTCCCTAGGTGTCTTAATCCTCAAACTAGCAGTAGTTGTGGCTATAGGTAATTCAAGTTGATTAGCCAAACTAGTGGTGATGAACGAATGTGTCGCTCCCGTGTCAAATAAAACATATGCCTCCACGCTATTCACCCGAATGTGTCCTGAGGTCAACAAACATCCATCACTCATCAATCCTACAGCACTCTCAAGCTACCTACCTAGGGTTCTTACTTCCAGCTTTCCCATAACATATATAATTTCATCCAGACAACAATTCATAAAAAATCGAAATTTAACTTGAGAAGGTTTCTGTTACTAACCTGTCACCAGGCCGCCATCAGCGCCTTCGCTTTGATCCAAAGCTGCCAATTCCACTTCCTCCTCCTCATCTTCCTCTACCATCCACTGGCCTTCGAAGTTATATAACCTCATCCCATGCATTGCTGATGCTGCGCGGCTCCCACTTTTATTTCCCGACCTCATGGGGTTGGTATTGCTCGAAGTCCCAAAGGGTCGAGCGGCTACACTTTTCCGTTGGGAACATTCAGAGGCTAAGTGCCCCTTCTCCTTGCAAATAAAGCAAGTCACGGCCAGCTTCTTCGGGCACGTATAAACCATATGGCCAGCATCGCCACAGAAATAACATTTGTTTTTCAACAACTGGCATTGCCTAGGAGCATGCGCCCCCTTACATTTCCAACATGTGACATTGGCCTTAAACTGGGTCGGCTTGCTACTAGACTCATCCTTGAACCCTTGGTACGGTCTGTACCTTTTTCCCTTGAACCCTGAACTCGAGGCGTCAAACGGCCTTTTCCAAATACCCTCTTGTCAGGTTCTTGGTATTTCCTTTTTCTGGCCCCTTCAATCACTCGGGCCTTCTCTACCATCTCAGGGTATGTTCTTACCCCAAACTCTTCCAATTTGATCCGCAACTCCTTGTCTAAGCCACCCAAAAATACTTGCTTCTTCAGCTCTTCACTATTCCTGAAAGACTCAGGTGCATATTGCAACAGGTGGACGAACTCAGTCTCATACTGTTCCACTGTTCTCCCCTTTTGTTTCACGTGTAGAAAGTCAGCACTATACTTTACTCTTAAGCTGGAGAGGAAGTAGTTATCCAAAAACTCCCGGCGAAAAGATTCCCATGTAACCGGGGAAGGCAAGCTCCTTCTCTTAGAGTCCCACCAGACCCTCGCATTATACCTCAACATATATGTTCCATATTCCACTTGTAAGTAAGGTGGAATTTCATATGCAGCAAAAGATCGCTCAATTTGAGCTAACCAGTCCTCGGCTTCATCTGGTTTGCCGAACGCTCCATCAAAATACCGGTTACTCTTGATGAAATCCGGTAAGGAGCTTCGGTGGGGTCTTCTGTATGGCGGGGGTGGCAGTAAAGGCACATTATAGGAATGTTCCTCTTGTGAAGCAAGTGCTTCGACAGTCACTTCCCTGTGATCTGTGGGTGGTGGATGTGGAGCAGAATCCCGAACACTTTGTCCTTAGTGTGGGTTCTAAACCGGGTTCCGATTCTGGATGAATGTATTCAGAAGATTGGCTAATTGTCCAATCACGTTTAACACATCACCCTATTGATTCTGAGGCGCAACTCCTTGAAGATTAGGTGGAGGTGCAGCCGGTTGGTCGGCTTTGTTCAGGATAGACCCTTGTTCCCGATTTCGAATCCGTCGGTTTCATCTGTTTATACATTGTTTAATGAATTTTAGTATTCTTAGGAGGGTTTAGATTTTGAAAGGACTTAATTTGTTAACAATATTCAAAAATTGCGAAAATTTGGAAATCAAACTTAAAAAGAAATGGAATTTCATAATTTCATATAATCATAAGGAGAACAAAAGAACTCATACATAAGGTAACAAGTTGAAATCTCATAACAATAGTGTGAATGAATGAATGCTCATGCAATTTATATGCGGTTAATGTTCTTTATGCCTCATGTCTAGCATGCATGCCTTTCACAACTCCTTTCCTCTGAAATAAACATGATCCATCATTACTTTAGCGAGCCATACAACTATTACATTAATATTTTTTTGTCCCCAAAATTTGGCTAGCTATACTCCAATTCCGATTCTAAACATTTTCCCTATTCCCGAAAGCATGACAAAATACAGGGAAAAAGAAGCAATAAAATACTAGCTATCCTGAAATCCTAAGGCAAATTGGCATCCCGCATTGCCTACTACAAAATAAGAAAAATCAGGGCTTCACTTGGACTTCATGGGCTAGCTATCACCTCGGCCTCTACTCATCACTAGTGTCTTTGGAGGTCGAGCTAGGAGGTCGTCTCCTGCTAGAAGAACCACCATCGTCCCATCAGACAAACAAACTAAGTATTCCCTCGTAGTCATCCTCCATTTCCTAGTGTCGGACTAAGGGCTCTTGGTCTTCACTTTCTTCCTCTTCCTCCGTTCCTTGCCCTTCCCTCGGGCTCACTCCATTCTCCTCACCTCTTACCTCAGGTTCACTCACTTGGGTCTCTACCACTTCAGGCTCTCTCATAAGTTCCCCACCCATATTTTCAACTTCCATAGGCTCAGGGGCCACGGGTTCTACTACTGCTAGGTCAAGCACAAGTGGATTCTCACCCTCAATATACACATCTCTCCATATGATTGGATCAAACTCGGGTTCTACCCTTCCACTATCCGATATCTCCAACTCCTGATTAAAATCCCATACAATTTGGTTGGGTTTCGGATTCACTTCTACTTCCGGCTTGATGGGTGGGGTACGGGTTCTAGGGACTACATTTTCCTCCCAATTAGGATCCTCCTCGGGGTCCTCTTCTTCCTCTTCCTCCTCTTCCTCATTCCCTTCGATCACGGGCTCACCATTCAATTGCATGCCCATGTCAATGGCTGGAGGTGGAGCTATCACTCGGGGTGGGAGAATGTCTAAATAAACCGCATGCCAAGTGATATGGCTCCATGCGTTTGCTATGTTCCAATCATGGTGGTCATACAAGTTGTCATGGGCATACACTATAAGGGTCCTATAGGGATCCACACCCTAAAATCTGGAGGGCTCGGTTTCCCCTATTCTTCAAAATAAATGTAGCCTCCCTAGTCATGGGCTCGCGCCCATACTCAACCATGATTCTCTCCAAAGTATAAATTGTTTCCAATTAGTCCAACTCCTTCTCCCCATGGGATCATACCTCAACCAGTCGACTACAGCAGCCCACCTTGTGTATCTCAATCCATCTTTCCACAGTTTGAACATTTCCCCTATAGTCCGGGGATGTCTGGCAAAAGCGAAGTCTTCACACAATTCTCTCAACCTTAACCTATACTCCACCATAGTCTCATCATTCCTCTTGGTGAAGTTTCTGGCCCGTTCCCTGGTCTCACCCAAGGAGACCTATAATAACATAAGGCTCTTAATTAGACTTAGCAGGTAAGAAAAAAAAATTCTCAACTCCATTTGAACCTATTAATTAAATTTCTAAGTCCGGTTTCTTTTAATTCTATTGCCTTGTTTTATAACCTAGTGCTCTAATACCAACTTAAACTGTCACGCTCCATAGGGTATCCTAAATGTAATAGCCTGCCACATACTATAAAAGACTCTTGAATTTCTATTCGAGCCTTTCAGGAGTCTTGTATAGATGTATAGTGTCCTTTTACAACAATATAATACTCAATCAATGGAGTTATGAAGTTTAATGTGGCATTCATGAGCCATAGACAATAAACCAAAACACATATATATACTTTACAAAATCTAAGGGCATTCCCCTGCAAAATAATATCAAGTCCATTATAGTCATCCAGAGTCCTTTAGTTTCCAACGGAAGTCTAAACAAAAGCGAAGTAAACTTCTATGGGAAACTCCTATCTCCGGTACCTGAGCTGTGGCTTGTCTCGGCCTAAGCCAAATAAACTCATACTGCAACAAATAAAAACTATGGGGCGTAAGCTAACTAGCTTAGTGAGTAATAACTTCCATATCACAATTAATACAATTCATTCAAACAAGTGATTATTCACGCAAATGTATGCATCAGACAAGTGAGTTCAACAAACATATGACCAGCGGAAATCATATGTGGATGGACTTACGCCCTCCATCCCGGGTTAGCAGATTAACGAATCCTGCGATACGATGCCGTTTAAGCTCATGGTCAACTGAACAATAATTTTCTATGGATCACGATTAACCAACATATTCGTTTTATGGATCACGAAAAACCAACCAGTGCTAATGCTCCATCCCCATCGTGATATGAATGAGTCCAATTATAATTGAAGTCAAATATACATTAATTTGATTCTTTTAGGTGACCAGCAATTATCCACAGACAATCCATATAAAATGCTAGCTAATCAATCAATAGCTTAACACCCGGTTTCGATATTTCTTAAGTTATATTTCACAATCAACAGCAGAGACAATATATAATTCCCATATACTCCATCATACATATACGTTTTTATCTTTGCCTACACCACTAGTGCCACTAATAGTACAATCACAAACATTAATTGAAAGTGGAAGTAGTACTCACTCGGCCATTGGACGCCGGTCTTTTTAGTAGTAATAGTCGGGAGGTAGGGTGTCATCTTGCTCAGGATCACCTACCACATAAGAATAATCCGAATGAGATTCTCATCATTTAGCTAATCTAAGCTATGCATCTAAACTAGATGAATTCGGAATTCTCGCTATTTACGGAAGCCTCGACTTAAAACGGCCATAACTTGGTCATTTTAACTCAGAATTTCGCAAACTTTATATCAATCTCTATCTACTTCGAAAGATTTATCTATTTATAGTATTATTTTCAAGTTTTGAAAGCAGTAAAGCCACGGAACAGTAGGATCAGATCTGTTCTGTCACTTTCCCGATTCCGAAAAATTGTTTCGCTTTTGATAAAAATGTTCTTAGTTGATGATTCATGTGTAGATGGTATATGAATGAATTCCTAACATGAATGTCATGTAATGAACTCAATATATGCATGGTCTTGATGATTTTTGATGATGAACTCTTATGAACTCCTAATTATTATAAAATTCCATAAAGGTTATTTCTAAAAAGCTACTCTTCCCAACTTTACATTCCCTAGGGTTTCTATGATTTTATTCTTGAAATTTACTTGTTATCTAAATAAAAATGAGTTCTCAAAGTCTATATTAATCATGACCTTCATTTATGCATAAAAATCCACATTTTTCATTAGGTAAACATGTTTTTGAACAAGCTACTTGTAAAAATCCGAATTTTGTAATTTCATTTTCTTGCATTTTCCTTATGAGAAAACTTGTTTAATGCATCAAAAGTTGAAGCTCCAATGTATCTATTATCTAAAGACTTCATTTAACTCATAAAACATCCAATTTAGACTTAGATACTAGGTGTTCATGTAGGCATGGTCCAAAATTACGAATTTGACTATTAATCCATATATCAATATTTTTCATTCTAACTCCACTACTTGTTTTGCATTTTGATCATGCCTAAACTCATCTAGGCTTATGAAAATCATTCCTTAAGGGCATCTATTACCTATACCTTCCAATTTTTATGAAAAACATGAGTTTTAAAGGGGGTTTGGTGGTCTTTAAGGTAGGGTTCTGATGTGCTATGATTAGTAGTGAATTTTAAAGCATATTTCTAGCAAGCGTACTAGGTCTTTATTGTAATATAACATGAATAAAGTGTCGATCCCACAGATTTACTAACTACTAGACAATTATCAACTAATACTAATATCTAGGCAATTGATTTTTTTAAGATGAGTAGATTAAACTAAATTATCTAATTGATTATCTATATGAATGCAATGAGCTTTTTAAAGAGAGGGATATGGTGGAAAAATGTGGGAAGGAGTAGAATCCACTTTGAACTATTGCCAATCAACTTGAAGTCATGTTATAATGATAATTAATTTCGTGAATATTCATAAGAAATTGTCAAGATTTAAAAACAGAGTTTAAAAAACCTTTTAAACCACAAATAATTCAATAACTTCCGCTAAATAAATTATTAGTGGAATAAAAATTACAATTATAAATCCCCGATTCTATAATTGACTAATACTTTATATTAACATCTCCTAATTCCTTAGTGAGAAATCAACATAAAACATTGCATTAATATTCATGGACAATTTCTAAACTAAGTTAAACTACGCCGCTTCCGCAATTGCAATTTAATCTCAATTTATGAATTCATATGAACCCTAATTTCCCTTCCGAGTTACTAGAATTCTTATACACCAAAAGTATGATGAATAATCAGAATTCAATATGAATGTTTCAAGATTTTAACTATCTTATAACATGGATTCAAAGATCATTTTAGCATGTTTAGAGTTTCATCAACTTCCCACAAAAAGAATTTAGCTACTCATGGATAATGATTCAATAATCAGATAAGAAATTGCAAATGATTTCATCATGATCAAACTATTCAGATATATGAATTGCATAAAAGAAATAAGATTAGAAATCACCAATTCAAAATATCAAAGCTTCACTTGCAACTTCTTGTATAACTTCAAATATCTCTTCAAAAATCCCTATGAAATGCTTGTTCTAATCTATTCTAAAGCTACTTGGATTGTGGAATGGATGCTTCTCAAAGTGAGGAGAAGACCCCCTATTTATAGGAAAAATTTTGTGCAAAACATTAAATGATTTTTGCTGTTTCACATTGTACGCCGGCCGTTATGGATCCTACGCCGGCGTAGACACTCCAACAGATTTGTCTCTTCAATTTCTTTCAAGCGTTGGATATCTTCATGTCGCTTCAAATCTATGATGTACGCTGCCTCAAGGCTGGCGGCTTTCATGCCGGCTTATAATGTAACTCCTTCAAAGCTGGTGATGTTTCATTTCTGGGCTGTCGGCTTTCATGTACGCTGGTTGCTTCATCTTCTACGCCGGCAGCTTTGAGGCGGCTTTGAATGTTGTTTGAACTTAAGCTGGGCAAAGCTGGCAGTGCTGCAACGGCCTTGGATGTAAGTCGTCTGAAGGCCGGCGGCTTTGAATGGTGAATTACCGGCCTTGACTTCAATTTTTCCTATCTTTGATTCAAATTCTTTTGTTTTGATTTCTTTATCCAAATTAGTCCTGAAACATAAAAATTAATAAAAAACAAATAACCATTCTAGCTCTTTTGATCATCAAGATTTGTATAAAATATGATCTTATCAGGTTCTAAATCCATCCGAATTTTCAACTAAGCTTTTCCAACAAAATATTTTCTTTTTCAAGTTCCTTGTCTTCTATACATGAAGATCTACCATCTAACATATCTATACATAGGCAAGGTTATATTTTTATGATCATTAATGCATGAAAATCAAAATAACTATATGAACATACATATAGGTGAAGATGTGGATGTCTAAACATTAGATCTACTAAATATAATGCATGAATCATAAACTTCATGGCATGAGCATCAATATATATGCAAGATCTCTACTTTACATGCATGAACAAGAGGATATCTTAACAAAAACTCATTTAAACACTAGATCCATGTCTTGTGATGGCTTGATATTCTTGTTCAAGTGTTTTCATGTCCCTAGCATTTGCTCATTGGGATTGAATGAGAAAACACACAAGAAATAGCTTTGCCATTACAAGATTTAGGAAGAACAAAGCCTAAAATCAACATACCAATGGAGTTTTGGAGTAGAAAAGAAGAGGATTTGAGCTTGTGTGTGTGAGTGAGAGAGGGAGGGGGCTTACGGCATCAAGGGGGAGGAGGAGAGAGTTTTTACTTTAGTAAAAATTTGAAATAAGTGAAAATGAAGAGAGAGAGAGAAAAATATGTTTATATATGAATAATTTAGGGTTTGTTAGTGAATAAAAAATAGTATAAAAATAAATCAAATAAGGGGGAAAAGAAGGGGGGGCGCCGGCCATAGGGGGGAGGGGGGGGGAATGTGTGTGTGTGAAATTTTGATTTTTGTAATTTAAGTAATTAATATATAAATGTAATAATTATTTAAGAGACAAAAATCCTTGGGAAAGAAAATTGAAATGAGTAGTTGTAAGGATGTAAGAATAGGGTATGGGTAGTGTGTATGTAGTTTGTACTTGTGAATAGTAGACAAGACATACTTTACCGATTGTAACGAAAACACGAGAAAAGGCTATAACTGTAATTTTTATAACCGGAAAATTATAAAATTGATATTTTTGGAATCCTTATAAAATTACGGTTCTAATGAATATTCCAGAACATTTTTCTGAGTTCGTGATCCCGGGGCACGCTTTTCCATAATTGAGCTCGGGAAGGCCCGAAATTGAAAAATTCCCGAATTTAAAACTCTCAAAGGTCTAAAATATACTTTAGAATGATAATTCATATTCATTTACTTTATAAGACTTATTTTATTATGAAACCGAAGAAAGCCGGATTTAGGGTTCCAAGCTCCTCTCACTAGACTTGAACTGAACTGGATTAGGGTTTCGCTTTTCAACTCCCATGGTTTTCTTAACTACTGAGATTACGGGGTTTACAACTTCACATCCACTTTGATCCTTAAACTTCACTTCCTTTTGTTTACAATCCATTAAAGCTTTGATAGATGTCAACCAAGTCATACCCAAGATTACTTCGTATTTGCTTATCTCCAAGATTATTAGGTCACACTTAGAGTGACTTTCTTGTATCTCCATTGGACATCCTTTAAGCATTTCCTTTGTCGTTACTATGCTTCCGGTGGGGGTCTTAACTCGAAAACCGGTAGCGATAGTATTTACAGGTAACCCAATTTGCTTAGCCAAGCTAACGGTGATAAAAGAATGGGTAGCTCCTGTATCGAACAAAGCATAAGTGGGTTGACTAGCTACGAGTATGTATCCTGCACTCGAATTTTATGCTAATTACGAGACTGGTATACTTAAGCTAATTGCGGGTATAAAACTTTATACTTGTATCACAAGAATTGAACGCAGGAAATTTAATAACTTTCATCAAAGAAAAGGGTTTCAATCCTGACCTGTTACCAATCCAAAATCTGAGCCAGTAATCTCCATCTACAGCTGCTGTCACTCCAAAGGGTACCCTAAACATGACAATCCGCCACACTCAATATTAAAGCTTAAGTATGACAACCTTAACGATTCCCAAAAGCTTTTATATTAAGTGTAAGGCGTGCTTTCACAACTTTAGAGGACCATTTATGAGTTATGAAGAAGAAGTATAAATAACACATTAAGAAAAGAGGATTCATAATAATCATTCACTCATAACAATGATCCTTACAAACTTAGGGATACTTCCCTGTGATTACTAATCTATTACAAAAATATTTGTACATCAATACTAATACTACACTTCATCTAAAAATTCCTTTATCGAAGAAATTACCTACCCGTAGGGTCCTCGTGGCCTTAACCATAAATAGGGAAACTGCAAAAGATATTTATGGGGTATAAGCTAATAGGCTTAGTGAGAACTATTTCCATAAATAACTTCTTGTAACGAGATTTTAAATAAGTTGTTTAAACAATCAAATGTGATGCAACATACATGTGGGAAAACAAGCATATAGTTTTCCGAGAACTATATGTTGAATGGATTTGCGCCCTCCATTTGGGGTTTAGTGATACATAACCACAATTCAAGTAGTTTTAGTTTAAAAAAAATTTTATGCTCACGAGCACTCATCGCCAAGCATTCCAAGTTTACTTGAATTGACCTTGCTTTCGGATTTTCACGAAGCATTTCCCTTAAGCTGCCAAGCAATCGCTTTCGGATACTCCGCCAAGTGTTGCTTTCGACATGAGCCTACTATCCTTCTCACCCAAGGATAATAACCCATATGCAATATGACTCACTTCGTGGTATGCATGAATCCATTTATTTATGATGTCATAGCATAATTATTTTTGAATTTAAGGTGATCAAAGAATTTCATACCAATCAAAGGTTATACTAAAACAAGCATTTAAAACAATTCGGCTTCGATATTCTTAGGATTTTTTCAAAGAATTATTTTACATACATATCGATTTATCTTTTCCTAATTCTAATGCAACTAAATTACAAGCACAACAAGTATAGCATTTAACGGAAATAACTATTCCTCTATGCGGGTTAGTCGTTCACACACTCCACTTAATCGAAATAATCTTCGGGGTAAAGGAATCCTTCCTCGAGGTCACCTAGCCAAAGAAAATACCCACAATGATTATTCCTTGATGATTTTCTTGAATTTTGACAAAACAATATCAAAAGAATGTTAAACTTCATATAAAGAAAAGTTCCAATTTAAAATGGCCATAACTTAGTCATTTTAACTCGGAATCGCGCAAATAATATACCGATTTCTACCTACTCAAAAAGATCTATCCATTTCTAAAAATATTTTTGGCAAAATAAACCATTTAGGCCCCAAAACAGTGGTGACGAAATCCATCACGAATTTTCTAATTCAAAAACAACATTGGTTCATTCATTCAAAACTTGCATGATAAATTCTTAGTTATCTATATAGTTGAAAAATTTTCTTTTATGGTTACTTAGCTCATATTTATTCATGCTCAAGTGTTTGTTATCCATTCATGTTGCTCAAATAAAATCATGTTGGTTTTGGAGTTTTTAAAAATATATAGTTTACAAGAATTTATTTTTGTTGGTCTCTTAAAATGAATATTTTGTTCCTTTTGTTTTGCAAAAATATTTTATGTTGGCTTATATATATATATATATATATCCAAGTAACTTTTTGAAAGTAAATTTTCTTCCTTCTAGGTTTTCTATGCTAATACTATTTTGGAGTTTTTAGAAAATACACTATTCTTCCTATTTATTTTCTTGTACAAATTCCTTTGTCTATTTGTTTGCAAAAATCTTTATTTGAAAAAAAAAATTTCTCATCCTTTTCTCATGTTTTATTTTGTTCATAGAAATCATTCATGCATTAAAATTTATTTTCTTGATAAAAACAAAGTGGAACAATATGTGACTTAAGAAATTTTTTATAGTAAAAGTAATTTCTAAAATCTTAGTGGTTTCTTCTTGTAACTTGAAAAGAGATAACTTTGTTTTCAAACCATAGATTTTCTTCTTTACATAAACTTATTTCTAAGTGTCAAAAATCTCCTTTTTGGCAATTTATTTTTAGAACTTGAAACTTTGGACAACAATTTAAATGAACATGAATTATGAGAAAATAATAGCAAGTAAAATAACATAAGTAATAAAGTCAAGTATTGGAGTCTTAACTTTTTCAAGGCTCCCGGGACTAAGAAGTAGACTAGTCCCAAAATTAAAAAAAAAATGAAAGAAAGATAAATTTGTTTTGACTTGATGAGGACAAGTCTAAGACTAGAGACTAGTCTTAAAATAACAAGGAATAAGTAAATAAATTGCAATGGAATAAATAAATAAATTGCGTTGCATAAATAAATTACAAGTGAGCTTATATGCTCTAAAGAATATGTATATATATATATAGATAATAATATTTAGAGATAGTAACAATAATATGAACAAATAATATCATAAACATAAATAGATTTTCATGAACAAGAACAATACATGAACATAATGTAGCTTCCATAACTTGTAGTCTTTGGAAACTCACACTATGGTCATGTAAAGTTACATGACATGAAGAAGAAGAAAATAATAGAAGGTGGTTACCTAAAGAAGACTTTGGTATGGTTATGTGGTTATAGGTTTTACTTGTAGGTAGAAGTTGTTGTGGAATTATTTTGAGAGAGTTTTGGGATGGTATTTGGAGAGAGTTTTGAGAGGAGAATTTGAGAGAGTTTTGGTAAGAAATTTGTGGGTAGTGAATGTGTGAAAGAAGTGAAAGAGGAGGGGGGTATTTATAGGAAAATATGGAGTGAATTTTGTGTGATTAAAATAAATGAAAAATTGAAACAAATTGAGGGCACATGGGGAGAGGGGCGCCGACCATTGAGTGATGTGAGAGAGAGTGATTTTTTATTTTTTTTTTTATAAAAGATGTAAGTGTAAGATAGATGTAAAATAAAGTTATGGGAAAGATAAAAAGTAAAGTTTATAGGTTATAGTGTTTGTAAGAGTAGGTGTAAGAAAAAGTAGAGATAAAAGAATAGTGTATAATAGTAATGAATAGTGTAATGTAAAGTAGATATGACTAATAAAGTATTGGTAGTAAGAAAATATGCGTATAATAGCTATATATATGTTATTTTTAGCTACCAAAAAATTACGAAATTGATTTTTGAAAACCTAATATTTTTACGAGTCTAACGGTATATTCGGAATAATTTTTCTATTCCGAGCTCCCGGCACGTTTTTCGAGAACTACGTCCGATTGGGTTCAAAAGACACTCGAAAATTATCAATCTGATTTTTTATATACCCTATAGCTATTACGAACTATTCTAGCTAATTATTCCAACTTCGTTTTCTAGGGCCAAAAAAAACGGCAATGCCAGACTTAAGCGGTTACGGTAAACTATGGTTTTGTTGACTTTGGAAATCTGGTTGACTTCTGGTTTAAAGTTTTAAGCTAAACCGATTCCAAAAATTTGGGGGTTTACACCTGCTAGCTCCGCTCCTTCGTCATCAGACTCCTCGCATACCACTATCCTTCCAGGTTGTATATTCTCATTCCATGGACAGCTGCTCCAGATCAGCTCGAGTTGCTCCCTCTATTTCCATTCTTTGCCGGTGCTGCTCCTCCCGTAGAACCAAACAGTCTTGCTGGTGCATTCTTCCTTTGTGGGCATTCATTGGCGAAGTTCCCAGTTTGCTTGCACACAATGCAAATGGTGGAAGCTTTCTTAGGACAATCACCGATCTTGTGGCTTGGGTCTCCACAAAAATAACATTTGTGTTGAAGAAGGGGGCACGTCTTCAGATTGTGCTCCTTCTTACATTTCCAGCATGTCACTTTGATCTCAGGTGTCTCCTTGTTGCCACTAACATTTCCTCTGAAACTGTGGAAGGGAATAAACTTTTTGCTTTAGAAGCTGGGGCTATAGCTATCTTGTGCCCTCTTTCCAAACACAAAGGTTCGCTTCTCTAGGGCCTTGCTTTTTCTGTTCTCGGCTCCCTCTATGATACAAGCCCTATCAACCAACTCACAAAGGGTCTTCAGATCCAACTCCTCCAAACGCATTCTTAAATTCATCTAGGCCACTCAGAAATACTTGCCTCTTCAGCTCCTCAATTTAGGCGCGTATTGAAGTAGACGGCTAAACTCCATCTCGTACTGCTCTATTGTCCTTCCCTTCTGGGATATATGGAGGAAGTCTCCACTATACTATACCCTCAAGCTCCTAGGGAAATAGTTGTCCAAAAACTCTCTACGGAAGGCTGCCCAAGTTACGGGTGGTAGCAACTCCCTGCTTTTCAACTCCCACTATATCCTAGCATTGAATCTCAACATGCACGTGCCATAATCCAAGCGTAGATGATGGGAGACTTCGTTGGCGGCAAATGAGCTTTGAATTTGTGCTTGCCGATCTTCAGCTTCGTTTGGCTTTTCGAAATTTCCATCGAAATATCTGTTGCTTTTTATGAAGTCTGGCAAGGAACTTCTATAAGGTCGAGGCGGTGGTGGTGCTGGCAAAGGGACAGCATGAGACTCAGCTTCTGGGGCTACAGGTGCCTCAATGGTTGCCTCTGGTGCATTTGCAGCAAGCGGTGGCATGTTTTGTGCATGCTGCATGAAATTATTGACTAGCCCTGTCAGTTGGTTGATGGCTGCCCACACATCTCCTTGTTGATTCGGTGGGGGATTTGGGGCTTGTTGTCCCGCCGGGGGATTCTTCGGTTCTGCTAGTATATTATTAGAAGCGCGACGTTTATGTCTTCTACCTCTCCTACCACCTCTGTCAATTTTTAGACTCCATAAATTTTCGCAACAAGGGAAAAGATCGGAAGTATTGGAAATTACGTAGAAAATATTTAAGGCAGTCAAATTCAAAAATCATCAAATCACATGAAATACTTGCATTCAAAATAAAAAGAGGAAATTAATAATCCTTACATTACCTTGAGAAGGTGGAAACCATTCTCAACAAAAGATAATTGTCCAAATAAGAAACATTAAAACATAAACATTTGAAAGTAAATCATTAATGCTCTTAAAACAAAGATAAGCCTAGGAAAGGTTTGGTTGGACTTGTTGGGTTATGCTCCCTTCTTTCATTCCTTCAATCTTCTTCTTTTTACGGGGATGGCGCTGGATTGATACTCCTGTTGGTGGAACCTTTATGCCGTTTGACAAATTGTCACAGGTATTGACTCACAGTCATTCTCTTTCCTCGGTATCATGAGGTGATCTCCGCCTGAGACGGCTAAACTTCGTCATGCATAGAAATCCTCTCTCCATATGTCGTGCCATTCATTTCTTCTGGTCCTTCTAGATCTCCTTCCTCCAGTGCCACTGTTATTGCGAGGGTCTGAGATCTGCTTCTCAGGAATCTATTCGGATCAAAAGCATTATCTCTTCTTCCCTCTTCTTCAGAATCGAAGATCATTACTGGGTTATTTCTTGCAACGGTCTCCATAGGCACATCTTGGCTCAACCTTCAGGGAGGTGCCTGACTGGGGATCAAAGGGCTGTCTTCCCAGAGAGATGCAGACTGGGTCTTCTCAGGCTCCGAGTCTTCATTCGGATCTCCTTCCGGGCTACCACCAGTCTCTCCATTCCTTTCGTTTGGTTGGGCCTCCTCCATGATGAAGTCCTCATCTGAGATAACGTCTAACTGCATTCCGACGGAGTTGGGCTGGGTATTATACTCTGATGGTGTAGGGACAATCCGTCGGTAAGTGGCATACCAATAAAATCGCTCTTCAGCTTCTGCCCTCAGCTGGTCTGTATGATCCGCCAACTCATCATGTGCGTAGATGTACAGAGGTCCCAACTTATTCCAAGTCCGGAAGCCTGGTTCCTGTCGCCCTCCTTCCGCTTTCAAGATGAAGGTCATTTGTTGCAGCATAGACTCTCAGTACATAAAAACCATCATTCTTTCGACCACATAGATAATTTCTACGTCACTCCATCTCTGATTGCTCATAGCGTCGAACCTTAGCTCCTTGGGCAAGTTCCTCCACAAGGAATGTCTCAATCCTTTCTTCCATAACTTGAACATTTCGCGGGCAGTCCTGGGCCTTCCAACTAATGCGAACTCCTTACACAGGACCCTTAGTCTAAGACTGTAGTTCACGAAGGTCTCGTCATGGTCTTTAAGGAATTGTCGGGACTTTTCCTTGACCTCGAGGAAAGTCAGCTATCAAGTAAAACAAAAGGGGATCAGATCTTAAGCTAGATTTCTATCTTATTACTATCTATCTTAAGGTCTATTTCTACTATCTTTTATCTAAAACTTGCGCTCTGATACCAACTTAAACTATCACGCTCCAGAGGGTACCCTAAACGTGGCAGTCCGCCGCATATAATATTAAAGCTAATGATTGACAACCTTAGTCATGCAGGAGCTTTGATATCATATGCAAGGCGTGCTTTCAAGATAGTAGCAGACTCATAGGGGTATTACGTTTAAATAGATAGCAAAAGCAAGCGTGAACTTAAATAGATAAACACAAGATCTTCATTTAATAATAAATTCGTACATCATCTTAGGGGCATTTCCCGCCTTAAAGTCTTTGTCCAACTATACTAGTAACAAAATAAACATATCTACCACATAAGCCTACTATAGAGATTTTCCTAGAAGTCTATGTTCAAAACTAAAAATACATAAACTTCTTCCAAAAACTCCTAGTAGCTTAAACTCTTACCTGGCACACGGGGCTCCTTGGGGCCAACCATAGATAATCATACTGTAATAGAAAACTATAAGGGTATAAGCAAATCTAGCTTAGTGAGATAATTCCATCTATAAGACATTTCCATAATTCATATAAGTATTTTAAATCAAAACATATGAAAATGCACAAATCATATGAACAAGCAAGATACACATGATTAACCAGAAATCAAGTGTAGCATGCATTTAACGCCCTCCATGACAAGGGTGGGGAGGTTACAGGCCCATACGACCATCATTATCCACAGATTTACCGTCTCCTGCTTGCCCTGTAGACTTTTCGGCTCTTACTAGCCACTATATAGACTCTCCGGCTCCTACCAGCTACCACTACCATTTCCTCGTTTCCCCACATGAAGAATAGTAGTGAAACAAATGTGACTCATGTGAATGATATGCAAGAATTGATTTCAATATAAAATTTAACCATAGATGTTTAGTTCAAGTTAAAGGCGATCAACACAATTTTCATCATATCAAAATAAGAATCACAATTTATTTATCAAACCAATTTCCGATATTCTTAACTTGTATTCAATCATTCATAATACCAAGTCACACAATAATTATCCATTTTATCTTTTCCTTAATTGCTAGTGCTACTAATTACAAGCACAAAACAAGGAAATGTAACTTAGGAAAAGAATTAACTCACTCCATAACGGTAGATCTAATCGAAATAGTCCTCCGGATAGATGATCTCGGGTCCCTCATCACCTAAACAAGATGAAATACCCAAAATGAGTCTTTCATAAAACTTCTATTCTTGAAGATCCTAAACTTTTCTTGAAATCGCGGTAAAATCGTATAAGAGGAAATTCCAACTTAAAATGACCATAACTTTGCTCATTTTAACTCGGAATTTTGCGTATAATATATCTTTTTCCACCTACTCGAAAAGATATACGCATTTCTAAGCTTATTTTCATAAAACTAGGTCATTTGGGCTCCGAAAAAGCAGCGACCAAATTCTCCACGAATTTGCAAAAACTTAAGTTCCTCTTTTTAAATAAAACTCAATTGAAGACATGAATGTTCCAAGCATTTTTATAAACTTTTTGGAAGATATATACATATATGTGTTGACTCATAACAAATGGATGAAGTAAATGAAGTTGTCTCAACTTATGAAAAAAAGTAATGTTTTAAAAGATTTTGAACTTTGAGATTTTGTTGGAATATTCATTTTACTTTTGAAAAGGTCTTGAGTGATTTGAGATGAATATTCCTTTTTCTAAATTTAATCTCTTGTAATCACTTTAAATTCTTAAGGAGTGGTTTTTTTATTTCCTATACTTAGATTCCAACAACTTTTAAAAGTAATAACAATTTCATAAAAAGGATGTTCTTGTTTCTTGTAATGATTCCAAAAGAATTTCTAATACTTGATGAAAAATAAGATTGTATAAAACATTTGGTTTATTTAAGAAAAATTGTTTCTAAGCATGTTCATGAGTTTTTAAGAAATCTATTTTCTACATCTATTTCTTTAGAAAGAATCTTTAATTTAAAAAAACACTTCCTTGTTTATTTTTGTTGAGACAAAAACATGATGTTCATACATGAATATGAATCATAAAATTATGGAATATAAAGGAACATAATAACTTAAAAGAATAAGCAAATAATGAAATAAATCAAGTATTGGGACCTTAGCTTCATCAAGGTACCCCGGGACTAAGAAAAGACTAGTCCCGAAAAGGAAAGAAAACGATTTGACTTGATGAGGACAAGTCTAAGACTAGAAAGACTAGTCTTAAGAACAACTTGAAATTAAATAAATTGCATGGAAGGTAAATAAATTGCAAGACAATGAGCTTATATGCTCTAAATATTATATATATAGCTATATAGATATTTAGATTGTTATGAACATAAAGGAACATAAAGAGACATAAGGGAACATAAAGGAATTGATATTATGAACAAAAACAAAGTATGAACCTATTGTTGCCTTCTTAACCTTCATGGTTTTGGAAAACACACATTAAGTTCATACTAAGTAGATGAACATAGGAATTTCTTGAAGAATTTTTACCTAAAAGAGATGAACTACAGAGAGCTTCTTGGAAGAACTTTCTTAGAGAGATTTGGAGAGAAATTTGAGTATAGTAACTTTTGTAAAGAAGTGGTGTGAAAGAAGTGAACGTATGAGGGGGTATTTATAGGAAAATGTGGGAGATAATTTATGTTAATTAAATAAAGTAAAAATAGAACAAATTGGAAGAGATAGAGAGGGGGCCGGCGCTACATATGGGGAAATGGGGAAGAAAAATTTAATTTTTATTTTTGATAATTAAAAGTAAGAAATGAAAGATGTGAAATTGTATTGGAAATGAAAATGTGTAAGAAATAGGTGTATGGGTTGTAAGAGTAGGTTGTAAGAAAAAGTAGAGATAGATGAATAGTGTAGAATAGTAGAAAATAGTGTATGTAAAAGTAGACATGATAATTAAATGCCGGTAGTAAGAAAATGCGCGTATAAATGCGATATCTGATATTTTTAGCTATCGAAAAATTACGAAATTGATATTTTTGGAAATCTTATATTTTCACGAGTCTAACGGTATATTCAAAATATTTTTCCTATTCTGAGCTCCGGGACATGCTTTTCAAGAGTCGTGTCCGATCGGGTTCAAAGGACACTTGAATTTCGCAAATCTAATATTTTTATATAACCTATAGCTATTACGAACTATTATAGCTAATAATCCCAACTTCATTTTTTAGGGCTAGGGAAAACGGTAATGCCAGACTTAAGCGGTTACGGTAAACTAGGGTTTTGTTGACTCTGGAAATTCGGTTGACTTCCAATTAAGGTTTAAGCTACAATTCGAATCCAAAAATTTCGGGGATTTACACCTACAATCTGGGGTGGAGAAATCATCATAACTTTTCATGGGGAGGTCAAAACATGCAAAGGATGAATCCCCTACCTCTTAGATTTCAAATAGCTCCACCTTAAGAGAAGAAGCCAACTTTGGTGGAGATGATGCAACAATTCATTCAATCGAATCATGTGACTTTAAGGAATCATGAAGCATCAATCCACAATTTGGAAAACCAATTGAGACAGATAGCAAAGATGCTTTCCAAAAGAAACCAAGGTACCTTACCTAGAAATACTAAGATGAACCTAAAAGAGCAAGTGAAAGTGTTAACCTTAAGGAGTGGAAAAGAACTCCAGCAACAACAACAAAAAGAGAAAGCATCTGAAGATGTGGTGATGGGAAATAAGGAAGCTAATGAGCCGAATAAAGAGATTAAACTAGAGAAAGAAAAGTAAACTACCCACCTAAAGTTTAAGGATTTGTTCCTCTCATTCTTTATCCATCATTGCTTAAGAATCAACACAAGGAAGAGTAATATGGTAAATTTCTAGACCTTTTTAAACAAGTACATATTACCTTACCATTTGTTGAGGCTCTTACACAAATGCTTTGTTATGCCAAGTTCTTGAAGGATCTCCTATCGAATAAAAAGAAGTTGAAGGATCTTTCTCATGTCACTCATAGTGAGGATTGTTCCACTATTCTTCAGGAAAAAAAAATCTTAAAGAGCTAAAGGACCTAGGTAGATTTACTCTTCCATGTTTCATTGAAGATTTGAATGTACAAAAAGCATTAGCTGACTTAGGGGCTAGTATTAATTTAATGTCGTATGATTTATTTAAGAAGTTAGGATTAATAGACCCCTTTCCCACTTGCATGAGCCTATAACTAGCTGAAAGGTTTGTAAAATATCTTAGAGGAGTTATTGAAGATGTCCTAGTTAAAGTGGAAAACTTCATCTTCCCTATAGATTTTGTTATTTTAGATATGGACGAGGATGTTGATGTTCCCCTAATATTAGGACAACCTTTTTTAGCAACTGCTAGGTCTATCACAAATGTTGCAGATGGGAAATTAATCCTAAGAGTTTATGAAGAGAACGTAATTGTTAATATACCTATTGCAATGAAGGATTCGATGAGCCATGATGATTCATGTTTTTCTATTGATCTAGTTGATTTTACTATTGAATCATGTCTTTTAAAATTTTTATGTAAAGATCTTCTTGATATAGCTTTGAATATTGATGATAAAGATGACATAACTAGTTTTGAAAGTGTACAATTAGTAGAATAACTAAATGATGAAAACAAGTTCATGACAAAGATGGATTCCTAAAAATCAACAAGGATGATATGATACTTGCTAAACCATCAGTTGTAGATCTACCACTCTTAGAACTAAAATTTTTGCCATATTATTTAGAATATGCCTTTTTAGATAATGATTCTAAATTACCTGTGATTATTGCTACTAATTTATCTCAATAACAAAAAGAGAATTTGTTAGGGGTTAGAAAGTAAAGCAAGCAATTGCTTGGAAATTAGCTGAAAGATTAGATGAAGGTGTAAAACCAGTAGTATAACCTCAAAGAAGACTTAATCCCAATATGAGAGATGTTGTCAAAAAGGAAGTGATGAAATTGCGGATGTCGATATAATTTATCCTATATCGGATAGCCCTTAGGTGAGTCAAGTGTAGGTGGTGCCTAAATAGGGAGATATGAAAGTAGTTGCTATGAAGAAAAATGAATTAATTACTATGGCAACTGTCACGAGATGCAAATTTTGTATAGATTATAAGAAGCATAATTGAGCCACTAGAAAGGACCATTTCCCATTTCCTTTTATTGACCAAATGCTTGAAAGCTTAGTAGAGCCTCTTTATTATTGCTTCTTAGATGGGATGTCACATTATTTCCAGATCCTGATAGCACCTAAGGATCAAGAGAAAACTCCTTTTACATGTACTTTTAGTACTTTTGCCTATAGGAAAATGTCATTTAGATAGTGTAATGCTCTAGCCACATTCCAACATTGTATGCTTGCTTCATTTCAGAGATTGATAGAGGATAGAATGGAGGTTTTCATGGATGATTTCTTAGTTTTTGGTGACTCTTTTGAGTTGTGTTTAGAGAATTTAGAAAAAAAGCGCTTAAAAGATGTGGATAAACCAATCTTGTGCTTAGTTGGGAAAAGTGCCATTTTATGGCACAAGAGGGAATAGTACTTGGCTACAACATATCTAATAGGGAAATAGAAATCGACTCAACTAAGATTGAGACTATTCCTAAGCTGCCATATCCCTCATTAGTTAAGGCCATTAGAATAATTCTAGGACATCTCAATTTCTATTGCAGGTTCATAAAAAACTTTTCAAAATAGCTAAGCCTCTTACGCATTTGCTTGAAAAAGATGTTAGTTTTGAATTTAATGATGAATGTGTTAAGGCTTTTAATTTTTAAAAGACAATTAATAAAAGCACCAATCATGGTTACTTCGGATTGGAATTTTCCTTTCAAAGACATGTCCGATGCGAGTGACTATACAATAGGAGCGATTTTAGGACAACCAAATGAAAAACATTTCCAATTGATCTTTTATGCTAGTAAGACTCTTAATGATGCTCAAGAAAATTATACAACAACAAAAAAAGAGTTACTAGCCGTGGTTTTTGCCTTTGATAGATTTAGACCTTATTTAATTCTATCTAAAACCATAGTATATACTGACCATTTGGCCTTGAAGTATTTATTGTCAAAGTCTAATGCCAAGCCTAGATTAAACCATTGGGTTTTGTTAATGCTAGATTTTGATCTAGAAATCAAGGACAAAAAGGGGGATAAAAATCTAGCAACCAACCATTTGTCTAAGCTTGAAAATCCCCAATTAGAAAAATTAAATGAGGATGATATAGATGACTCTTTTTCAGAGGAGAAATTAAACACTATTATTGAGATAAATAATGAGCTAGATGAAGAGACCGCATGGTTTGCAAATATTGTAAACTAACTAATAGCAAAAATCATACCCACAGGACTAAATTCTCATCAAAGAAAGAAGTTCTTTGTAGACCTAAAATACTACATAGGGGATGATCCACCTATTTTGAATTTGTGCATATCACATTATAAGTAGATGTGTTTCTACATCTGAAGGATGGAAAATACTGGGACATTATCATTCTTGACTCATAGATGGACACCATGTGCAAATAAAACTATCCAAAACGTCCTAGAGTGGCTTTTATTGGCCAGATATGTTTAGAGATGCTTAAGCATTTATAGGCAGATGTGACAAGTTTCAAAGAATAGGTAACATCACTAAAAAGAACAAAATGCCCCAAAAATATATCCTAGTGTGAAGTGTTTGATGTATGGGGTATTGATTTGATGGGTCCCTTCCCTAAGCCACACAGTCATCAATATATTCTAGTAGCAATGGATTATATCCAAAAGGGTAGAGGCATATGCTTTAAAACGTTTCACAGGTGGCAACAAAATTCCTCAAGAAACTATTTTTTAGATTTGGGATGCTTAGAGCTATTATAAGCGACTGTGATACTCATTTTTGTAGCTCATAGATGGAAAAAGTGCTTATGAGATATGGTATAACCCATAGAATAGCCACCCTATATCACCCTCAGACTAATAGTCAAGTTGACTTATCTAATAGGGAGATAAAAAGAATCTTGGAAAAGATTGTAGCTCAACATAGAAATGATTGGTTAGATAAATTATATGATGCTTTGTGGGCATACAAAATAGCGTTCAAGACACCTTTGGGGACTACGACTTATAGGTTAGTTTATGGAAGGGCTTGCCATTTGCCTATTGAACTCAAACATAAAGCTTATTAAGTAATCAAGAGAGTAAATTATGATTTAAATGATGCTAATAAAAAGAGATTATTCCAACTAAATAAGCTTGATAAATGGAGGGCTATAGCACATGAGAGTTCTAGGCTATATAAGGAAAGGACAAAGAAATACCATGACCAAAGGATTAGATAGTCTAAAAATTTACAAGAAGGTGATAAAGTTTTACTATAGAACTGTAGACTTAGATTTTTCCTAGAAAATTGAAAATCTAGGTATTCGACACTCTTCATGGTGACTAAGGTTTTCCCTTATGGCACTATAGCGATAGAACACTGATGAGTGTCAATAGACTCTTAATTTTTGTGCTTATATGTATATATTTATTATGTAATTTTTGTGATTTGATCAAGAAAAAGACATTTATTTTGTTAAATTTTGTTTTCAGGGTTCATGGTCTTATTTAGAAGATTATATGATAATTTGAAGCAAATAAAGTAAGTTTTCGCTAGACTTTACAAGGAACAAGCCTTTTATTTTTAGCTCTCGCTCCAACACAACAAAGGCAGAATAGGGAGGGATGAAATTAGCAGCATATAAAAACCTACCTTGCTGTCTTTTTTTTTTTTTTAAAAAGGAGAGACAGATCTTAAGAGCCCCAATAGCCAAAAAGAGACATTTTTAGGGTTTTAGAGTATTTTTTCTCTAAACCCTATTAAGATAACGAATTTCCCTCTTTAGAGAGAGGTTAGAGAGAGACACACAAGAACTCTTATGGTTTTACAGCAGCTTTGGGCTTAACATTTCAACTCATCAAGGATATTATTCTTCATTGCTTTATCTTACTATAGGTTGGAGTTATTTCTCTAATTCTTTGATTTGTATTGCTATATTCAAGGAGGAGTAGCTAATTTTGTTTGGGTTTGTAGATCCTTGGTCGATTTCAAGTAACGTTACTATGCTATATTTCAAAACATGTTGATTTATTGTATTCAATAGCTTGAACTTAATAGTTCTTGAATCTGTATAGTGTACGATATGGGTTCATGTCATATTTCACTAAAATACATTGAGAAGTCATTTTAATGAAAAGATCTAAGCTGTTGATGAGATTGCTCTAATCACCTTGAGAGAGGGATTGATTAGGTCTTTCGTCACTCGTTTTCAAATATCAAAATGGATTTCTAAGTGAAGGATTTATGTTCTTATGCATGCTAAGGATGAGGATAGCTAGGAAGAGATTCCAGCAGTCTAGTTTTAAGTCTAGAGTCGCTGACCTTGTGAGAGGCTTTGATTTAAACTAGTGAATACGGCGATGCAACACTCAACACAACTTTTGTCACGCCCCAAAGGGTACCCAAAACGCGACACTCCACCACACTCGATATTTAAACTTAATTATGACAACCTTAGTCATCCCTTAAGTTTACATGCTGGGTGTAAGGTGTATTTGCACAACTTTTAGGATCACACTTTCAATCGAATAGTCTTAAGAGCGCATACAATAGCATTAAGAATGGAAATCACAACAAGATAAATAAGTTAAGTCTTTACAGAAGTCAAGGAGGCATAACCCCACCAAAACAATAATAGAAGTCTATCCGGTCTAAAACCATATTACAAAGGTTAGGGTTTATGTTAAAGATTTTCCTAGAAGTCTACGCCTCTAGCTAGGTCTCGACTTCTTCAAAAGCTCCTTCATCCAAAAGATAACCCAGTAAAAAGTGTTCTCTCGGAACAACCAAAAATAGGAACACCATAACAAAACTATCGGGGTATAAGCTAACAGGCTTAGTGAGATTCATTCCCAAATATTTAATACTTAACAACAATATACAACAGACAAGTTATTAGTAGCCATATGAAATGCACAAGCAAATGATCATACAAGAATATGACTTTCCGGGAGCCATATGTGAATGGATTTATACCCTCCATTTTGGGTTAGGATGGTCCATAAGACATGCAACCATAAATTCCAATTTTGAGTGGGGTGGTCCATAAGTCATGCAACAATCATCCCGATCTCTTTCTCTTAGTTATACAATCTCTGTTGTTTTATTGTTGTAGTTTTATGTGCCTACTCCACATCCGTTAACTTAAGCGATCTCACATCCTTAATGTTAACATAGGCCCCCTTGCCTTCCGCTAATATACTTTTGTCCCACCAAAGGTATATTAGCTAATGCAATGTGACTCACTACGTGATATGCATGTACAATTTATTCATATAATCGTGGCATGTTAATTATGTAAATTAAATGCGACCATCGAGAATTTCAGACAATCCAAGTCTATACTAGCTCACACATTGATATTTACAACAAGTCTCGTCTCGATATGCTTATTATTCATTCAACCAAGATTAAATCACAACTCATCATAGTTTTATCTTTTCCTAATTCTAATGCCACTACGATTACAAGCACATACATGAGCACAACTATTTAAGAAATAAACTCACTCGATCATGAAGAAAAATCCACTAGTCGTAGTAGTCCTTCGGGAGTGGAAATCCATCCTCCAAATCACCTAAGTACAAGGAATACCCTCAATGAGTATTTCTCATAAAATTCTAATAAACTTAACAATTCTATTTACTAAGTTCGTCAATTTTCGTCTAAGATGAAGTCCTAACTTAAAATGGTCATATCTAACTCAATTTAACTCGGAATTGTGCATATTATATATCGATTTCTATCTACTTCGAAAGATCTATCCATTTCCTAAGTTAAATCAAACATACAAGGTTGCTTTAGGGTCGAAAAACCACTGTACAGCAGGGTTACGAATTTCCAGTTTTGAGTTCTTGATGAAAATTGTTACTTTTGTTCCATTTAATCTTTTTAGATCATCTTATATTGGTTCTACACTTGTAAAGAGAACTCCTAGCCAAAGATAAAGAGTTAAATACTTATATGATCATCAAGATGTCATCCAAATGAAAATTCTAAGAATCTACCTTTGAAAAAAAACCGAAATTTTGAGTTGAAACTCATTTTCTTGTTTTGAGAAAAATCCTTTGCTAAAACTAGCATGACTCAATGAAAATAATTTTCTTATGTCACCTATTATCAAAGCATTCCATTTTCCGCATAAAACTCTTGTTTTGAAGTCTAAAATAAGGTTTTCAAAATTTATCTCTTCCAAAATCTGAATTTCCTTCTTGAGTTTTAGAATGAAAATAAGACCTAGACTTGTCTTTCACAAAACTCTCTATTTTAGAAATATCTTTTAGGAAAACTCATCTAAACTTATGAAAATCCAATCCTTAAAATATCTATACCAAGAGCCCTTTATATTTTTTGTCTAAATCTTCATTTTGGGGTTAGATAATAGGTTTTAAAAATGGGTCTTGGCTTAGATCCGAATTTTCAAAAATTGTTTTTGAACATATCTCTTGATAAAATCCATCAAGACTCATGAAAAATCATCCTTTACATATCCTATCTTAAGAGCCTTCCATTTCTTAAATAAAATCTTCATTTTTGAGTTGTAAAACTATTTTTAAACCATGTCTTGACCAAATCCGAAAATGATATTTTTATTTTGAAATCACTTTGATTCTTGTAAGAGAAGTTTTGATGATATACATTCATTAAACCTTCATTTCTCAACTAAAACTCGATTTTGAGACTTAGAAGAGGGTTTTTAAATATAGATTTTCAAGATACGAATTTCACTATTTTTATTCAAGTTCAAATATAAGATCTACACATAATATGAACATGAATATAAAGAAATACCATGGTAGTAACTCTAAACTATAGGTCTAACATAACATAACCAAAGCTTCATAAAAATTAGATCTACAAGTATAATAAAATATGAAGTAATAAAGTCTTAAAGACAACAAAATAAGCAATATTATTATAGATCATTAACAAGAGGAGTGTTTCAAAGTTTTGGCATCATCATCTCTAGCCTTTAGGCATTATGGAGAGTCCTTTGATGCATGAAACCTCCATATAATCAACTATAGTGTCTATGGTAACTTAAGAACAAGATTTACTCAATGATCTTTAAGAAGGAGTGTGGAAGCAATAAATGGAAATGAGGGCAGCTTGTATTCTTTTGCAAGAAAAGGGAAAGAGAGGAATAAAAAGACGAAAAAGAGAGTAAATGAGGTAGTGTTTGTAAAGAAAGAAATGTGTACAAGAATAAGGCTTTAAAATAGAAGAGGAGTGCATTAAATGAGTGTTAAATAATTGGAAAGAAAAAAAAATAAAACAAGGGCAGATTCTAGGGCCTTCACGTGAACTTACATGAGAGAAAGAGAGACTGTAGTTAATTTGTAACTTAACTTTTTGAAAGTGTAACTTGTGTACTTAATGTGCTAACTAAAAGAGACTTTAAAATCATTAAATAAATATGGCTGTTTTGGGAGGTATGGTCAGCTGCAATGCATTGAAAATAGAGTGCAGAATGAGTGAAAAAAAACTTGAATAATATGTAGAAGTGACAATTGAAGTGTACTTGAAGTATGGGTTGAAAAAGTGCTTTTTATTAGGAAAATATATAAAATAAAATTAAGAAAAATATTTCTAAATAAGTGGCAGAATTTTTATAATTAACATTAAATAATTAATTGAATTATTTTAGTATTTCAATAAATATGTTACCTGTACGGTCAAAATATGCTTATATAAGCTATAACTAATATTTTTAGATTCCGAAAAATTATGAACTCGATATTTTTGAAATCTTTATGAAAATACGAGTCTAAAAATATTAAAGATATGTTTTTAATTTTTCGAGCCACGGGACACGCTTTCCAAAAATAGTATCCAATCGGGTTCGAAATAAGCCGAAAATAAATCAATCTGATATTTTTAAGAAATCAAATATTATTACAGACTATTCTATACACTTTACTAAATTTTTGACTTCTCGATTTACAAACATAGAATTTTCGGATCTAAACTATAGGGTTAAACTTTAGATCCGTTAACTTAAGGTTTTTGGTTGACTTCACGGCTTAGAGTTAAGGCTTAGGATTACTTCTAAAAACCAAGCGCTTACAACTTTTTTCTAAGAAATTCTTGAGTTACATGAATAGACCTAAGGTGAAGCATGACCCAAGCAACCTTGTGAATTGATTTATCTTTATTGTTCCATGTTGCTGTGAAACTTACTACTTATTTTTGTTGTTTCCTTTGTTAGTTTTGACTTTGATTAGCTTCTGTGTATATAAAACCCCTTTGTTTTTATTAGCTAGATAATGGGAAAAGAGTGAAGTAGAAGTAGTCACCAACTTTCCCCTGGAATAGACCTAAAGAATTCTATGCTATATCTAATGGGCATGCTTGCCCAGTGAGACTGTAGTTAGTAGAAACGATTTAGAAAACATTTATAAATTTTAAAACACTTGGTCATCATCAAGCAAACACTTAACTTTAGGGAAATTTAAACTTAACGGACAATTGCTAAAGTTATATCTAAGTAATGATAATGAACTAATATTGAAATTATTCCTATTTTATGAATATCAAAATGGACTCCTATTGGTCATTTTATTGAAAAATATTATGAATTTGGCACTTTAAATATTAATTTATGCTTTCAGTCTTTAAAGAAGATATTTTATAAAAAGAAAGCAAAATGGGTAAAAAATGCAAAGTTTGGATGCAAATAGTAGTCAATACAACAAAGACAGGCCATATCTATCAACTATGTCAAGAAAAAGTACCAAAAAAAGAGAGAAAATATAGTTTCAAAATGACATGACCATGAAACAACATGTCCTGAGTCGTGTCATTTCAAAGGAGAATTCACTACCTGTGACACGGTTCTGTGACAAGCCATGTCTTAGTCATATCAATTCTCACATAAAGGAAAAATGCCAGACATGCTTTGTGACACAACCTGTCACCAACCATGTTGATCTGACAGTGCATTACCTTTAAAGAAACAACTTTTTAACGAAAAAGTAACCTCCTATTTATTAAAAAAAACGTCTATTGGGCATTAAAAGGAGCTTTACTTTAGAAAGTTAAAAAGTCCTGTAACTCACATTTCCGTAATGAACATTCAATTCCATTTACTAGAAGACCATTATAAAAGAAAGATGGAGGGAAGAATCAAAGAAGAGAGATTTGAGAGAGTACTTGAGAATTCATAGGTATTCTTGTAAGTCATCTTGAAGATAGTTTGAGATTCTATGCTGAGTTGTAATTGATGAAGACTTCTCCTATGGAGGAGTAAACTCTTTTGTTTGGATTTTGATGAACCATTAGTTTGATTATGTGATGTTCTTATCTTTTTTGATATTATTGCCTAAATTCTTGAATTCAATTATTTTATGCTTTATGGCTTGAATTAATAGTCTAGAATATTAGTTTTGTTCTTATTTTCATACAAATTAATAGGGATATGTTTGTATGATTAGATCTACATAATTGAAAGGAGTTGAATGAGATTCTAGAAATAGATCAGCATGATTTCTCGGGATTAAGGTAAAACCTAATAAGAGAATTCTAGAAAGGATAAAGCTATCTAAGGCGTTTTAATTAGGAAAAAATTCTAATAATCAACAAGGATAAGTTCCAATAATCTTAAAAAGAGATATTGGAATACTTTAGGAGTTCTGACCGTTCAGAAAGTTAAGCAGTAATATTGAAATTATTCCTTTCCAAATTTTGATATACCTAGTAGGGATTCAAGGTCTAAACAACTTCCATAATCAGATTTTCATCTTTTCTTATTATGTTATTGTGTTAAATTGCTATCACTTGCATGTTGAAAAATAGAAGAATGGTAGTTTAGTACTCATTAGTCTCTGTGAGATCAACATTGTGTTGTAAATCTATACTAGTATCAACAATAGGTATACTTGCCATAAATACGATCATAGCAGATTTTGAGCATAAGTTTTAATTTGTTGGCTATCTGATTCTCACCATAACTTTCTAAAAAAGAGAAGCTTCACTTCATAAAAAGCCTATATTAATTAAAATTTGTTAAATTTTTTCAAAGCTAATGATGTTAAAGTAGCACTACTTAAGAGGCGACCCATGTCTAATTTGTAAAACTTTTTTTTTTTAGTCTTTTTGTTTTCTCTCTTTTTCTCTCTCTATATATATATGGAGTTTGCAAACATTTTATGAAAAATACACACTAACATAGAAGAAATCTTTTTTGAATTTGAAAAAATAAAAAGAAACACGACTAAAGAAAAAGTCGTGTAATCCCCGTGCTACACAAAAATTTTGTAACAAAATCCTTACAGCGAGAAGCATGAAGGAAGATATTGTGTCATGTTTTAACTGTATTTCCATATTTCAATGGATCTATTGAGAGTAGGGAGGAGCACAGTGTGAAATAACTGGTTATGTTTATGTTATGTTTTTCTACATTTCATTTTCAAGGTAAGATAGGAAGAAACACGCTGGAAATGGTCCACTCGTGTTTGTACCATGGGTAAGTATGTATTTTTATAGAAAGAAGAAAGAGGAATTACGATGCCCTATTTTATTACTATGTTTTTGAGATGTTAGTACTTCTATTTGTATAGGAAGAAGCACATTATGATATGATATCTAGTGTGAGTGTCATGTTCATGTAAGAAAGTTTTAAATACAATCCACAGTAAGAAACATGATGGATTAAGAATTCACATGCTTTAGTCGTGCTATTAAGAGTTGTTTCAAGTAATTTTGTGTAGAATGAAGCATGGTGTAATTTAACTTGCAGTATACACTCGATGCTTCTATTAATATAAATACTGCCCAAGAAAAATGACTCCTTATTTTTGCCATGCTTTCTTTTTACTTTGAAAAAATACTCTTAAAACAACATTTACTCTATTACTCATATTACTCAAATCGTCCATGAAATTCATCATAAGCACAACGAAAACAAGGTTTGATCTCTTCCATCTCCTTTCTTTGAATTTATTCTTCATGGGTTCTTCTTTTAGGTGTCAATTATGCATGTTCATGAATTAGGGTTCCGAAAGAAAAAAAAATTGAGGCTTTCTAATTTTGATCTTATACATTGCTTACTTAAGTTCGAAATAGCATGTATTTTAAGATTGGAAGATGATAGTTAAGCATTGTATGGTTTTACATGAGTTTCCCTAGTTAAATCTTTAGGGTTTTGAGATTGTGAAGTGTTTTGAAATGTGATTTAAGCTGTTCTATCAATCTATTTTTAAACCCTAAAGTTGTTATACAAGATAAAACTCCTAATGCCTTTAATGAGAATAGCTTGTGTACCCATCGTGCTTTAGTTATGAAGTTTAAACTTGAGCCATCTTCCTCTAAGCGCCAACAATATACGAAGAATACATGGTACATTATATTTCCTTGTGTTTCTTTCTGTGTGAGGATTTATAACATGTGTATGTTAATGTGAAGCTATTTAGTGCTTAAGTTGATTGTTTAATATATAAATTAGTTCCTTATGCTCTTGTTTAGAATGGTGTTAATCTGATTTTGGTATATGCTTGAATATAGATGGTAGTTGAACATGTGGCTAAAAGAACGTGAAATGCCCTAGATTTGATGGCTTATCTAGTTTAAGAGCAATTCAACCCCTTGACCATTTGAATGAACATCAAAGGAAAAAGTTCATGGATTTGGTGAAGAAGCCTTTACTTCCCAATGTGTATATGGACTAGGCTTTAATAAGGCAGTATAGGATGACTAAGAGAGTTAGAAATCTCCTATCATTAGGTTCATGGGAAATATTGTTTTCTATCCAAGAACCTGTCTATATGATGCTGACCTTAGAGTTCATGTCAACATTGAAGTTAGATTAGCCTGTAGACATCCATGGGTTGAATAACAATTTGAAATTTAGTGTGTTTGGTCAGTTTCATAAGATTTCTATAGCTACTTTTTGTGTAGCATATGGATTATATGATGAAGAGGAGATTGTTATAGAGGAATTTAAGCAGCTAAGACATCATCTAACCCATGTAGTTGAGAATGTCATTTTGTAGAGAGAGTAGTATATTGATTCAAAACCATATTATGCATCAATATCTAAGGGATCCACTCTTAGGGAGTCTAAGTAGAGGATAGCTCATTCGTTCATGTCTCATTCTATCACAAGTAGAGGACAAACTACTAGAGTGGTAAATGCACAAGAGATGATTTATCTATCTAGTATGATCAGGAAATTTCCACTGAATATAGGAGTTTAGTTGGCATTTTATATCAGATGTCAGAGTAAAGATAGAAGATGTGGCACAATTTCTTGTGGAGCTTTCATTATATGTTTGATCAACAATCTTTTTGTTTTTCCTTTTTTAGACTTGCCTATGACTAAATGCGGAATCCTTGAAATAAAGCTAAGACTTCTAATATTTGATATTTATTTCTTGCTCATTCTTATATTTTCCATTTTTCTTACTATTATTATTTTTGTCATGTTACTATGTCACGTCCTGGAGGATATCCTAAACGTAGCAGTCCCCCGCATATAATATTAAAGTTAATGAATGACAACCTTAGTCACGTAAGATCTTCGATATCATGTGCAAGGCGTGCTTCCAAGATAGTAAGAGACTCAAAGGGGTATTATGTTTAAGTAGATAATAAAAGCATGCAAGAACTTATAAAGATAAACACTTAATAATCATTAAGATAAAAGTTTCTTACAACTTCATAGGGGCATTCCCCCATTCTAAAAGCCTTGCTCAAACTAAGCCATCTTCAAAACATACATGAATATAACATAAGTCAACTATAGAGATTTTTCTTAGAAGTCTACATCCAAAACTAAATATACAAACTTCTTTCAAAAACTCCTAGTAGCTTTGGCTCATACCTGACAAAAGGGGCTCCTTAGTGCCAACTACAAGTAATCAAACTATAACAGAAAGCTATAGGGATATAAGCAAAACTAGCTTAGTGAGATAACTCCTATCTTCAAAACATTTCCATAAAACATACAAGTATTTTAGACAATCATATGGGAATGCATCAATCACATGAGCAAACAAAATGCACACGATTAACTGAAAACCATGTGTAGCATGGATTTTACGCCCTCCATGTCGGGGGTTGGGTGGTTACCGGCCCATACGACCATCAATAGTTGCAGACTTACCGGCTCCTATTTGCCCTATAGACTTTCCGGCTCCTACTAGCCCATGTAGACTTTCCAGCTCCTACTAGCCACCACTACGACTCCTCGTTTCCCCACATAAAGAATAGTAGCGAAAAATAAATGTGACTCATAATATATTATGCGTGAATCGTTTTTGATATTGGTTTATTCAATTATTGTCAAGTTCAAGTTAAAGGTGACCAAAACAATATTCATCATACCATTGTAAGAAAACATAAGTTATTCATCAATTCCTCTTTCGATATACTTAGCTTTTATTCAATAACCACATCATTCAATCATGAATCCACATCCTTTTTCCTTACTCTCTAGTGCTATTACTTACAAGCACAATAAAGGAAATGTAATTAGTAAGGGATTAACTTACTCCATGATGCTCACTCCTAGTCAAAATAATCTTTCGAGAAGGCGATATCGGTTCCTTCTTCACCTATAGAAGATGAAATACCCAAAATGAGTCTTTCATAGAATTTCTACTTTAAAAAATTCTAAGTCTATCTTTAGTTTGCGGTAAAATCGGATTGAAGGAAGTTCCAACTTAAAATGGCCATAACTTGCTCATTTTAACTCGGAATTTCGTATATTATATGTCGTTTTCTACCTACTCGAAAAGATCTATTCATTTCTAAGGTTACTATTACTATAAAAGGTCATTTGGGTCTCGGATTAGAGGGGTACAAATCTAATACGAAAATTCCTTTTTGAAAAACAATATTTTCTAATCCTTCCTTTACTAAGGCTTGTTTAAGTAAAACTCAAATATGTATATTTTCGAAAAAGAATTCCTTATGTATATAAATAGACTCATAATTTATGCATGAAGCTAATAGGTGTTGTCTTATTTTAATTTATTTCTCAAAACAACCTTTTCTAGTGTTTTGGAAAATTTTGATTTGTTAGACTTTACTTTAATGTGGGTGGAGTAACTTATAAATTTTTGGATGATCAAAATCTAATATAATATATTTTTAGATTCTTTAGTTTATCAAAAGACAGTTGAAAATAAAGTCTTGTCATTTGAGTTTATCTACAAAATTTATTTCTAGGAATTGAAAAATAGAGTTTCCAAAAATTTACTTTAGTAGTACTTGATGAGTTTATTCTTTGAAATTTCATTTTCATTTTCCTTGTAAGTTGATTTTCTTGAAAACTTATTTAGCTCTTGGTTTAGAAAGTTAGTAAAAATAGTACCAAGTTATTATCTATATATCAAGACTTCTTTTGTTATTGGAAAAGGAAATATTTTTAGACTTTGAAGAAACTTTTTTTATTAATAGTTTGAAATTTCATGATGAGTTTACATAAACTTTTAAAAAAGATTTATTTGAAAATATTTTTCTAAGTCTTTAGATAAACTTTGATCAAATTTTATTCTTTCATAAAAAAGATTCATTTTTATTTGGACAACAACTTATTAGCAATGCATGAATATGATCATGTAGTTTATAAAAGCTAAAAATATCACAATATAGGATAATAATAAAGAACATAAGAAATAAATAAGCATAATAATAATTGTCAAGTATTGGGAGCCTTAGCTTCTTCTTCAAAGAAAATGAAAATTGTTTTGACTTGATGAGGAAAAGTCTAAGACTAGAAAGACTAGTCTTAAAACAACTTGAAAGTAAATAAATTGCAATAACAAATGAGCTTATATGCTCTAAAGATATATATATATATATATATATATATAACTACATAGATATATTTAGGTAGATATACATAAAAACAACATTAAGGAAAATAGATTTATGAACAAGAACAAATTATGAACATATTGTTGCTTTCCTAACCTCCATGGGCTTAGAAAACACACACTATGTTTGTACTAAGTAAATGAGCATAAGGAAGACTTAAGGAAGCATTACCTTTGAAAGATAAACAAGAGAGAAATTTTGAGAGAGCTTTTGGAGAGATTTTAAGAGAGTAATTGTAGTATATGAAAGGTGTGAAGGAAATGGAAGGAAGAGCGAGTATTTATAGGAAAAAGTAGAGGGTAAATTGTGTTAATTAAATAAATGAAAAATAAAACAATTTAAGAGGAATGGGAAAGGGGGCCGGTGCATATTTGAGTGGGAGTGAGAGGAATTTTTTATTTTTTTTGTATTTTTGTTAATGAAAAGTAATATATGAGAGATGTGAAATTGTATTGGAAATGAAAATTATAAAAAAATAGGTGTATGGATGTAAGAGTAGGTTGTAAGAAAAACTAAAGATAGATAAATAGTGTAGAATAGTAATGAATAGTGTAATGTAAAGTAGATATGACAAATAAAGTACCGGTAGTAAGAAAATACGCGTATAATTGCAATATCTGATATTTTTAGTTACCGAAAAATTATAAAACTAATATTTTTGAAAACCTTATCTCATTATGAGTCTAACGGTATATCCATAATATTTTTACTATTCCAAATCCCAGGACATGCTTTTCGAAAACTGTATCCGATCGGACTCAAAACGAACCGTGGTTTAACTAATATGATATTTTTAAGTTTTCTCATGTTATTTCGAACTAGTCTACATACTAATCTCTCACTTACTCACTTAAGGTTGCAAACACGGGATTGCCAAACTTGAACGGTTGCGTCCAACTAGGGTTTTGTTGACTTTAGGATTTCCGGTTGACCTTTTAATTAAGGTTTAAGCTTAATCGATCGTAAAACTTTGGGGGTTTACAAACCTACCTCCCTTAAAGAAAGTTTTGTCCTCAAAACTTGAAGTTCACACCTAATCCTTCAAACAAACTTGGATACTTCTTGCGTATATCGCTTTCGGCTTCCCAGGTTTCTTCTTCATATGAGTGATTTCTCCACGGAACTTTCACATACTTAATTTCCTTGTCTCGAAGCTTTTACACCTTATGATATAGGATCTAAATTGGGTGTTGTCACGCCCCGTAGGGTCTCCTAAACGTAACAGCCCGCCACATACTAAGTAAGACTCTCGAGTTCCCTACCGGGGCCTTCGGAAGTCTTAAGTAGATGTAAAGCGTTCCTTACGACAATAGAATACTTCAACAAATGGAGTTTAACAGTTTAACAAGGCATTCATTAGCCATAGATAATAAATCAAAACGCATAAATTTTAAGGTTTACAAAATCTAAGGGGCATTCCCCCGCAAAAGAATAACAGTCTATTACAGTCATCCAGAGTCCTTAGTTTCCAATGGAAGTCTATACAAAAGAAATGAATCAAACTTCTATGGGAAACTCCTATCTCCGGTACCTGCGCTGTGGCTTGCCTTGGCCTAAGCCATATAAACTCATGCTGCAAAAGATAAACACTATCGGGGCGTAAGCTAACTAGCTTAGTGAGTAATACTTCCATAACGCAATTAAATACAATCATTCAAACAAGTAATTATTCAAGCAAGTGCATGCACCATACAAATGAAATCATCAAACATATGACCAACCGGAAATCATATGTGGATGGACTTGCGCCCTCCATCCCGGGTTAGCAGATTAACGAATCCTGCGGTACGACGCCGTTTAAGCTCACGGTCAACTGATTAAAAGCTCGTTTTATGGATCACGATTAACCTCACATTCGTTTTATGGATCACGATTAACCTCACATTCGTTTTATGGGTCACGAAAAACCAACCAATGCAAATGCTCCAACCCCATGTGACATGAATGAACTCAGTTATAGTCGGAGTCGAATAGTCATTAATTCGATTCTTTTAGTGACCAACAAGTATACGCAGACATTCTTCATATGATTCTAATAAACACATCAATATCTTAACACCCGGTTTCGATATGCTTAAGTTCCATTTCACATATCAACAATTCACAACATAAATAATTCCCACATACCCCATCATGCTTGTACAATTCTTTTATCTTTGCCTACATCACTAGTGCCACTACATTACATTCACAAGCATTAATTGAGAGTGGAAGTAACTCACTCGGCCATGGGTCACCAAACTCCTTAATAATAATCGGGTGGTAGAGAGTCGTCCTGCTCGGAATCACCTACCAATCAAGAATAATCCCTATGAGATTCTCACCATGTAATTAAATCAAACTATACATCTAGACTAGTTGAATTCGGATTTCTCGCTATATTTGGAAGTTCCGACTTAAAACGGCCATAACTTGGTCATTTTAACTCGGAATTTCGCAAACTTTATATCGATCTTCATCTACTTCGAAAGATCTATCTAATTCAAGTATTAAATCCAAGTTTTGAAAATAATAGGGTCACGGAACAGTGGGATCAGTTCTGTCCGCAATTGATCCAACTTTGAAAATGTGCTTTGCTTTTGATAAGAAATGTTCCTAGTGAGTGATTCATGCATGAATGATTTAGGAATGAACTACTAATGTGTATGCATGTAATGAACTCATTGTGCATGGTCATGATGATTTTTGTAGTAATAAACTTTTAGGAACTCCTAAGTGTTGGGGAAAGTTTCATAAAGGCTAATTCTAAGAAGTTATTCTCCCACATTATACTCCTTAGGGTTTCTTTGGTTTTTAATCTTGTAATCTACTTATTATTTACTAAAATAGGTTCTCAAAGTCTATAATAGTCATGGCCTCCATTCATGCACAAAAATTCACATTTTTCATTTGGTAAACATGTTTTCAAATAAGCTAGTTGTAAAAATCCGAATTTTCCAAATTTTCTTTTCTTACATTTTTCTTAAGGGAAATCTAGTCTAATGCATTAAAAATTGGGGCTTCAATGTATACATTATCTAAGGACTTCATTTAGCTTTAAAACATTCATTTTAGACTTAAATACTAAGTGTTTATATAGGCATTACACAAAGTTACGAATTTGACTACACATTTAAAGTCAACATTTTTCATCCTAACTTCACCTCTTGTTTTCCTTATTTTTATCATGCCTAAACTCATCTAAACTTATGAAAATAATTCCTTCAACATATCTATTACACATACCCTTCATTTTTCTTATGAAATATAAGTTTAAAATTGATTTTGGAGGTCTTTAGGTAGGGTTTCCATTTCATCCGAATTTTCAACTTTCCATATAACAAAGTCCTTCCTTTTTCAATGTTCTTGCCATCTATATGTGGAGATATACTATCTAGCATCTCTATACATGAACAAGACCTCATTTTTATGATCAAAAGCACATAAACAAAAATGAACCTATGATCATGCATGTACATAAAGTGGTGGATGTCTAAACCTTAGATCTACTACATATGATGTATATAACATGATCTCATGGCATGAACATCAATATAAATACAAGGTCATTACTATATATGCATGAGCAACATGAAATCTTAACAAAATGCATTTAAACAAGATCCATGTCTTGTGATGGCTTGACATCCTTGTTCATGCATTTCCATATCCCTAGCATGAGCATCATAGGGTTTTGATGAGGAAATACACAAGGTATACCTTTGCCATTACAAGAATAGGAAGAACAAGGCTCACATACACATACCAATGGAGGATCTAAGTAGAAATGGAGAGCTTGAAGTTGAAATGCAAGAGGGAGAGGGAGGGGGATGCTCGGCACAAAGGGAAGAAAGGAAGAGAGGTTTTCTCTTTTTCAATTTTGAATGAGAAGAAAATGAAGAGAGAGAGAAAAATAAGTATATATATCAAGTGATTTAGGGTTTAGTTAATAAAAATATAGCAAAATAATACAATGAGGGGAACAAGGGGGGGGGCGCCGGCCACATGTGGTGTGTGTGTGTGTGTTTAAAATTTGATTTTTGTAATTTAGTAAATGAAAATGTAATAAATGTAATAATTATTTAAAAGACAAAATTTCTTGGAAAAGAAAATTGAAATGAGTAGTTGTAAGGATGTAAGAATAGGGTATGGGTAGTGTGTAGTGTAGGTTGTACTTGTGAATAGTAGACAAGACATCTACTTTACCGGTTGTTCCGAAAACACGGGAAAAGCTATAACTGTAATCTTTATAGCTCGGAAAATTATGAAATTGATATTTTTGGAATCCTTATAAAATTACGGTTCTAATGAATATTCCGGAATATTTTTCTGAATCCGTGGCCCGGGGCACGCTTTTCCGTAATTGGGCTCGGGAAGGCCCGGAATTGAAAAATTCCCGAATTTAAAACTTTCAAAGGTTTGAAATGTACTTTGGAACAACAATTCTTCATTTACTCCATTATTTATTTTACTATGAAACCGAAGGAAAGCCGGATTTAGGGTTCCTAGGCTCATTACTAAACTCAATCTGATCGGATTAGGGTTTCGTCTCCAACTCCTGGGGTTTTCTAGCTACTGAGAATTCCGGGGTTTACAACCTCCCCACCTTAAATAAAGTTTTGTCCTCAAAACGGAACTGACGTACCTTGTCCTTCAAATATCTCGGGGTACTTTCTCCGGATTTCATCCTCCGCTTCCCAGGTTGCCTCTTCAAAGCATGATTCCTCCATAATACTTTCACGTAGTGAATGTCTTTGTTTCGTAGCTTTGAGTTTTCTTATCCAATATCTTTACTGGGTGTTCTTCATAGGTCAGGTTTTCCTCAACTGGATTGGCTCCAATTCCAGAATCCTCTCTGGGTCGGCCACATATCTCCTCAAAACTGACACATGAAACACATTGTGAATCCCGGACAAATTAGGTGGTAGGGCTAGCCGATACGCCAGGTCTCCGACTCTTTAAATCTCAAAAGGTCCAATGTATCTCGGGCTTAATTTCCCTTGGTACGCATCCTCTTGATACTTTTGATCGGGTTTATCTTCAGGTACACATGATCACCCACTTTAAATTCAAGCTCCCGTCTTTTCAAGTCTGCCCAGCTCTTTTGTCGATCCTGGGCTTCCTTCATTTTCCGCTGAATCAACCTCACTTATCGCGGCTTCCTGTACCAATTCCGGCCCAATTGCTACCTTTTCCACCTCATCCCAAAACAAAGGGGACCTACATCGCCGTCCATATAAGGCTTCATACGGAGGCATCTGGATAGTGGAGTGATAGCTGTTATTATAGGCAAACTCGATTAGGTGAACATGATTATCCCAATTCCCTTTGAATTCCAGGGCACATGCCCTTAACATGTCTTCTAGGGTTTGGATCGTCGCTCAGACTGTCCGTCGGTCTGGGGATGGTAAGCCGTACTGAAATGCAATTTAGTACCCAAGCTCTTCTGCAAGCTTGTCCAAAACTTGGACACAAATCTGGGTCTCTATCGAGATGATCCCTGCAGGTATGCCATGTAATCTTACGATCTCTCTGATGTAAATCTTGGCTAACTTTCCATTGAATAGGTCATATTTATGGGTAGGAAATGCGCCGACTTAGTTAACCGATCCACTATTACCCATATTGCATCACAACCCGATGGAGTCTTTGGGAAGCCACAAACAAAATCCATGGATATTTGATCCCACTTCCATTCAGGAATAGGTAAGGGCTTTAGCATTCCGCCCGGTCTCTGGTGCTCTACCTTCACCTGTTGGCATACTGCGCACTTCATTACATAATCTGCCACATCTCGCTTCATCCATTCCACCAATAGCAACTTTCAAATCTTGGTACATTTTGGTGCCTCCCGGATGCATGGTATACCCGGAGTTATGTGCCTTCACCCATTATCTCCTTCTTCAACTCCTCATCCTCTGGTACGCACAGCCTTCCGTTCATCCGGATCACGTCTTCCTCATCCACGGCAAAGTCAAGGTATTTCCCGCTTGGGTTTCCCTTTTTATCTTTGTATCACCTCGTCGTACCTTGTGCTTCTTTGATTCTTTCCACGAGGGTTGGTTCCAGCACCAAGTTAGATATCTCCAGCTCAGCACTTCGATCTGTGAACTCGATCCTTAACTTCTCAAATTCCTTAATCAACTCCTTCTGGCTTGTAATCAAAGCGGCTACCTCTGATGATTCTTCCGACTTAGGGCGTCGCGACTGCATTCACTCTTCCTGGACAGTAATTTATCCCAGGTCATAATCTTTTTAATTCCAGCCACCTCCTTTGCCGCATGTTCAACTCCTTCTGTGTGAACAGGTATTTAAGGCTTTTATGATCTGTGTATATCTCACACCGTTGTCCATACAGATAATGTCGCCATAACTTCAAGGCAAAGACAACTGCAGCTAGCTCCAAGTCATGCGTAGGGTAGTTCTGCTCATGCGGTCTCAATTGCCGAGAGCATACGCAATGACCTTCCGTTCTTGCATCAAGACGCATCCAAGACCATTTCTCGAAGCATCACTATGTACCGTGTAAGACTTTTCCGGATCTGGTAAAACCAAAATCGGTGCCGAGACCAGTCGTCGCTTTAGTTCCTGGAAACTTTGTTCTCTCTTGTCTGTCCAAATGAATTTTTCGTTCTTTTGAGTCAATTGAGTCAACGGCTTAGCTATCTTTGAAAAATCCTTCACAAATTTGCGATAGTAGCCAGCCAATCCCAAGAAACTCCTCACTTCAGTAACGGTTTGTGGTGGCTTCCAATCCACTATTGCTTGATCTTTTCGGGATCAACTGATATCCCATCACCCGTTACCACATGTCCGAGGAAGGATATCCGGTCTAACCAAAAGTCACACTTGGACAGCTTGGCGTACAGCTTGTTATCTCGTAAGGTTTGCAATGCCAAACGGAGATGCTCCTCATGTTGCTCCTGGTCTTTGAATATATGAGGATGTCGTCTATAAAGACTATCACACATTTATCCAAAAGCGGCTTATAGACTCTATTCATTAAGTCCATAAATGCAGCCGGTGCATTAGTCAGTCCAAATGACATTACCAAAAACTCGTAGTGCCCATAACGAGTACGAAAAGCTGTCTTAGGCACATCCTCAGGCTTAATCCTTAGCTGATGATACCCCGAACGTAAGTCAATACGTGAGAACACACAAGCTCCTTGTAGCTGGTCAAATAAATCGTCGATTCTTGGTAAGGGATATCGATTTTTGACAGTCACCTTATTCAATTCCCGGTAGTCTATACACAACCTCATCGATCCGTCCTTCTTCTTCACAAACAAAACGGGTGCGCCCCATGGCGACACTTGGTCTTATAAATTTCTGGTCCAGAGTTCTTGTAACTGCGTCTTTAGCCTTCAACTCAGCCGGTGCCATCCGGTATGGCGCTTTAGATATTGGTTCGGTGTTTGGAGCCAACACAATCTCAAAGTCGATTTCTCTTCTTGGCGGTAATCCCGGCAAAATTTCTGGGAACACATCCAAGTATTCATTCACCACTGGAATATTCCTTTTCCTCACGGTTTTCCCCTTCATCCAAGACCTCAATCGGTATCATTTCCTCATCCTCCATCATCAGCTCGAACGAGCTTAGATCAATCCTTCTTGGGACTAAGGCCTCTCCCATAAATTCTACTTTTCTCCCGATTGATCATAAAAACATACAGTCCTCTTTTGGCAATCCACTATTGCCTTTACTTTACTTAACCAATTCATCCCGAGGATAACTTCGTATTTATTCATTTCCAGCACAATTAGATCACTTTTGGAGTGGTGATCATGGATTTCCAATGGACAGTCTTTTATAGATCTCGGGTCGACACACACTCCCCGTGGGGGTCTTAATCCTCAAGCTAACCATGGTTGTGGCTATGGGCAATCCGAGTCGGTTGCCAAACTATGTGATGAACGAGTGGGTCGCTCCCGTGTCAAACAAGGCATAGGCTTCCACGTTATTTACTTGTATATGTCCTGAGGTCAACAAACACCCATCACATATGAACCTTAAAATATTCGTAAGGCTATCCAAGGGTCTCTACTTCCAGCTTTCCATAATATATACAATTTCATTTAAACAAATCAATTTAAACAACAATTTCAACTTAGGGGGTTTCTGTTACTAACCTGTCACCAGGCCACCATCAAACTCTCGCTTGGATCCAAAGCTGCCAACTCTACGTCCTCATCTTCGTCTTCTTCCACCATCCATTGGCCTTCTAATTATACAGCCTCATCCCGTGCATCGCGGAAGCTGCTCGACTTCCGCTCTTGTTACCAGACCTCAAGGGGTTAGTATTGCTCGAGGCTCCGAAGGGTCGGGTGGTCACACTCTTTCGCTGTGAACACTCGGAAGCTAAGTGCCCTTTCTCTTTGCAAATAAAGCAAGTTACTGCCAGCTTCTTTGGGCATGTAAAAACCATGTGGCCAGCATCGCCACAAAAATAGCACTTGTTCCTCAACTGCGGGCATTGCCTAGGTGCATGTGTCCCTTACATTTCCAACATGTGACGTTGGCTTTGAATTGGGTTGGCTTGCTGCTAGACTCCTCTTTAAACCCTTGGTACGGCCTGTACCGTTTACCTTGAATCCTGAGCTCGAGGCATCAAACGGCCTCTTCCCGAATACTCTCTTTTCGGGCTCCTGATACTTCTTTTTCTAGCCCCTTCAATGACTCGAGCCTTTTCTACCATCTCGGGATAGGTTCTTACTCCAAACTCTTCTAGCTTGATCAGTTCTTCGTCCAAGCCCCCAAATACCTGCTTCTTTAATTCCTCACTATCCCTGAAAGATTCAGGGGCATATTGCAAGGTGAACAAATTCAGTTTCATATTGCTCTACCGTTCTCCCTTTCTGCTTTACATGAAGGAAGTCCGCACTATACTTCACCCTCAAGCTAGAGGGAAAGTAATTATTCAAGAATTCCCGGCGGAAGGTTTCCCAGGTGGCCGGGGAGGTCAAATTCCTTCTCTTGGAGTCCCACCAGACTCGAGCATTGTATCTTAACATATACGTCCCATACTCTAGCTGCAAGTAAGGTGGAATCTCGTATGCAGCAAAAGAACGTTCCACTTGGGCCACCAATCCTCAGCTTCATCCGGCTTACCGAATGCCCCCAAAGTACCTGTTGCTCTTAATGAAGTCCGGTAAAGAGCTTCGGTGGGGTCTCCTGTATGGCGGGGGTGGCGGCAACCGCACATTATAGGAGTGCTCCTTGTGGAGCAGGTGCTCCGCAGTCATTTCCCGATGATCTGCGGGCGGCGGATGTGGTGCTGAATCCCGAGCACTCTGACTTGGGGTGGGTTCTGTACTGGATTTGATTCTGGATAAAGGTGTTAAGAGATTGGCCAACTGCCCAATCGCATTTAGTACATCGCCCTGTTGGTTTTGGGGTGCTACTCCTTGGGGGTCAGGTTGTTGTATAGCCGGTTGATCGGCTTCATTAGGATTAGACCCTTGTCCTTGGTTCCGAGTTCGTCGGTTACGTCTGTTTACACAATGTTTAATGGAGTTTTAGCATTTAGGGTTTTTAGGTTTCAAAGGAATAGGATTAATAACAAGCTCAGAAGTTGCGAATCTGAAATTTAAACTCAGAAGGAAAAGAATACATAACTCCATAAAGTCATAAGATGAGTCAAAATATCAATCCATAAAAGAAAATAAGGAATAATTAAAAGAACCACAAGGGAAATAGAAGAATCCACACATATGTAACTAATTGATATTTCACACATAATGCGAATGAGTGGATGCTTATGCAATCTATATGCAGTTAATGTTCTCTTATGTATCAAGACTAGAATGCGTGCTTTTCACAATCCATTTCTTTAAAACAAAAGTGATCCTTTTCATTTCTTTAGCGAGCCATACAAATATTACATCAACTTTTATCCCAAAATTTGGCTAGCTAAGCTTCCTTCCTATTCTAATCAATTTCCCTATTCCCGAAAACATGACAAAATACAGGGAAAAAGAACAACAAAACACTAACTATCCTGAAATCCTAAGGCAATTTGGCATCCCGCATTGCCTACTACAAAATAAGAAAATCAGGATTCCGCTTGGACTTTATGGGTTAGCTAACATCCCGGTCTCTAATCATCACTAGAGCTGTCGGGGGTCGGGCTAGGAAGTCGTCCCTGCTGGTAGAACCACCATCGTCCTGTCGGACGAACAAGCTAAGATACTCCCTGGTGGTCATCCTCCGCTTCCTAGCGGGTCGAACTAGAGGCTCCTGATCCTCACTTTCTTCTTCCTCTTCTTCTTCTTCTTCAGTCCCTTGCCCCTCATGCGGGCTTACTTCTTCCTCCTCACCTCTTATCTCGGGCTCACCTAGGCGGTTCACCTCTACTTCAGGTTCTCTCACAGGCTCATCTGCCACATTCTCTGTCTCCATAGGCACTGGGGCCTCGGGTTCTACTACTGCTAGGTCAAGCACAGGTGGGTTCTCACCCTCCACATACACATCTCTCCATAGCCTGGAATCTACCTCGGGTTCTACCCTCCCACTCTCTGGTATCTCCAACATCCGGTTAAAATCCCATATAATTTGATCGGGTTCTGGGTTTACCTGCACTTCTGGTTCAACAGGCGGGGTAGGGGTCCTAGGCACCTCGTTTTGTTCCCAGTTCGGATCCTCCTCGGGATCCTCCTCCTCCTCCTCTTCTTCTTCCTCTTCAATCACAGGTGCTCCATTCAGCTGCATACCTATATCCATAGCTGGAGGTGGAGCAATTACACGGGGGGGGAGGATGTCCAGATAGATTGCATGCCAGGTGATATGATTCCATGCATCAGCTATGTTCCAGTCATGGTGATCAAATAAGTTATCATGAGCATAAACATATAAGGGCCCTATGGGGATCCATACCCTAAAATCTGGAGGGGTTCGGTTTCCTCCACTTTTCAAGATAAACGTGGCTTCTCTTGTCATGGGCTCACGCCCGTAATCAACCATGATCCTCTCTAATGTATAGATGGTCTCTAACTTCGTCCAGCTCCTTCTTCCCATAGGATCATAACTCAATTGATCCACTACTGAAGCCCATCGGGTATATCTCAGCCCATCCTTCCATAACCTGTACATTTCCCCTAGGGTCCGGGGATGTCGGGAAGGCAAAATCTTCACACAGTTCTCTTAGCCTCAGTCTATATTCTACCATGGTTTCATCATTTCTTTTGTAAAATTCCTTGCCCTTTCCCTAGTCTCACCCAGAGAGACCTACATCAAACAATACTACTAATTAGACTCAAAGAAAACGTTTTTAACTCCATTTAACCTAGTAGTTAGATTTCTAGGTCCGTTTATTTTAATTCTATTGTCTTGTTTTATAACCTAGCTCTGATACCAACTTAAACTGTCACGCCCCGTAGGGTATCCTAAACGTAACAGTCCGCCACATACTAAGTAAGACTCTCGAGTTCCCTAACCGGGGCCTTCGGAAGTCTTAAGTAGATGTAAAGCGTTCCTTACGACAATAGAATACTTCAACAAATGGTTTAACAGTTTAACAGGCATTCATTAGCCATAGATAATAAATCAAAACGCATAAATTTTAAGGTTTACAAAATCTAAGGGGCATTCCCCCGCAAAAGAATAACAGTCTATTACAGTCATCCAGAGTCCTTAGTTTCCAATGGAAGTCTATACAAAAGAAATGAATCAAACTTCTATGGGAAACTCCTATCTCCGGTACCTGCGCTGTGGCTTGTCTTGGCCTAAGCCATATAAACTCATGCTGCAAAAGATAAACACTATCGGGGCGTAAGCTAACTAGCTTAGTGAGTAATACTTCCATAACGCAATTAATACAATCATTCAACAAGTGATTATTCAAGCAAGTGTATGCACCATACAAATGAAATCAACAAACATATGACCAACCGGAAATCATATGTGGATGGACTTGCGCCCTCCATCCCGGGTTAGCAGATTAACGAATCCTGCGGTACGACGCCGTTTAAGCTCACGGTCAACTGATTAAAAGCTCGTTTTATGGATCACGATTAACCTCACATTCGTTTTATGGATCACGATTAACCTCACATTCGTTTTATGGGTCACGAAAAACCAACCAATGCAAATGCTCCAACCCCATTGTGACATGAATGAACTCAGTTTATAGTCGGAGTCGAATAGTCATTAATTCGATTCTTTTAAGTGACCAACAAGTATACGCAGACATTCATCATATGATTCTAATAAAACAGTCAATATCTTAACACCCGGTTTCGATATGCCTTAAGCTCCATTTCACATATCAACAATTCACAACAAATAATTCCCACATACCCCATCATGCTTGTACAATTCTTTTATCTTTGCCTACATCACTAGTGCCACTACATTACATTCACAAGCATTAATTGAGAGTGGAAGTAACTCACTCGGCCATGGGTCACCAAACTCTTAATAATAATAATCGGGTGGTAGAGAGTCGTCCTGCTCGGAATCACCTACCAATCAAGAATAATCCCTATGAGATTCTCACCATGTAATTAAATCAAACTATACATCTAGACTAGTTGAATTCGGATTTCTCGCTATATTTGGAAGTTCCGACTTAAAACGGCCATAACTTGGTCATTTTAACTCGGAATTTCGCAAACTTTATATCGATCTTCATCTACTTCGAAAGATCTATCTAATTCAAGTATTAAATCCAAGTTTTGAAAATAATAGGGTCACGGAACAGTGGGATCAGTTCTGTCCCGCAATTGATCCAACTTTGAAAATGTGCTTTGCTTTGATAAGAAATGTTCCTAGTTAGTGATTCATGCATGAATGATTTAGGAATGAACTACTAATGTGTATGCCATGTAATGAACTCAATTGTGCATGGTCATGATGATTTTTGTAGTAATAAACTTTTAGGAACTCCTAAGTGTTGGGGAAAGTTTCATAAAGGCTAATTCTAAGAAGTTATTCCCACATTATACTCCTTAGGGTTTCTTTGGTTTTTAATCTTGTAATCTACTTATTATTTAACTAAAATAGGTTCTCAAAGTCTATAATAGTCATGGCCTCCATTCATGCACAAAAATTCACATTTTTCATTTGGTAAACATGTTTTCAAATAAGCTTTGTAAAAATCCGAATTTTCCAAATTTTCTTTTCTTACATTTTTCTTAAGGGAAATCTAGTCTAATGCATTAAAAATTGGGGCTTCAATGTATACATTATCTAAGGACTTCATTTAGCTTATAAAACATTCATTTTAGACTTAAATACTAAGTGTTTATTAGGCATTACACAAAGTTACGAATTTGACTACACATTTAAAGTCAACATTTTTCCTAACTTCACCTCTTGTTTTCCTTATTTTTATATGCCTAAACTCATCTAAACTCATGAAAATAATTCCTTCAACATGTCTATTACACATACCCTTCATTTTTCTTATGAAATATAAGTTTAAAATTGATTTTGGAGGTCTTTAGGGTAGGGTTTCCATTTCATCCGAATTTTCAACTTTCCATATCTAACAAAGTCCTTCCTTTTTCAATGTTCTTGCCATCTATATGTGGAGATATACTATCTACATCTCTATACATGAACAAGACTCATTTTTATGATCAAAAGCACATAAACAAAAATGAACCTATGATCATGCATGTACATAAAGTGGTGATGTCTAAACCTTAGATCTACTACATATGATGTATATAACATGATCTCATGGCATGAACAACAATATAAATACAAGGTCACTACTTTATATGCATGAACAACATGAAATCTTAACAAAATGCATTAAACACTAGATCCATGTCTTGTGATGGCTTGACATCCTTGTTCATGCATTTCCATCCCTAGCATGAGCATCATAGGGTTTTGATGAGGAAATACACAAGGTATACCTTTGCCATTACAAGAATAGGAAGAACAAGGCTACATACACATACCAATGGAGGATCTAAGTAGAAATGGAGGAGCTTGAAGTTGAAATGCAAGAGGGAGAGGGAGGGGGATGCTCGGCACAAAGGGAAGAAGGAAGAGAGGTTTTCTCTTTTTCAATTTTGAATGAGAAGAAAATGAAGAGAGAGAGAGAAAAATAAGTATATATATCAAGTGATTTAGGGTTTAGTTAATTAAAAATATAGCAAAATAATCAATGAGGGAAACAAAGGGGGGGGGGGCGCCGGCCAACATGTAGGGGGTGTGTGTGTGTGTTTAAAATTTGATTTTTTGTAATTTAGTAAATGAAAATGTAATAAATGTAATAATTATTTAAAAGACAAAATTTCTTGGAAAAGAAAATTGAAATGAGTAGTTGTAAGGATGTAAGAATAGGGTATGGGTAGTGTGTAGTGTAGGTTGTACTTGTGAATAGTAGACAAGACATCTACTTTACGGTTGTTCCGAAAACACGGGAAAAGCTATAACTGTAATCTTTATAGCTCGGAAAATTATGAAATTGATATTTTTGGGATCCTTATAAAATTACGGTTCAAATGAATATTCCGGAATATTTTTCTGAATCCGTGGCCCGGGGCACGCTTTTCCGTAATTGCGCTCGGGAAGGCCCGGAATTGAAAAATTCCCGAATTTAAAACTTTCAAGGGTTTGAAATGTACTTTGGAACAACAATTCAAATTCATTCACTCCAATTTATTTATTTTACTATGAAACCGAAGGAAAGCCGGATTTTGGGTTCCTAGGCTCCATTCACTAAACTCAATCTGATCGGATTAGGGTTTCGTCTCCAACTCCTGGGGTTTTCTAGCTACTGAGAATTCCCGGGGTTTACAGGTGTTCTTCATAGGTGAGGTTTTCTTTTAACCGTACTGGTTCCAACTCTATGATTCTGTTAGGATCTGGCACGTGCTTCTATAAAACCGATACATGAAATACATTATGGATTCCAAACAAATTAGGAGGTAAAGTGAGACGATAAGCAAGATCTTCTACTCTTTCAAGCACCTCAAAAGGTCCAATATATTGCGGGCTTAATTTTCCTTGCGCCCGGACTCTGCGAATACTCTTGATGGAGTTTACTTTCAAATATACATGGTCTCCAACCTTAAACTCAGGAGTACGTCGTTTCATATCTACTCAGCTTTTCTATCGATCTTGTGCTTCCTTCGTCTTTTATTGAAAGATTCGTACCTTGTCAATCGCATCTTGTACCAAGTCGGGTTCAATGTTCAACTTCTCTACATCATCCCAGAACAATCCGCCTATCGTACAATGCTTCGTATGGTGGCATTTGAATTGTTGAGTGGTAGCTGTTGTTGTAGGCAAATTCCACTAATGATAGGTATGCATCCCAACTATCCTTGAACTCTATTACACAAGCATGCAACATATCATCCAGAGTTTGTATTGTTCTTTCTAATTAACTATTTGTTTGAGGGGGATAGACAGTGCTAAAATGTAGCTTCGTTCCCAAACATCTTTGAAGCTTGTTCAAAATTTAGACACGAACCTTAGGTCTCGATCGTAGACTATTCCTACGGGCACTCCATGCAAGCGTACTATCTTTCTCATGTATATTCTGGCCAACTTATCCATGGAATACGTCATGTTGATTGGAAGGAAATGAGCTGTCTTCGTCAATCGGTCAATTACAACCCAAATGGCATCATATCCTGCAAATGTTTTTGGTTGTCCACATACAATGTCCATCGTAATTTGTTCCCATTTCCATTCGAGTATCAATAGAGGTTTCAAGAGTCTTCTTAGTCTTTGGTGTTCCACTTTTACTTATTGGCATGTCGGACATTTCATCACGAAATCAGCTATGTCTCTTTTCATACCGTTCCACCAATAGTGGCTTTTTAGATCTTGATACATCTTAGTTCCTCTTGGGTGCATTGTATATCCCGAATGATGTGCTTCACTCATGATTTCTTTCCTCGTTTCATCATCACCTAGAACTCATAATCTCCCTTTCATTCTCATAACCTCATCTTCATCTATTGTGAAATTCATATACTTTCCTTCTTGTACCTCTCCTTTAATCTTTTGAATCACCTCATCATACCATTAGGCTTCCTTAATCCTTTCTACTAAGGTTGGTTCCATGACTAGGCTAGCGATCTCTACTTCTACATTTTGCCCTATGAATTTGATACTCATTTTCTCGAATTCCCTTACTAGCTCCTTCTTATCAGTGAGTAAGGTAGCTACTTCTCTATGGTTTTTCCTGCTTAGGGCATCCGCGACAGCATTTACTCTTCCTGGACAATAGTTTATTCCAAGGTCATAATCCTTGATAAGTTCTAGCCATCTTTGTTGCCGCATATTCAACTCCTTTTGTATGAATAAATACTTGATACTCTTATGATCGTGTGTAGATCTCGCACCTTTGCCCATATAGGTAATGTCTCCATAACTTAAGTGTGAACACAACGGCGGCTAGTTCCAGGTCATAGGTGGGGTAATTTTGCTCATGAGGCCTGAGTTGTTGTGAGGCATACGTGATCACCTTTCCATCTTACATCAACACACACTTGGGGCCATTTCTGGAGGCATCGCTGTGTACCGCATAAGGTTTCTCGAGGTCCGGTAACACCAAAATTGGGGCGGAGACAAGTCTTTTCTTGAGTTCTTGAAAATCTTGTTCTCTTTTATCAGTCCAAATGAACTTTTCATCCTTCTGAGTCAACTGTGTTAGGGGTTTGGCTATGGTAGAAAAGTTCTTCACAAACTTCCTATAATATCCAGCCAATCCAAGAAAACTTCTCACTTTAGTGACGGTTTTAGGTTATCTCCAGTCCATTACTGCTTTGATTTTCTCGAGGTCCACCGATATACCTTCTCCAGATATGACATGCCCTAGGAAAGATATCCTATCTAACCAGAATTAACACTTAGACAGCTTGGCATACAACTTATGCTCACGTAAAGTCTGTAATGCCATTCTCAAGTGTTCTTCATGCTGTTCTTGTGTCTTGGAGTAAATCAGAATATTGTTTATAAAGACTATCATGCACTTATCCATCAAGAGTTTGTACACCTGGTTCATGAGATCCATAAAGGCTGTTGGTGCATTGGTTAAACCAAAGGGCATTACCAGAAACTCGTAATGTCCATAGTGGGTTCGAAAAGCCGTCTTAGGTACATCCTCTAGCTTGATCCTTAACTAGTGATATCCTGACCGTAGATCAATTCATGAGAAGACACTAGCTCTTTGAAGCAGGTAAAAAAGGTCATCTATCCTTGGAAGTGGATACTTATTCTTGATAGTGACCTTATTGAGTTCTCAATTGCACAGGCACATAGAACCATCCTTCTTTTTTACAAACAAAATTGGCGCTTGCTAGGGTGATACACTTGGTCTAATGAAACCTTGGTTTAGCAAGTCTTGCAATTGAGTTTTCAGCTCCTTTAGCTCGACTGGTGCCATTCGATAGGGTGCTTTTGATATTGGCTCCATGTTCACCATTAGGTCAATTTCAAAATCGATTTCCCTCTTAGGTGGTAATCCAGGTAATCCATCAGGAAATACATCCGAAAATTCCTTAATCAGGGTATAGTTTCCAACTCAGGTTTCTCTCCTTCTTTCTCCTTTATGTCTATGTTACTCAAGTTGATCTCTTCATCATCCATTAATAACTCAAATGAGTTTAACCTTACTATGGATTCTCTCTTAAATACTATCTCACTTCCGTCTTGATTCTTAAATTCCACTTCTTTTCATCTATAGTCTACTAAAGCTTTAACGGACGTTAACCAACTCATTCCTAAGATCACCTCATATTTACTCAATTCCAATATTATCAGGTCACACTTAGTGTAGCATCCTTGTATCTCCATGGGACAACCCTTAAGCATTTCCTTTGTTGACACAATGCTTCCGGTAGGGGTCTTAACTCGAAAACTAGTAGCGATGGTATCTATGGGTAAGCCGGTTTATTTAGCCAAACTAGCGGTGATAAAGGAATGTGTAGCTCCAGTGTCAAACAGGGCATAAGCGGTTTAACTAGCTACGCGTATGTAACCTGCACTCGAATTTTTATACTAATCATGAATCTTGTATACTTAAACTATGTACTTGCATAGAACCTTATACCTTTTAGGTTGAGAATTGAATGCATGATACTTAAGAACTTGCAACATATAGGAAAAGGAGTTTCTGATTCTAACCTGTTACTAGACCAAAGTCAGGGTCACAATCTCTATCCAAGGCTGCTACTTCAACTTCTTCATCGTCTGATTCCTCACACACCTATTGCCCTTCCAAGTTGTAGATCCACATTCCATGGACAGCTTCTCCAGAATGGCTTGGGTTGTTTCCTCCATTCCCACTTTTTGTCGATGTAGCTCGTCCAGTTGTACTAAGGGGCTTAGCTAAGGCATTCTTCCTTTGTGGGCATTCATTGGCAAAGTGCCCAATTTGCTTGCATACGAAGCAGATGGTGGAAGCATTCTTCAAGTAATCATTAATCTTATGGCTAGGGTCTCCATAACATTTGTGTTGGAGCAGGGGGCATCTCTTTAGGTAATGCTCTTCTTTACACTTCCAGCATGATACCTTAACCTTTAATGCTTCCCTTTTGCCACTAGTATTTCCTTTATAGTTGCTGAAGGATTTAAACTTCTTGTTTTGGAAGCTAGGACCATAACTGTCCTGAGTCCTCTTCCCAAACACAAAGGTTCTCTTCTCTAACCCTTTACTCTTTCTCTTCTTAGCTCCTTTTATAATGCAAGCTCTTTCGACCAATTCACGAAGGATCCTTAAATCTAATTCTTCCAATCGCATCCTTAGGTCCTCATCCAGACCACTAAGAAAGACTTGCCTTTTTAACTCTTAGTTGTGTTTAAAGGATTCCGGTGCGTATTGGAGTAAGCGACTGAACTCGGTCTCATATTGTTCAATAGTTCTTCCTTTTTAGGATATATGAAGGAAGTCCCTACTGTACTATACTGCACTCTCAAACTTTTAAGAAAATAATTTTCCAAGAATTCTCTTCTGAAGGTTGCCCAAGTCACAGGTGGTAGTAACTCTCTACTCTTTGATTCCCACCACACTTTTGCATTAAATCTCAACATATAAGTGCCACAGTCCAAGCGGAGGTGATGAGGTACTTTGTAAGCAGCGAATGATCTTTCTATTTCCATTAACCAGTCTTCTGCTTCATCAAGATTTCCAAAACCCTCATCAAAGTATCGATTACTTTTGATGAAATCTGGTATGGAACTTCGATAAGGTCGAGGTGGCGATGGTACTAACAAGGGGGCAGTTTGGGATTCAGCTTTCGGTAGTGGCACATTCTGCACGTATTGCATGAAGTTGTTGACCAATCCTGTTAATTGGTTAATAGCTGTCCAAACATCGCCTTGTTGATTTGCTGGGGCCACTGGTTAGCTTACTTGTGATTTTCTGGCTCAACTAGAGGTTTATTGGATGCATGACGTTCTTGTCTCCTACTTCTCCTATTTCATCTGTTAATTAATCTTAGTTTTAGACCTCTTAAATCTTTGCAAGGGAAAAAGATTGGAAATACCGGAAATTTATACTGGGAAAATTTTCAAGGTAATTAAATAAAAAATCATTAAACCAAACACAAGAAACTTTTCATTACTTAATCAAAAGAGGGTGATAACCCTTACATAACCTAAGAGGGTTAAAACCAACTCAGCCAAAGAAAGTACATAAAAATAGGAAATAATAATTAAAAAAATATTCATTAAACACAAAAGATTCATGCATTATAGATAAGGATATGTTTATCCTAATTCTAGCAAAAAGGCCGTTGGACTCATCGGGAGGTGCTTAATTCCTTCTCTATTTCCTTCTTCAACCTTCCTTCTTCATGCTGATGGTGCAGGATTCATTCTTTGACTGGTGGAACCCTTGTGTCTTTTGATAAATTTTTACAGATATTGGCTTACGATCATTCTCTTTCCATTGTATATTGATATAATTTCAGCCTAAGATGGCCATCTATCCTCTTGCACAGGATTTCTATTTCCTTAGGTGAGGTCATTAGTCTTTCCTGATTTCTTTGATTCTCTCCTTCTGATGCAACTGCTGCTGTGGTAGGAGTTTGGGATCTACTCTAAGGATTTACTTGTTCATAGTCATTCCCTCGGCGTTGATTATTTTCTCCTTCCTTTCTTTAGAGTTGGAGATCATCACAGGATTGTTTCTTGCAATCGTCTCCACAGAGACATCTTGGCTCAACCTACGAGGGGGTACCGAGCTGGGAACTAAGGAATTGTCATCCCAAAGAGATGCAGATGGAGCTTCCTTAGGTTCTAGGTCCTTGTCTTGGTCTTCTTCGGGATCTTCTTCGGTTTCTCCATTTCCTCATTCTCATGGGCATTTCCCATAATGAAGTCCTCGTCCGGGATTACATCTAGTTGCATTCTGATTGAATTTGGTGGTTAAGTGCTGCATTCCAATAGCATTGGGATGATACACTTATAGGCGGCATACAGTAGAAATGTTCCTCTGCGTTAACTTTCAGCTAGTTGTTTTGGTCCGCTAGCTCATCATGCGCATATATGTAAAGGGGTTCTAACTCGTTCTGTCATGCCCCATAGGGTACCTTAAATGTAACAGTTCGCCACATGCCATATAAGACCCACGAATTACTACCTTAGCCTTTGGGAGTCTTGTGTAGATGTAAGGCATCCCCTTACGATAATAGAATACTTGAACCGATGGAGATAAAGAGTTTAAATCGACATTCAATAGCATTAGAATATAAATCAAAACACATATAAATAGTTACAAAGACTAAGGGGTATTCCCCCTCAAAAGAATATTGTTGAGAGGTCTATTACAATCATCTAGAGTTTTTCGGTTTCCAGCGGAAGTCTAAACAGAAATGAATATAACTTCTAAAGGAAACGCCTAACTGCTGTACCTAAGCCGTAGGGTGCCTCTGTCTAAGCCAGATAAACGAATGCTATAACAAATAGAAACTATAGGGACGTAAGCTACACTAGCTTAGTGAATGAGAACTTCTGAGACTACATTCATAACACATCATACAAGCAAGTGATAAATTAGGCAAGTGATATGCATTAAACATATGGCTAGCCGAAAATCATATGTGAATGGAATTTCACCCTCCATTCCGAGTTAGCAGATTAACGAATACTACGGTACTACTAAAATATGCCGTTTTTGGTCACGGTCAACCAACTCATTATTTTATTTACGGATCACGACTAACGAACTTATTATTTCGTTTACGGATCACGATTAACTAACTTTTACTCCGTTTTTGGATCACGATCAACCAACCAATGCTAATGCTCCATCCCCATTTGTGATATGAATGAGTCCATATTACTTATCAATTCCAAATTGTCACTTATGCCAATTCCTTAGGTGATCAATCAATAATTGCAAACAATCAGTCCTAATTCATCTATACAACCATTAGTTAATCACTCGGCCTCGATATTCTTATTTCAATTTCTCAAATCATTAGCAAACATACGTAATTCCCATTTATCCCCACCATACATATCCATTTATCTTTGCCTAAAATCTAATGCAACTATCATTACAATCACATACAATAAATGAAATTGGGAAGAAATACTCACTCAGCCATTGGAACACCGGTCCTCTAGTAGTAATAGTCCGATGGAAGGGAATCATCAATCTCGGGGTCACCTAAAAAGGAAGAAATACCCTAATGAGTATTTCATCACTTAACTAATCCAAACTATTAAACAAAACTGTCATTTTTTTAATTCTCGTCATTTGCGGAAGTCCGGACTTAAAACGGCCGTAACTTGGTCATTTTAACTCAGAATTTCGAAAATTATATATCTATTTCTATCTACTTCGAAAGATCTATCTAATTCTAATATTATTTCCAAGTTTTGAAAATGTTTAGGTCTCGAAATATTCTGATCAGTTCTGATCAGTAGCGAAATCCAATTCCAAAAAATAGTTTTGTGAATGTCTGTAATGTTTCTACTATATAGATCAACTATACATGCAATTTTGGTGATTTCCTATCATGAATGGCATGTTATGAGCTTGATGTATGCATTCTCTTGACGATATTTACTAAAAGAAAATTTTAGAAACTCTTTATTTTGTAAGACTCCATGAATACTGATAAATCAAAATTATTCCTATTTATGAACGCCAAAATGGACTATTATTGGTCATTGTATTGATAAATATTATGAATTTGGCACTTAAAAATGTTAATTTATGTTTTCGGGCGTTTAAAGGAGTTATTTTATGGAAATAAAGCAAATGGGGTCAAAAATGCAAAGTTTGGACCAAAAAATAGTTAACACAACAAAGACAAGCCATGTCCCAATCATGTCACTTTCCACTATAAAGAAATTCGCCAGACATGCTCAAGTGACACGACTTGTCCGTAAACACGTCAATTTGACTGTGAGTTACTTTTTGAGAAACGACTTGTTTAATGAATAGTAACCCCCTATTTATTAAAATAACGTTCATTAGGCATTAAAAGGGGTGTTACTTTGGAAAGCCAAAAGACCCATAACTCCCATAGCTTCCCATTTCCTCCATAATGAGTATTCAATTCCATTTATGTGAGACTTTGGAAAGCCAAAAGACTCATAACTCCCGTAATTTCCCATTTCCTCCATAATGAGCATTCAATGTCATTTATGTGAGATTCATTATAAATTGAAGATGGAGGAAGAATCAACAACAAGAAAAGCAAGAGGGAGCAAATATAGAATTCATATTAGAGTTCTTCAGAATTCCAATAACAAGTCAAGATTATCACGGATTGAAGATCTGAAATTGTTGAGCTTTATTCTTTTCGGGTAGTATCATGATTTTGTTTTGAATTTCATGTATTATCCTTAGACACTATGGAAGAGTGAAATTACAAATCTGGATTTTGTTGAACTCCATGTTTATCATGCGATGAGGCTTTGAGCCTAATTAAAGATTGAAGTTCTTTTGTTCAATTGCATGCTTTTAACCGTATCTTAAGTTTGTTTGTCCGGAAATACAGATTTATGTGTGAATTTCATTTAAGTTAATTGAAAGATTACATTTATGATTTGATCTATGCAATTGAAAAGATTTGTTTGTAATTCTAGACAAAGAATAGCAAGAATCTTCTATTATGAAAATGAGTTCATGTTATTAATGCAAATTCGGGTTGCTATTGATTGAGGAGACATCCTAATTTATTAATCTAGGTTTAGATAATTTGTTAGATTCGAAAGAATTAACAATTTGCTTAAGGAACTCTATAGCTTTAGAACTAAATCTTAATTATCTAGTATGAGTTGCCAAGTATTCACATGATAAATTGGAGGTAAGACAAAACCTTGATCATTTGTTCTTATTGAATCTTGCTTGTTTGTTATTGGATCTGTGTTAATATTGTTCAAAGTAATTTAGATAAAATAGTAAATCATCAAAATTGTCGGTTACATAGTAGAGAAATGGTAATACTAGTACTTGATATCCAGATCCTAGAGGACGACACCCGTATTAATTTTATTCTGCAATTGATAAGTACACTGCCTGTTGCCTTTATAGTGAATTAAGAACGAGCCTTTATAAATTTAAAACTACGATTTAAGGCAACTATCAAATACTTACTCTTCAAAAGACTAGTTTCATGACTTTGATCATTCTCTTTTGTTTCGAATTAGTTCTTAGGAAAATCTAGTTATCCTTGCTAAAATTGCGTCTTTATTATATCTATTCCTTAAGGCCTTCATTTCTTCATAAAAATCCTCATTTTATACTTTGTAAACATGTTTTCAAATAGAGGCTATTCCCAAATTAGAATTTTGTAAAATTAGTTTTTTAGTGATTTCGTTAAGAAAAAATTGTTTAATACTTTACAATTTCAAGCGCCATTTATTCTATCCCTAAGGACTACATTTCTTTAATAAAACTTCTATTTTGAGTTTAGAAAATAAGCGTTTCATGCCATTACTCCTTAATTACGAACTTCTTAAAATGACAAGCAACTCAAAAAAATATCCTACTTTATTTTTTTTTTACTCCTTGTTTTACATATTTTTCTTAGCAAACCCCATCTCAACTTATAAAAAACATCACTTGATGATGTCTATTATCTATACTATTCATTTTTCATATAAAACACAAGTTTTGGAGTTGATAAAAGTGTTTTTAAGGCATGGTCTTGAAACCATCCACATTTACATTTGATCATTTCAAATAAATAATTTTCCTTTATGAGTTTCTTGTCTCATCTACATAAAGATCTACTACTACTATATTTATATACACAAGACAAAGGTCTTTATGATCATTAATGCATCAAAACACAAAATATCCATGAGAGCTCGAATGTCAAGTATAATATGAGCATTTAAATGCTAGATCTACCACTTAGGATGCATGAAATGGAGTTTGAAAACATGAAAATAAATTTTTGTGCAAGATCTTTACTATACTCTACTACTAAATGCATGAACATGAAGATCATCATATAAAAACACATTCAAATACAAGATCTACTCTTGTGATGGCTTGATATTCATGTAGTAGTATTTTCTTGTCCCTAGCAAGAGCTCATGAGGACTTAAAGAAGAAAATACTCATGAATGGTCTTGCCATTACAAGGTTTAATGGTAAAAAGGTAAAGATTTATCACCTAAAGCTTGGAACAAGAGGAGAATGAAGAAGAAAAAATAAATTTGTGTGAGTGTGTGTGTTATGGGGGTCTCAGCACAACAAGGAGAAGAGGGAGTGATTGAGAGAGTTTTACTTGAGTGAAAAAAATGAAAGAGTAAAAATGAGGAGAGAGAGTATAAAGAGGTATATATAGAGGATTAAATTAGGGTAATGGTTTAAATAAATTGAATAAAAAAAATACACAAATGTGGGCAAAGGAGGAGGAGGGGGAGTGGTTTGCATCAGTTTGCAAAGGAAGAGAGGGATAGGGTTTGAATTTGTTTTGTTTTATTTAATTTGTGTAATAATAAGTCTTAAAATGTAATAATTTCTTAAGAGACAAATTATCTTAGAAAAGAAAATATAATTGAGTGTTTTGTAAGGATGTAAGAGTAGGGTGTGGCTTGTGAGTATAGTAGGTTGTACTTGAGAATAGTAGTGAATAGTAATCAAGACAATTACTTTACTAGTAGTAAAGAAAATACAAGAAAAAAGCTATATCTGTATTTTTCATAAACCGAAAAATTATAAAATACATATTTTTGAAATCCTTATTAAATTTCGGTTCTAAAGAGTACTCCAGAATATTTTTGGAATTTTGAGTCTTGAGGCCCGCTTTTTTGTAATGGATCTCGAGAAGGCCTAGTGCAATATACAGAAAAATATTTTTATAAAGAAGGGCAAAGGAATGTCATTTGTTAATTAAGGAGAAGGAAATTTTGGTCATTCCTAATAAATGAGATATATAATAATCATCCCTCACATTGATGATGGTCAACAAATCCTTAAAAGTAGTAAATCTTCAATAAATTATGATAAAGGGAAAAAGTTGTCATATGTTGAAAAATAATAGGGTTTTATGGTCCACAATAGTATTAACTTGATGGTTTTTTTCTATGACCTAGAGATGTTTGAAGAATAGCTTTTGACAAAGGAAAACTGGTCTCTAGGCCGCCGACCTATATGTGAAAGCCATCAGCATAAAGCTCTCGAACTTCTATGAAATTTATGAAAGCCGGCGAGAAAGCTGTCAGTGCAAAGACATAGGCTGTCGACGTAAGTGCCAGCCTTTCCTATCTGAAGTGTTTCCTATACAAGAGATCCTAGGGTTCATGTTTTTCATTTGTAACCTCCTTCCTTCGACCATAAAGAGAGAGAATTGAGAGTTTTTTAGTGTTTTGAAGAACAAAATCAAAGGAGATCAGATTTGGATCAAGAGTAAGTAATCTTAACTTTATCTATCAAGATTCTTCGTGTAACGTTTCATTTCCTTAGGATTTTGATTGGATTTTGAAGGGATTTTTCTGGGAAACCCTAGTTTTGATCAAGATCCAATCTTTCGAGAAAACAAACAAGGATTAAGATTCAAATCAAGTAAGTATATTATCTCAATCATAGATTTAAAATAAAGAGAATGATTTTGTGATTTGGGGTTTTATCTGTTTATGATTGGGTTTTGAAAAGATCCTATCATTTGGCGAATTATTAGGAATTGGGATCAATCAAAGTAAGTTTCATCCTCTTTATCTTAGAATTAATAAATGATTTATGATGATAATGGATTGTCTAAAATTGTTAACTTATAAATTAGGGTTTTGACAAGAAAAGTTGTTCTTGCTGGATTTTGTGGAAGTCAACCAAAGAAGAAGTTCAGATTTGGTGTTTCTCATATCAAGTTAGGGTTTTTGGAGATTTTGATAAGTTAGGGTTTGAATGGGTTGAGGATTTACATATTTATGTTTCTGTAATATTTTGTATGTCAGGAGATTTGGAGATTTTGTGTTGTTTTTCATAAGTGATTTGTGGATTTAGAGAGATTATTCCTGGAATTGGAAAAGGTACGACCAATCCCTACTTGTTGTTTTTGCTTGTAAGATTAGTATTGCTTGATTGGTTGTAGGGATAGAACTTTATAATAAACTTAATTCTATTCGGCTTAATAATTATTTGCTTGGTTGTGTTTAGCTTTGACCAGTAAAGACTTGGCAAACAGTGATACTGATGAGATACCTTGATGATATATGTATGAGGTTGTCCCGAATGGACTCGTGCATAGAGATGATTCCGGTAGAATTAGGGGGAAATGGGGATATTTGGGGAGCACCCACTCATCCATATATGTATATAATTACCTTATTTTCAAAGAGTTGGTTGTTTTTAAAGAGGAGTCTAAGTTACTTCGAGTTTGGGACTAGAGTATACTAATAAACCAAATTTATTCCTAATTTATGAGTGCTAAAATATATTTTAATGGTCATTTTATTTTTAAAAATTAAGAATTTAGCACTTAAAATTATTAATTTTAGCTTTCAAGTCTTTAAAGGAGATATTTTACAAAAAGAAAGCAAAACGGGTCAAGAATGCAGTGATAGAAGACAAAAAGTGATCAAAATAACAAAGACAGGCCGTGTCTTTCCACCCTGTCAACCTGGAAAAGACATTCAAAAAGACACGACCTGTCTTTCAACCCTGTCTTTTTGTAAAGTTAAGATCAGTGAAAGACACTAAAAAAGACACGACCTGTCTTTTGACCCTGTCTTTTTGATAGATTTTTATTTTATAAAGACACAATCTTTAATTGAATAGTAACCCTTTATTTATTAAAAACACAATTGTTGGGCAACAAAAAGGTGTTATTTGGGAAGCCAAGAGACCTGTATCTTCATGAACTCTCACAATCTTTCCACCTCCAACTTCCATTATTAATTGAATAGCAACCCTTTATTTATTAAAGACACAATTATTGGCCATCAAAAAGGTGTTATTTAGGAAGCCAAGAAACTCATATCTTCATGAACTCTCACAACCTTTCCACCTCCAACTTCCATTATAAATTGAAGAGGAAAAGGAGAAAGAAGAAAAAAGAGAGATATATACCAGACAACAAAATACAATATAAGACAAGAGAGAAAGAGAAACTGAAGGAGGCAAGACATAAGCTTTGAAGATCCATCAACAACAACAAGTCAATATTATCTTAAATTGAAGATTTACAAATTTGAACTTCAAGTTTCTAGGGTGATATCATGATTTTTATTTCTTGTTTTGAATTTCATGTATTATCATTAAATACTATGCAAGAGTGAATTCTTGGATCTGGGTTTTGTTGAAATCTAATTTTATTATGTGATGAGGTCTGTTCTTAATGAAATATTGAAGTTTCTTTTGTTCAATTACATGTTCTTTAATTGTTCTTAATTTTGTATGTTCGGAATACAATTTTACGTTTGATTTTCATTTAAGTTAATCAAAAGGTTACTTTCATGAATAGATCTATGTAATTGATGAGATTTGTTTGTAATTCTAGACATAAAACAGCAAGAATATTTTGTGTATGATAATTCAAATGGGGTTCATGATCTTCATGCGGGTTTAGGTTGCTATTGATTGAGGAGACATCCTAACTGATTAACCTAGGTTTTTATAAATTGATAGATTCCAAAGAATTATCTTTTTGCTTAAGGAACTCTGCAGCTTAAGAACTCAATCCTAAATATCTTATTTGAAGTGCCAAGGATTCTCACGATAATTTAGATGTAAAACAAAACCTGGTCATTGGTTTTAATTGAATCTTGCTTGTTGTTGGGATCTCTATTTACCTTGTCTCCACATAATTTAGATTAGTTAATAGTATAATAGTATAAAATCATTTAAATTTGTTTAGTTAGATAGTGGAATTGAAGTTATTACTAGTACTTGCATATTCCCTAAGGACGATCCCGATTTAATTTCTATATTACACGATAGGTACATTGCCTTTGTGTGGATCTAAAATTAATAGGACTTATAAATTATAAACTTGGTGATCTCATATAGTCATATACATAATTCTGAACTCTGTTGATTTGCTGACTATAAAAAGATAACAAACTGATTGCTTGCATTAGACTAAGTGCATTTGATATATATACCTGTTGCGTGTGCATTTGTATTTGCTTTAAAGGATTGGAGTTATCGTACTGGGCTTCGCAGCTCACATTTTAAAATTCCAAATATAGGTGATGAAGACATTGTATATGATCTTTTGAGTTATGATCTGATCTTTGATTAGGGAGATGGAGATAGTAGACCTGACTACCCGCTGAGAGTTAGATTTGTAGTTTACAAGTTCATGGAAGCAGAGAAGTGTTTAGATATATTGAAGACCTAGAAATTATCTGTCTATGTTTTATGTAAAGACTTTAGGATTTTATGTTGTAGGAAGTTCTAGGTTGTAAAGAAGGTTTGCATGTGAATTGGTGGTTTCGTTTAGTTGGCTTGGTATTGCCAACTTGTATGATTGTTTTAAATCAGAAGTTTATTTAAAAGCTATGTTCTAGGTTATACAAGTTGTGTTAAGTACCCTATGAGATACCTTATGTGTGTTTACAAGTGATATTTGAATAATTTATGGATATTAGAGCCTTAGTGTGTTCTATTCAAGAGAGGACACATGGTGGGTTGTAATGCCTTATTTTAGGGTGTTACACCCAGAATAGAAAATCTTTCGAAATCAGATCTTTTTATAGTTTGAAATATACTTTAGAACAATATTCCAGATAAAAATTATTTTACAAAAGTTCCTTAGTTTAAAATCGAAGGAAAGCTGGATCCAGGGTTCTTAGGTTTCTCTCCCAAGCTTAAGCTAATCCAGTTTAGGGTTTTGGTTTCCGATTCTCAAAGTCTACTTGGTTACTAAGAAAACTAAGGTTTACAACCTACCCTATTCGAAAGTCTGGGATCCTTCGGGTTCCTTCATTCTTTAAGATAAAGGTCATTTCTTGCAGCATAGTTTCCTTATACATAAAGATCATCATCCTTTCAACTACATAAATTACTTCCACATCACTGCACCATTGTCCCCTAAGGGCATAAAATCTCAGCTCTTTAGGCTGATTTCTCCATAGGGAATATTTCAAACCCTTTTTCCATAGTTTAAACATTTCCCTAGCAGTTCGGGGCCTTCCTATAAGTGCGAATTCCTAGCATAGGATTCTCAACCTAAGACGATAGGTCACAAAAGTCTCATCTGGGTCCTTAAGGAAATTTCGAGCTTTTTCCTTTACTCTAGGAAGGGTTAACTATCCAATAGAACAAAAATATGATCAGATCTTAAGCTCAGGTTCTAGCTTCTTATTATTTATCTTAACGTCTATTTCTACTATCTTTTATCCTAAACCTTGCGCTTTGATACCAACTTAAACTATCATACCCTAGAGGGTACCCTAAACGTGGCATTCTGCCGCACATAATATTAAAGCTAATGAATGACAACCTTAGTCACGCAAAAACTTCGATATCATGTGTAAGGCGTGCTTCCAAGATAGTAGGAGACTCAAAGGGGTATTATGTTTAAGTAGATAATAAAAGCATGCAAAAACTTATAAAGGTAAACATGTAATAATCATTAAGATAAAAGTTTCTTACAACTTCTTAAGGGCATTCGCCCATTCTTAAAGCCTTACTCAAACTAAGCCATCTTCAAAACATACATGAATATAACATAAGTCTACTATAGAGATTTTTCTTAGAAGTCTACATCCAAAACTAAATATATAAACTTCTTCCAAAAACTCCTAGTAGCTTTGGCTCATACCTGACAAAAGGGGCTCCATAGTGCCAACCACAAGTAATCAAACTATAACAGAAAGCTATAGAGGTATAAGCAAATCTAGCTTAGTGAAATAACTCCCATCTTCAAAACATTTCCATAAAACATATAAGTATTTTAGACAATCATATGGGAATGCATCAATCACACGAGCAAACAAAATACACATGATTAACTGGAAACCATGTGTAGCATGGATTTTACACCCTCCATGTCGGAGGTTGGGTGGTTACCGGCCCATAGGACCATCAATAGTTGTAGACTTATCGGCTCCTACTTGCCCTGTAGACTTTATGGCTCCTACTAGCCCATGTAGACTTTCCGGCTCCTACTAGCCCATGTAGACTTTCCGGCTCCTACTAGCCACCACTACAACTCCTCGTTTCCCTACATGAAGAATAGTAGTAAAAAATAAATGTGACTCACAATATGTTATGCATGAATCATTTTTAATATTAGTTTATTCAATTATTGTCAAGTTCAAGTTAAAGGTGACCAAAACAATATTCATATACCATTGTAAGAAAACATAAGTTATTCATCAATTCCTCTTTCGATATACTTAGCTTTTATTCAACAACCACATCATTCAATCATGAATCCAAACCACACAACATTTATTCATTTATCTTTTTCCTTACTCTCTAGTGCTACTACTTATAAGCACAATCAAGGAAATGTAATTAGTAAGGGATTAACTCACTCCATGATGATCACTCCTAGTCGAAATAATCTTCCAAGAAGGCGATATCAATTTTTCCTTTGCCTATAGAAAATGAAATACCCAAAATGAGTTTTTCATAGAATTTCTACTTTAAAAAAATTCTAAGTCTATCTTTAATTTGCAGTAATATCATATTGAAGGAAGTTCCAACTTGAAATGGCTATAACTTGCTCATTTTAACTCGGAATTTCCAATATTATATGTCGTTCTCTACCTACTCGAAAAGATCTATCCATTTCTAAGGTTACTTATACTATAAAAGGTCATTTGGGTCTCGGATTAGAGGGGTACATATCTAACACGAAAATTCCTTCCTTGGAAAACAATATTTTCTAATCCTTCCTTTACTAAGACTTGTTTAAGGAAAACTCAAATATGTATATTTTCGAAAAGAATTCTTTATGTATATAAATAAACTCATAATTTATGCATGAAGCTATAGGTGTTGTCTTATTTAATTTATTTTCTCAAAACAACCTTTTCTAGTGTTTTGGAAAATTTTGATTTGTTAGACTTTACTTTATGTGGGTGGAGTAACTTATAAATTTTTGGATCATCAAAATCTAATATAATATATTTTGATTCTTTAGTTTATCAAAAGTGAGTTGAAAATAAAGTTTAGTCTTTTGAGGTTATCTACAAAATTTATTCCTAGGAATTGAAAAATAGAGTTTCCAAAAGTTTATTTTAGTAGTACTTGATAAGTTTATTCTTTGAAAATTCATTTTCATTTTCCTTGTAAGTTGATTTCTTGAAAACTTATTTAGCTCTTGGTTTAGAAAGTTGGTAAAAATAGTACCAAGTTATTATCTATATATCAAGACTTCTTTTGTTATTTGAAAAGGAAATATTTTTAGACTTTGAAGAAACTTCTTTTATTAATAGTTTGAAATTTCATGATGAGTTTACATAAACTTTTAAAAGAGATTTATTTGAAAATATTTTTCTAAGTCTTTGTAAAACATTGATAAAATTTTATTCTTTTATCAAAAAGATTCATTTTTATTTGGACAATAATGTAAAATACAGAAATAAAGATGAAAATATAATGAATTATGAATCATAAGATGATATAGGATGAGTTTAAGGTCAAAACAAGTAAGTTGTAATGGTTTAAGTTTGATTGTAGAATGAATATTAAAGTTCGGATTTCTGCAATTTTGACAGATTGTACACCGCCTCCTGGAGAATCTACGCCGCTGGCATAGAGACGGCGTAGGAAGGGAACAGTTTCGTTTTTCTTAACGCTGGGTGGAACGCCGCTGGTGTACACTAGGGTTTCTCTTAACAACGCCTAGGGATGCCGCCGGCGTAGGGCATGGATTTGTCGGCTGATGTGGCAGGATTGAAGATCTGGGAATTCAAAGCCCCAATGAATGCTGCCAACATAGGGTGTACGCCAGCAAGATTTAAACGTACGCCACTGGCGTAAGGCCGGCATATGACCAAATTTCTATAAATATGAGACACAAAAAAACAGTTTCAACAGATTTTCTTTTATCATTTTCTTCTTGCATTAAGGGGGGTTTTGGAGTGTTCTTGGAGATCTAGGCTTGGAGAATCATCTGGAAGGTGTTTTTGATCTAAAGTAAGTGATTTTAACCTTCTCTTATGGATTGCATACGAAATTGTATAAGTTTTCTTAGGGTTGGGTTGGATTTTGCATGAAGGTTCTTATGAGGAAACCCTAGCACATGTGAGATCTGTGAATTGGTGAATGTAAGTCAGGTTTTAGCGATTCAAAACAGTAAGTTTATCTCCTTTATGGTGGATTCAAATAAAATACGGGTTAAACAATCCTTATACATTCTTATTGTTGTGCATATTAGGTTTTTGGGTGAAATAATTGGTGTTTGTGGAGTTTGATCGGAATAGACAGTGCAAATAACGGAGATTTCTTTTCAGGTTAGGGTTTTTGGAGAATTCATGTTTGTTAGGGTATTTTGATAATGCGATCATATCTGTTGATGTATATATATATATATATGTTGTAACAGGACATTTGGAGTTTGTAGAATTGTTGTTGGTGTGGATATAGGAGTTTGTGGAGTTCGGGTTGTCTTTGTTGTTGTTGGTATCAGATTTTGAGGATTTGATTTATATTCCTAAAATTTAGAAAGGTACGACCAATCCTTGCTTGCTATTTTTGCTTGTAAGTTTAGTATTGACTGAATGCTTATAGGAACAGAATTTCTTAATAAACATAATCATTATTTGGATTAATAATTGTATGGTTGATTGTACTTGGCTTTGACTAGTAAAGATTTGGCAGACAGTGATACTGGCGAGGCACCCTGATGATCTTGGTGTGAGGTTATCCCTAGTGGACTCGTGCCTTGATATGATTCCGATAGAATTAGGTGTTTTGGATTCGGGGTGTTTGGGGAGTACCCACTCATCCATATATATATGATTATTATTTTCAAAGAGTTGTATAATTTTTAATGGGGTCTAAGTAACTCCGAGTTCAAGATTAGAGTATACCTAATACTGGACTGTGTTGTTTTGTTGACCTAAGAAAGACAATAATATGACTATTTGCATTAGTTTAAGTTTCATGAATTACTTGTCAATTGTATGTGCATATGCATTTGTTTTTGGATTGGAGTTACAATACTGGGCGTCACTGCTCATTCTTTTAAATTTCAGGTATAGGTGAAGATGATATAGTGTATGTGTCATGCCCCAAAGGGTATCCTAAACGTGGCAGTCCACCACATATAATATCAAGGCTTAAGAATGACAACCTTAGTCATGCGAAAGCCTTAGTATTACATGTAAGGCGTCTAGCACGGTAATAGGAGACGCTTTTGGGAAGTATAGTTTAAGCAAGTAAAAATGAACATACAAGAATCCAAAAATAAAATATATTATAGCATTAAAAATCAAAGGTCTATTACATGATTTCTTAGGGGCATACCCCTACTAATCTCAAGGATCATGATAGTCTTTACAATATCCAAATACTACATTAAAGATTTCACAGGAATTCTAATCTAAGTCTTCAAGTAGATTTCCTCCAAAAGCTTCAATGGAAAACTTATACGGATATGGAGAGGCCCCGGGCACAATAATAGGTGTTCTTGAGAATACAAATACCTATAGGGGTGTAAGTTTAAGAGCTTAGTGAGTAAATCCCAAAAATTCATACTCAAAGTAAATTATCAACCAAGTTTATTAGTCAAACAAATGAGATACAACAACCGCGTGAGCATACAAGACATATGACTTTCCGGAAATCATATGTTGAATGAATTACACCCTTCATTCGGGGTTGGATATTCAGGCCAATTACAGCCACAACTTTTTTAAACACTTTTATAGATCTTACCGGCTCCTATATGCCATCAAAAACTTGTAGTTATTACAGGCTCCTACTAGCCACCAATTTATGTAGTTCTTACTAGCTCATACTCGCCACTTACATGATATACAGGTTATGTCTACCACCACTATTATACACTTGTCCCACCAATTGTATAGTAGTGAATGAAATGTGACACAACATATGAAGTGCATGAATAATTTCTTAATTAAAGTATAGTAGTTGTATTTAACTTCTTTCAAGTGAGTAACCAATTTCAAACACTTCAAGATATTAATGTACATGCAACTATGTTACACACAAATCATGTTTCGATATACTTAGTATTCTTTCAATCATATTATCATACAACTTCCATTTGATTTTGCCTAAATTCTAATGCGACTAAATTTACAAGCACAATTATGAGCATGAAAAATAACGGGGAGTAAACTCACTCAGCCATGATAACATCTTTCTTGAGATGGATGGGTTGTTCGGGATTTCCACTAATCGTAATAATCTTCGAGATATGAACAATCCTCCTTAAGATTATCTAATCAAGAAGAATACCCAAAATGAGTATTTCATGAAATTTCTCTTCTTGAAGATTCTAAATTTTTCTTAAAATTGCGGTAAAATCATATAAGAGGAAATTCCAACTGAAAATGGCCATAACTTGCTCATTTTAAGTCGGAATTTCGCATATAATATATCGCTTTCTATCTACTCAAAAAGATCTACATATTTCTACACTTATTTTCATAAAACTAAGTCGTTTGGGTCCCGAAAAGGCAGCGACCAGGTTCTCCACGAATTTGTAAAAACTTGGGTTCCTCCTTTTAAATAAAGCTCACTTGAAGAGATAGATTTTCCAAATATTTTATAAACTTTTTGAAAGGTATATACATATATGTATTGACTCATAACAAATGTATGAAGTAAATGAAGTTGTCTCAATTTATGAAAAAGTAAAGTCTTGAAAGATTTTGAACTTGAGAATTTTTTTTGAAATATTCATTTTATTTTGAAAAGATTTTTGAGTTACTTGGAATGAGTTTTTCTTTTTCTAAATTTAATTTCTTGTAATTGTTCTAATTTTCTAAAGAATGATTTTGATTTTCTAAGCTTAGATTCCAACAACTTTTAAAAGTAATAACAATTTCACAAAAGAATATTTTTGTTTCTTGTGATTATTCTAAAAGAAATTTCTAATACTTGATAAAAAAAATAAGTTTTTATAAAACCTTTTGTTTATTTAAGAAAAATCACTTCCAGGCATTTTTATGAGTTATTAAGAAACTTAATCTCTATATTTATTTCTTAGAAAGAAATCTTTAGTCTAAGAAAACATTTATTTATTTATTTTTGTTGAGACAAAAATCATTATGTTCATGCATGAATATGAATCATAAAATTATAGAAATATAAAAGAACATAATATATTGAAAGAACAAGCAAATAAAGGAATAAATCAAGTATTGGGACCTTAGCTTCATCAAGCTACCCCGGGACTAAGAAAAGACTAGTCCTTAAAAGAAAAGAAAATGTTTTGACTTGATGAGGACAAGTTGTAAGCCCCGGAAAATTTCAGTAAATAATTCTACGATGAACTTTGAAAATAAACCCTAAAAAAAATCACTCCAAATTAAAACCAAACTTCGAACGAGTCCTAAAATATAAACGAAAGTAAGAATTCATTAGTCTTGAGAAAATCTAAAAATAAAATAAGGACTACAAAAGTCCTTAAGTCCAAAAACCATTACGTAAGATAAACTGCTTACCTAATCTATAATTCATAAAAATCGGGATAAAAATAAAACACAATGATAATTTGCTAAAAAGCAAGTTAATCCATAACATGACAATTTGAAGGATCAGGAAATTACCAAAGGCCAATCCCATAATTAGGCTTTGGCACGATTAAGAAAACTTTATCTGCCAATAATAAAATATAGACTTTGGAAATTCCCCAAACGACCAGACTAATAATCCTAAGAGACGGAAATCACAATAAAGCCCTAACGATCAAATCAAACTCTCAAGAATCATAGAACGAGTTAGAAATTAAAATCTCGTAATCTTAAGAAGGAAGAATTCAAGAAACAAAATAACAAATTTAATAATCCTTAAGTTAACCAATTGTTCATAAAACCTTAAATCGAAGCAAAATAAATTCGAAAACAAAACACTATGAAGATCCTTTAATAAAAGAAAATTATAAAAATCAAGATTTCCCCAAAATCATTCCAAAAATTGATACTTGACTCAAACTCAAGAAAATCATATTCGGTAACCATTACCGATATAACTCCGGATATAATAATTCAATTCAAGATTTCCGAAAGCAGGGAGAGATATTAAATACTTATAAAAATAAAATTTAAAATAAATTTCTCAAACTAAATACATTGTATAAACAGAAAATCTCAGTTTCCAACTTGGTAATACCTAAACCGGAAAGTCATCCGGAAACCCTAACCGGAATACAATAGAGTAAGTTCGGCAATCTAGTGCCCCTAACCCTAGGGACCGAGATGTAGTTTAATATATAGAATAACTAAGTTCGTTATAATTATCAGATTGGTAAATTTTTGACCTATTTCGAACCCGTTCGGATACGGACTTCGAAAAGCGTATCCCGGGGCTCAAGATATCGAAAATATACCATTAGTACCGTTAGACTCGTAATTCCATGAGATTTCTAAATATATCAGTTATATAATTTTTCGGGTTATAAAAGTTACAGTTATAACCTTTTTATCGTATTTTCATTTCTACCTGTAATCGATTAGTCTTTTGCACTATTCATTTTATTTCATTACACAATTTTATTATTATTATTTTTTTATATACCTTGGGTTTCCTAGTAATCAAGTAAACTTGAAAACCAGAAAATGAAACCCAAACCGGTTTAGTTCAAGCTTTGTGAGAAAGCTTAGAAACCCAAATTCCGGCTTTTCCACGGTTTTCGAATAAGAAACTTTTATAAGCAAAATTAATTTTGGATATAGTTCTTGATTATATTTCAAACCAAGAAAAGATCAGATTTTTGGAAAATTTCAATTCCGAGTCATCCCGAGACCCATTATAGAAAAGCATGCCCCGGAAATAGAATTTCAAAAATTTTATGAGTACTCATTTGAATCGAAATAAAATAAGGATTTCAAAAATATATTTTTCATAATTTTCCGGCTTATGAAAAATACAGTTATAGCCTTTTTATTCGTATTTCATTACTATCGGAAATTAAATTGTCTTGTCAACTATTCCTCACTATTCACAAAGTACCACCTAGTCTACCTATTAGCACACTCTACAAATTCAACTCTTACCATCACTCAAATCAATCCCTTTTCTCCATGCTTTTTGTCCCTTCAACTTTATTACAATTTATGACAAGTGATACAAAATCAAATCAAAGGCAAATCAATGAAACAAATCAAATCCCCTTCCCCCACAAGCTTCCCAAAACCGATGTGAAAAGCTTCCCCCCTCCATGCTTCAATTTGAAATTTTCTTTCTTCATTTAACCTAATTCCAATCCATATGTATACTACTTTTTCTCTCTCTCTCCTCGTTCTTTCACTTTCCAAAGTTTCACAAAAGTAAAAAGCTCTCAAAATCCTCTCCCTCTCACCCTCAATGCCGTGAGCTTTAGGAGCACACACACACACACACAACTCTCCATTTCCTTTTTTCATCTTCTACTTTACTTCAAGTAAGTAAACTTTTACCTCTTTCCACCTTTAGATCTTTGTTATGGCTAAGTGATTCTTGGATATTTCAACCAAATGTCCCCATGATCTTTTGGTAGGGACAATGAGATATCAAGACAAGAATACCGAACCATTATAAAGTGGATCTAGCATTTAAAGGAGTTTCCATGCCAAAAGCTTTATGTTTATCCATCAAAAAGTATTTTGAACTAAAGATCTTTTATAAAAATATAGTTTTTATGTTTCAAAACTCATTTAAACATTTGATAAAGTAGACCCATCATTTAATTACTTATATTCATGTAGGCATTTAAGATCTCATCATTATTTTGTGTTTATGTGCATCAATGGTCTTTAATGTTTTTGTCCTTAGTAAATAACCTTTCTAGTGTATAGATCTATAGATAGATGAGTTAATAAAGTCAAAAAGGAAAACACTTTTCAAGAAATGAACTTGTGTAAATTCGGATGACTTTAGAAACCTAGGTTAAAAACACTTTTATCAACTTCTAAACATATATTTTTCAAGAAAAATGAAGCCTATAGGTAATAGATAATGTTTGGTGATATATTTCGTGAGTCTAAATGAGATTTTACTCAAGAAAATGTTAGAAACAAGAAATGAAGTCCAATAGAAGTTTTGAGCTAAAAGTCATGTAGACAAAATTCGTAATAATGGATATAAGGTTAGAAAACACTATTCTTCCAACTTCAAAAATGGTATTTTCATAAATAAATGAAGTCCTTAGGGTATAGGTATAATAAATACTTAAAGTTTTAAGTATAAAATACATTTTTCCTAAAGGAATCAACTTGAAAATGGAATTTTCTAAATTCGGATTTTTGGAAACCCCCTAGTAAAAGACCCACTTAAAAGTTTACAAATGAAGATTTTATTAAAGAAATAAAGGCCTTAGGATATAACTAATATAAGGGTCAAAATTTCTTTAAATAAAGTAGAGTTTTCCTAAAGAAAATCCTTGTAATATGTAGGTGTGACCAAGTGTAGTAAACTCACTTGTTAAACAATAGCATGAAGTGGTTTTCTAAGAAAAAGTTTATTTAAATTCTTTAAATCTAAAAAATTATAAGAACTTAGGCTCATTAGAGTTCATATCATGACATTCATGATAGGGAAAATCATTGCCACGGCATCTAGTTTCATTTTGTACTTAGGAATCTCAAGTGCATTCATGAAAACCGCATTTTTGGAATCAATAACACCGCTGTACAGATCTGATCCCTCATTTCGAGGCTTAGATATTTTCAAAAATTGATTTAAACTTCATATTTAGAAAGCTCTTCCGAAGTAGATAAAATCGATATAAAATTTGCGAGATTCCGAGTTAAAATGACCAAGTTATGGCCGTTTTAAGTTGGAATTCCCGCTTAGGACGCGAATTACGAATTTGATAAGTTCGTATGAAGTCGTTGGATTAGTTTGAGTTGAAATACTTATTAGAGCATTTCTTCCTTTTTAGGTTATCCCAGTTTGACGATTCCCTACCCCCGAATTATTATTACTAGAAGACCGGTGATTCAATGGCCGAGTGAGTTTTTCTTCCCGATTCATTTATTGTATGTGCTTGTAAAGTAGTGCACTAGAATGTAGGTCAAATGAATGGAATATGAATGATGGGGATTAATGGGAAATTATATGATTGATGATGATGTGAGAACACAAATTAAGAATATCGAAACCGGGTGATAAACTTTGGTTGTGTAGTTAGCTATGATGGATTGTCTGAAAAATTGAATGATCGCCTAAGTAAATTGGTTTAATCAACTACTTGGACTAATGCTAAATTGACATGTGTATATCACAAGGGGAAGGAGCATTAGCATTTGTAGGTTAGTCGTGAACCATAAACGACATCGAATAATCATAGGTTAGTTGTGAACCATAAATGACATCGAATAATCGTAGGTTAACCGTGAACCATAAACGGCATATTGTTAGTACCGCAGTAGTCGTTAATCTGCTAACCCGGGATGGAGGGCGCAATTCCATCCACATATGATTTCCGGCTGGTCATATGTATGTTAAACTCACGTGTTTGATGCATACACTTGCTTGATTAATAACTTGCTTGAATTGTTATGACATGAATGTTATTGTGGAAGATTACACTCACTAAGCTAGTGTAGCTTATACCCCAATAGTTGTCTAAATGAGCAGGTTATTCCAAGAATGCTAAGTGGGTACTGAGATGGTTGAAGCCGAGAATGATTTCGGGATTCCGGCAAGACATAAGAATGCGTGAAGTTTTTGGCTAAGCTTTACGTTTTTCTTTGTAATAGTTTTATGTAGTGAAGTCTTGAGATGAATGTAGTTGAAGTTTGATGAATTGTATATTGAAGTATAGGGTTTTGTATTTGGAGTATAGTGGATTGTATTTCCTTTACATTGTTACTAAATCGTATCAACATAAAACGTATCATTCCGATGTGTCTCCTTTATGTGTTAGACGCCTTGTACATAGTATGGAAGTCTTCGCGTGACTGAGGTGGTCATTCTTAGGCTTTAATATTGTGTATGGCGGACTGCCACGTTTAGGGTACCCTTCGGGGCGTGACACAAGTCTAAGGCTAAAAAGACTAGTCTTAAGAATAGCATGAAAGTAAATAAGTTGCAAAGAAATAAATAAATTGCAAGGAAAGTAAATAAATTGCAAGACAATGAGCTTATATGCTCTAAATAATATATATAGCTATACAGATATATTAGATAGTTATGAACATAAAAACAACATAAAGAATATTAGATTATGAACAAAAAACAAAATATGAACCTATTGTTGCTTTCTTAACCTTCATGGTTTTAGAAAACACACACTAAGCTCATACTAAGTAGATGAACATAAAGAAAGCTTGGAGAAAAATTATCTAAAGGAGCTAAACTAGAGAGAACTTCTTGAGAGGAAATTCTTATAGAATTTTGGGAGAGATTTTAGTATAGTAATTTTAGTGTAGAAGAGGTGTGAAAGAAGTGGAAGTATGAGGGGGCATTTATAGGAAAATGTGGGAGATAATTTGTGTTAATAAAATAAACGAAAATTAAAACAATTTTAGGAAAAAAAGGGGGTGGCCAGGGCAAATTGTAGGGGAGGAAGAGAGAAAAATTAATTTTTTTTTTTTATCTTTTGGTTAATTAAAAGAAAGAAATGAGAGATGTGAAGTTGTATTGGAAATGAAAATTATAAGAAATAGAGGTATGGGTTGTAAGAAAAAGTAGAGATAGATAAATAGTGTAGAATAGTAGTAAATAGTGTAATGTAAAGTAGACATGACAATTTAAATACTGGTAGTAAGAAAATACGCGTATAAATGCGATATCTGATATTTTTAGCTACCGAAAAATTATGAAATTGATATTTTTGAAAATCTCATATTTTAGGAGTCTAATGGTATATTCGGAATATTTTTACTATTTCGAGTCCCAGGACATGTTTTTCAAGAACTGTGTCCGATCAGGTTCAAAGGACACTTGAATTTTGCAAATCTGATATTTTTATATAACCTATAGCTATTACGAACTATTATCGCTAACTATTCCAACTTCATTTTCTAGGGCTAGAGAAAACGGGAATGCCGGATCTAAAATCTAGAGTTTGTACTAGCCTTTAGTTGACCTTTAGGGTTTCGGTTGACTTTTAATCCTTAAGATCTAACTTAAAATTAATCGAAAATTTTAGGGGTTTACAACTTACCCTCCTTAAAGAAAGTTTTGTCCTCAAAACTTGAAATTTGTACCTGAATCTTCAAAAAGATTTGGATATTTCTTTCGGATCTCATCTTCGGCTTCCCAAGTAGCCTCTTCTTGCGAATGATTCCTCCATAAAACCTTGATGTATCGGATTTCCTTGTTTCCCAGCTTTTGAACCTTTTGATCCAGAATTTGAACTGGGTATTCCTCATAAGTCAAGTTCTCTTTCAGTTTGACTGGTTCAAGTTCTACAATCCGATCAGGGTCGGGGATATGCTTTCTTAGTATTGAGACATGGAAGACATTACGTACTCCCAATAGGTTCGGTGGTAATGCCAAACGATAAGCCAAATCTCCTACTCGTTCGAGGATTTCGAAAGGTCCGATATATCTTGGGCTTAGCTTTCCTCGAGCTCGTACACGATGAATACTCTTTATCGGATTCACTTTTAAGTACACGTGATCACCAATGTCAAACTCAAGGATTCAACGTTTTTTATCTGCCCAACTTTTCTGTCTATCTGGGGCCTCTTTCATCCTTTGTTGAATGATCCTGACTTTATCTTAGGCGTCTTGGATGAGATCTGGTCCAATTGTTAACTTTTCCACATCATCCCAAAATAGAGGTGATCTACACCTTCTTCCATACAAAGCTTCGTACGGCGACATTTTAATTATTGAATGATAGCTGTTGTTGTAAGCAAACTCTACAAAAGGTAAATGTGCTTCCCAACTTCCCTTGAATTCCATAACACATGCTCTCAACATGTCTTCCAAGGTATGGATAGTTCGCTCTGATTGTCCATCAGTTTGTGGGTGATAAGCTATACTAAAATGTAACTTAGTCCCCATACAATTCTGAAGACTCATCTAGAATTTTGACACGAATCGAGGGTCTCGATCCGATACAATTCCTGCTGGAACTCCATGTAGTCTCACAATCTCCTTTACATATAGCCGGGCCAACTTCTCCATGGAGTAGGTCATGTTGATGGGGATGAAGTGTGCTGACTTAGTAAGTCGATCCACAGTTACCCATATGGCATCATATCCAGCTCATGTTCGGGGTAATCCACATATAAAGTCCATTGTAATTTGATCCCATTTCCATTCTGGTATGGTCAATGGTTTCAAAAGTCCTCCTGGCCTTTGGTGTTCAATATTTACTTGTTGACATATGGGACACTTCATTACGAATTTAGCTACGTCCTTTTTCATACCATTCCACCAAAAACGACTTTTAAGGTCTTGGTACATCTTGGTACCACCGAGGTGCATGGTATATCCTGAGTTATGCGCCTCATTCATTATTTCCTTTTTCACCTCCTCATCATTTGGTACACATAATCTTCCCTTCATTCTTATTACATCCTCCTCATCTATCTCAAAATCATCATACTTTTCTCCTGTATTTCACTTTTCAACTTTTGTATGACTTCACCATATCGCTGAGATTCCTTGATTCTTTCTATCAGAGTCGGCTCCATTACCAAATGGGAAATTTCCATTTCCACACTTTGTCCCACAAATTCGACGCTCAACCTCTTGAATTCCTTTATAAGTTCTTTTTGGGTTGTGAGCATAGCTGTAACTTCTCCGTGGTTCTTTCGACTCAAAGCGTCTGCTACCGCATTCACTCTTCCAAGGCAATAATTTATCCCAAGATCATAATCTTTGATCAACTCCAACCATCTTCTTTGCCTCATATTCAATTCCTTTTGTGTAAATAAATACTTGAGGCTCTTATGATCCGTATAAATCTCGCATCTCTGTCCATATAGGTGGTGCCTCTACAGCTTGAGAGTGAAGAAAACAGCGGCTAACTCAAGATCATGTGTTGGGTAATTTTGTTCATGTGGCTTCAACTGTCGTGAAGCATAAGCAATTACCTTCCCTTCTTGCATAAGTACGCATCCTAGGCCATTCCTTGACGCATCACTATGGACGGTATATGGCTTTTCCGGATCAGGTAAGGTTTAAAATTGGAGTAGATACCAACCGTTGCTTTAACTCCTAGAAACTTTGTTCTCTCTTCTCATTCCAAATGAACCTTTCATTCTTCTGGGTCAACTGAGTTAGTCGCTGGCTATTTTGGAGAAATCTTGCATGAACTTCCTATAATAGCCAGCTAATCCAAGGAAACTTCTAATATCAATCACCATCCTTGGTTGTTTCCATTACGGCCTTAATCTTTTCAAGATCTACTGATATTCCTTTCCCTGAGATAACATGTCCTAGAAAAGATATTTGGTCCAACCAAAAGTCATAGTTGGATAATTTAGCATATAACTTGTGCTCCCTTAAGGTTTGTAATGTCATTCTTAGATGTTCTTTGTGTTGCTCTCGTGTTTTAGAATAGACCAAAATATCATCAATGAAGACAATCACGCATTAATCCAAGAGCGGCTTATACACCCGATTCATCAAGTCCATAAAAGCAGCTGGTGCATTAGTCAATCCAAATGGCATAACCATGAACTCATAGTGTCCATACCGAGTTTTGAAAGCGGTCTTTGACACATCCTCTAGTTTAATCCTTAGCTGGTGGTATCCTGATCGCAAGTCAATGAGTGAGAACGCACTTGCTCCTTGTAGTTGGTCAAAAAGATTGTCAATCCTTGGCAATGGATACTTATTCTTTATAGTGACCTTATTGAGTTCTCGGTAATCAATACATAACCTCATCGATCCATCCTTCTTCTTTACGAATAATACTGGAGCTCCCCAGCGAGACACTAGGTCTAACGAATCATTGGTCAAGCAATTCTTGTAATTGCTTTTTAAGTTCCTTGAGCTCTACGAGTGCCATTCGGTATGGTGCCTTGGATATGGGTTCCGTTTTTGGCATCAAATCGATCTCGAAATCAATCTCTCGTTTTGGGGGTAACTCAGGCAATTCTTCTGGAAAAACATCGGAGAACTCATTAACAATGGGTGTCATGCCCGGAGGGTACCCTAGTAGAAGTAAACAAGTCACACTTGAATACTATCACTAGATTACCTTCAGAGAATGACAAGTTTTCAAAACAACAGGATCTTTTAGTTGCTTGATAAGAAATGATAAATAAATATAAGAAATAAATTAGAGAATAACTGCTATCTTAAACATAAGCATTACAGATCTATTACAAACCAAGTAGTCTTCCTGAAGTTCACAATTGATACATTAGCATTAGCTAATCTATTCTAAGAAAACATAACCATTATTCTCAAATATAACCATAGACTTCTAGCTCCTAAGCTCTTACCAGAGCCATACTCCTAGAAGTGACTAACCAGAGTCATAGGGTAAACCTGAAAAGACTGTTGGGGTATGAGCGAAATCACAGCTCGATGAATAACCAGACATATTATACATCACATAAGTCATTAGCAAATCATATGCAATGCAAGCACTCAACCATATGCACAGATACAAGCCTGGATGATCTAAAATCCAAACAGGAAAAAGATTTACGCCCTCTTTTTAAGGGTTGAAGAACCATTACTCCATGACCCACCTGCCCAGAGAGACTAAGTTTACAGGAAAATAAACGATTTCTCGTTTTAGGGTTATCACTTTTAATATAATCAATTAAACTGACCATTTCCTGTATCTACTTTAGAAACTCCCTAAGTATTAATCATTTCAAAGTGATACTACAGGCGGCGTTCTTCGATGCCACTTAGTTCCCGTAGAACCAATGGAACAACGTAAACCTTGGAAGAACTAACACATTAGAACAACCAAGAATTAACAGAGAATCGAAATATTAATACGTAGCAGGCTGTCATCCCTTTATATATGCAACAATGCAGTTCGTGCAATGCATGATCAGATTATTATATTAATTCAATAGTTCTTATTCAATTTTATGGTGATCATACATTACACACAATCATTATCATACTACTTCACAACATCAAATCATTGCATTATCACTTTTGTAAGGATAGATTAACAATCATACAATTAGATCACAACATACTTCCAAGAAAACATTCATTTGATTATCTTTGCATTATATATTCAACTACTTACAAGCATAAACAGTACAATACGACTGAATTACTCACCTACTCATACTGACTCAATCAAAAATCAGCTGGAAGATCTTCTAGTGTATCAAAGTCACCTATTAAGATGAATAAAGTATTCATCAATATAATATAGATTATATAACTAAATTCCTATACATGGCTAGTGTCCTAACTTGATATTTATCAAGCTTTGGTAGTGACTAATACTTATTTTATGTTATTCTATATGATCTTAATGTAGAAACTCATATTTATTTATTAGTACTTAGCGTTGTCATGTTTCTCCTATTTTTATCTCATGTAATTATTCTGTTATTTTTAGAAGTCAGATTACTCAAAAATTTAGTTTATTTCAATTTCCATTCTTACCTATTTTATCTATTTAGAACAAATATTTGACTATTTATAACTTTTATTAACACTTAATATTTTTCCTTAATTCTAGAAATTTAAGATTTATCAAATATTATCAAAATATTCTAAATATTTGTGTTTGCTTATCTCTTAATAAATTATATATTATCATACATATATATAATATAAAATCAGTAGGTTTATTGCATATATATAATATATACATATTCTGTTATTTCAAAACAAACTTTCGTAGAATAATTATAGGTGTACGCTGGCTCAAAGCCGCCGGCTTTGAAACCCAAGTGCCGATGTTGATTTTGTTTTGCAATTTATTTCTTATCGGTTACACTAGCTTGAAAGCTGTCGGCTTTCAACGTACGCCAGTCCTACGCCGCCGGCGTAGAATCCCACATATCCGGCTTTCATTCATTTTTATGTAAAAATCAATTTTACGTAGCTTCTATTCAGTGTAAGCCGTCTTTACACCGCCGGCCTATCCTTGTAAGTCGTCGGCTTTGGACGACTACACTGCCGGCTTATGGAAAGTGTTAGCACTGTTCATCATCTTCCTCAATGATCCAATTCATATTTGTTAAATTTTTCACGTTAAAAACATTCTTAAATATTCCTAAGTGTTTCTATATCTTATATATAAACATAAAACAACTCTTAACACTTCTACAAACATATAATCTTAGATTTCGAATTTAACATAATAAATCTAGGGTTTTACATTTTTACCTCGGTTGAGCCGATTCGATGAAACTCGAGGCTTGTTTTTGTGTTGATCACGTTCCTATGATTATCAAAAGTCAGTCCTAACCCTTAGATTTAAATGAAAACCATTCGATTTACATCAACTTACCTTTGAACTCGTTTCCAAGTATTTTTCGTATTGTTTTTCTTTTGATCTGTTTGATTTCTGTTTTTAATTTGTTTTGGCTGCTACTTAAGAGTAGTTTTGGTCTGGAATTTTCGAGAGTGTTCAACGCTTGTTGGTTTCCTCATTAATAACTTTAAATGTGTATATATATAGGGAGAAGAAGGAGGTTGCAGCTGCCGTTTGCTACGAATTTGCTCCAAATTTCCTCTTCATTTGGCTAAGTTTGATCTATTATTTTCATGTTCATTAATGAGGACTTACTTGGCAAACAATGATTGGTGTAGGAGTTGATTTTGTTGACAATTTTGGGTGAATTATTGATCAATTTCCGGCTCCTTTTCTTCCGTTGCTTTCCAAGCCAAATTGCAGCCGAAAACTTCTCCAAATATATATATATATATATATATATATATTATTATTTAACTTAGATTTAGGATAATTTAACAAGTTATATGGGTACAAATTGGCTAATATTTGAGAGTTTTTATACAAAAATATGTTTATAGGGTTATATAAAATACTTAGATTATCAAATAATACAATTTCAAGTTTTATATATACGTGATTAATTATTTGTTAAATTTTATCTCCTGTGATTAAGATTTCCGAAACTCATTAGGTCAATTTTTGTTTTAGACTCCAATAGCTTAAGAAAACCATAATTAGAACAATAGCGTGATTCAATTATTTATTTGGAGTTTAGATCTTGTGTTATACAACAGTTTATGTTTTCGTTGTGTATTTATAATTCTAACGGTTTATCTTTAGGTTATCGTTTTCCATCTATAAGTGTAGTTAATTAATTTCTTGGTATCGCACTTGATATGGAGGCTAAACTATATATATATCTTTAGTTTTGATACCTTTCATGAAATCTTATTAGTAGTATCTAATACTATCTAGGAATCTTAAATTGAGGGTTTAAATCCAAGCTTAGGCTTATTACTATTCCTTGTTCTAATCTCGAATCATTGTTAAGTTCAAAAGCAATCATTTTATCTCTAAATTTATATTTTTCTATTTAAATCTATTTGTAATATAAGTTTCGGGTTCGAGATTTAGCTTTTCTTTTAATCATATCTTGAATTATTCATTCAGGATACGAAATCTCGTTTTTGGTATCAACTAGGGTTAAAGAAATTCTTTATTCGATTTCTAAATCCTTTATCAAACCAAATTCCAGGTATTGATCTATTCTTAGGTTTTTATTAGAATCTAAGTCTATTAACTAGTTCATACATTCTATTGTAGAGTCGTGTACTAATGTGAAAAATTTCCGGGGTTTACAATGGGGATGTCGTCAATGTTGGGTCTTTCCTTATCCTCTTCCGTACTTCCCACATAACTTTCAACTCCTTCCTTAACTTCTTCAATTAGCTCAAACGAACTTAACTCCAATCTTTTAGAAGTTGTGGATTCTCCCAAAAACGTAGCTTTCTTTCCGTCTTGTCCTATGAATTCCACCTTTTTATCTCTACAATCTACCTTTGCTTCCACCATGGACAACCAACTCATTTCGAGAATCACTTCGTACTTGTTGATTTCTACTACTATAAGATTGGTAGTTGCCTCCTGGCCCTGTATCTTCATGCGGCAATTCCTTATTACTTCTTTGGTAGTCACCACACTACCAGTGGGGGTTTTTATACGAAAACTTGTTGTGGTTGTGGTGATAGGTAAACCGGTCTTCAAAGCTATACTAGCGACGATAAAGGAATGTGTTGCACTGGTATTGAAGAGGGTATAAGCGGTCAGGTCCCCTATTTATATGGTTCTTGCATTCAAGACGCACGTGTTACTAATCTTATTTTTTTATAAGGTTTTCTAATCATCTATCATTTTCTACACATCACATCTTTATACTCAACATATATCAAGACAAGCAGATATTCAAAGGTTGAGGCTAACTTGTAACCAAGCTATAGTCATACTCCTCTCCATGGTCCAGGGCAGCCAACTCTACTCCTTCATCAGCATCTTCCTCACAAACCCATTGCCCTTCAAGGTTGTAAATTCTCAGCTCATGCATAGATGATGCTGAGCGACTTCCGCTTCCATTCCCACTCTTTGTTGGGGCAAGTCCTCCTGAAGATCCAACTGGTCGATTTGTTGTGAGATTCTTTTGGGGCACTCGTAGGCAAAATGTCCCGTTTGCTTGCATACGAAACAAGTCGTAGAAGCTTTCTTTGAGCAATCTGGAATCTTATGGCTCGGGTCACCACAGAAATAACATTTGTTATGGAGAGGGGGGCATCTCTTCGGGTAGTGCGCCCCTTTGCATTTCCAACAACTTACTGCTGCCTTGGAAATATCCTTTTGTCCACTAAAATTTCCTTTAAAGTGGCTAATTGGTTTAAACCTCTTAGAAGGGAAATTTGAGCTTGTTCCTGGTTGGAATTTTCTTCCAAACACATGTACTTTCTTTTCATAAGTCCCCACTTTCCTTTTCTTGGCCCCTTCAACAATTCTTGCTCTTTCAACCAATTCTCTGAAGGTGCGGATGTCAAACTCTTCTAACCGCATCCTCAAGTCCTCATCTAACCCATTCAGGAACACTTATCGTTTCAACTCTTCACTATACTTACAAGAATCGGGAGCATACTGCAGGAATCGACTGAATTCCATCTCGTATTGTTCTATGGATCTTCCTTTCTGAGACATGTGCAAGAAATCAGCACTATATCTCACTCTTAAACTTCCAAGGAAATAATTTTCCAGAAACCCATTCCGAAACATATCCCAGGTGATGGGTGGCGGCAATTCCCTACTCTTGGACTCCCACCAGACGCGGGCATTAAACCTTAACATATAGGTACCATAGCTTATTCGAAGATGATGAGGAACTTCATAAGCGGCAAAAGATTGTTCTATCTGCGCGAGCCAATCCTCGGCTTCATCTGGTTTCCCAAAAGCTCCATCAAAGTAACGGTTACTTTTGATGAAATCTGGGAGTGAAGTTCTGTATGGTCGGGGTGGTGGCGAAGGCGGTAAAGGTGTTGTATGTGATTGAGCATCAGGTGCTGCTGGTTCGTGTATAGATGCTTGAGGTGCCTGCTGGGGTGGTGCTTGAGCTGGTGCATGTGGGGGCATGTTCCTCTATTGTTGTTGAACTAACACATTAAGAAGCTGTGTTAATTGACCCAGAGTGGCTTGGAGATCGCCTTGCGGGTTCAGGGCAAGAGCCATAGGGGGCACTTCTGTTGGTCAACTTCTTCAGGAAATTATTCGATGCCCGTTGCCCTTGGTCGTCCCTTCTAGGTCGCTGTTTTAATCGTTCACGTAAATACTAGATTATTAAGTTTTTTACATATTAAGTTACGGAAATTGCGGAAGCTTTCAAAGAAATAAACATGTAAAGAGAAATACCATATAAAAGAAGTTTAAGCAATTAAATCAAGAGATGAAATTTGTTTAAACCAAAATACTTCATTAATTAAAAAGCATCCAAGGGAATGAAATCCCGTACATAAAGAAATCAAGGCTTGCAAAAGAAATTCAAAATACAACAAATATTAAACACTTTTTTGAAAACATAATTTAAACTACTAATCGATCCTATATCTTAAGTCGATCTGGTTACAAAATTCTTATTGGACACATGGGATTGCTCATGTGGATCCTTCCTTCTTTCTTCGATCTTTCTTCATGGTGAGGGGGTTGTATTATGGTGGTTGGGACTAGAAGTCATCCTTGGCCTCTTAGTTATGAATAGCTTCGAGTAGCTTCGAACCGTCATTCCTTTTTCCTTTGCGGGAGGGTTGATTCCTAGACGTGCTTGGCTCCCTTTGATTCAACTCCGTTTGCGATGCATGCTCTTTATCGGATACTTCCATCACTTCAGCCTCAATCAGGTCTCTTATTAGGGGAATGTGAGATCGGCTTCAATTCGGGATGTTCTCATTTGAGGTTGGTTCAACAGGCCATCCGAAATCTTAACTGGCTTCTTGATGGTTGGAAACATCCTCGTCCTATCCGTGAATTTGCTAGCTCATCGTAGGCATAGATATATAACCGGCCTATGGAATTCTAAGTTTGAAAATCGAGGAAAACTGGACGTCCGTCATTTAGAAAAATGAATGTAGCTTCTTGGAGCATAGGGGTGTGGTTGTAGTGACACATGAGCCATTCCATACCGTAAGTAACTTCCAAGTCAGTCCAATTTGTGCGTGTCACACCCCATAGGGGTATCCTAAATAAAGTCCGTCACATACTATATAAGACTCTCGAATTACTATCCGAGCCCTTCGGGAGTCTTGTATAGATGTAAAGCGTCCTTTACGATAATAGAATACTCTATCAATGGAGTTAAGAAGTTTAATGTGGCATTTGATAGCCATAGATAATAAACTAAAACACATACATAAATTACAAAGTCTAAGGGGCATTCCCCCGCAAAATAATATTAAGTCCATTACAGACATCCAGAGTCCTTTGGTTTCCTGTGGAGGTCTAAACAAAATCGAAATAAACTTCTAAAGGAAACTCCTAGCTATGGTACCTGAGCTATAGCCTGCCTTGGCCTAAGCCAAATGAATTCGTGCTGCAACAAGTAAAAACTATAGGGGCGTAAGCTAACTAGCTTAGTGAGTGAAAACTTCCATATCGCAATTAAGACATAACATTCAAGCAAGTGATTATTCAATCAAGTGATATGCATCAAACAAGTGAATTTAGCAAACATATGACCACCGGAAATCATAGTGGATAGACTTGCGCCCTCCATCCTAGGTCAGCAGATTAATCAATCCTACGGTACAACTCCGTTTAAGCTCACGGTCAACTGAACAATATTTAGTTTTATGGATCACGATTAACCAATAAATTCGTTTTATGGATCACGATTAACCAACAAATTCGTTTTATGGATCACGATTAACCAACATATTCGTTTTATGGATTACGAAAAACCAACAAATGCTAATGCTCCATCCCCAACGTGATATGAATGAGTTCAAAGTTACATTCAATGCCCAATAGTCAATTAATCCGATTCTTTTAGGTGACCAGACAATCTTCGTAGACAATCAATTATAGCTCCTCCCTATACAAACAATAAATTATCACCCGGCTTCGATATTCTTTAATTCCAACTTCACATATCAACAGCAGTCAAATATAATTCCCAATACCCCATCATGCATATTCATTTTTATTTTTGCCTAAGCAACTAATGCAACTATCATTACAATCACAAGCATAATTGCAATCGAAAGTAATACTCACTCGGCCATGGTACGTCGGTCTCTTAGTAATAGTTGTAAACCCCCAAAAATTTCATAATTCTTAAAAATAATTCTAGAAGTCTAATATCAAAATTTAAAACCCGAAAATCGACTCAAGATAAAAACCCAATTCTAGACCGAGTCAAACATCGAAAACGAAACCCTAAAAATCGAACCAAGTTAAAACTTAATTCCAAATAAGAACAAAAACGAGTTTTCTCGATCTTGAGAAAACGAGAACCCTTGAAACAAAATATAAAGTCCAACTACCGATTTAATCAAAATCCGTACATCAATCAAATCACCTAACCGTTTCCTAACACGTAGATCAAGACAATATATCCAAATAACAATCAACAGCAAAATCTTAAAACCGTCGAAAAATTTTAGAAAGCACAAATTCCAAATTTTCACCAAAAGTTAAACTAAGTCAACTCATAACCCTAGACTCGGCTAAATGATCCCAAAAACTAAAAACTATTAAATAATCATAAATAAAATAAGATAAAACATAGATGTCGAGCTAAGAATATAAAACGATCAAAACTCAAAAATTATATGATCTTACGAATATCTCGACAAAACCATAAGACAAACCGGAACCCTAAGGTCAACAAAACCTATAACGAACCCTAGTGTTTAAGATCTGGTAATCCCATGTTTTCAAACCCTAGAAAACGAAATTACGCCAATAGCTTAAACTAGTTCGTAATAATATAGGGTAACATAAAAATATCATATTCGTGAATTTTGAGTGTCCTTCGGACTCAAACGGGATTAGTGCTCGAAAAGCGTGTCCCGAAACTTGGAATATTAAAAATATTCCATTTATGCCAATAAACTCGTAAAAATACAAGGATTCCAAAAATATCAGTTTTAGAATTTTTCGGTAGCTAAAAATTATAGATATCGCATTATTACGCATATTTTTATTACTACCAGTACTTTAATTGTCTAGTCTACTATTCATAGTACTTTTCTACTATTCATTACTATTTCACTATCTCTACTTTTTCTTACACCTATTTCTTACACCTACATACTTATTTTCTTACTTTTTATATTTCCAATGCAACTTTAATCAAATCATACCTTACATATTAATTATTTTCTTACAAATTTCACTCAAAAATCAACTCACTCTCTCTTCCCCATCCTCATGGCCAGTGCTACTAGCCCTCTCTCCCTCTCAATTATTTTCTCTTCTCAATTTATTTTATTACATCTAAAATTCACTTCAAAAATTCTATAAATACCCCTTCCTCTTTTACTCTTTCACACAATTCATTCTACTACCAAAACTCTCTCAAATTCACTACACAACTCTCTCCATAAACTTTTCCTCTACCAAAACTCTTTTCACCAAATACTGACAAGAATTTCCCTTTATACAATACAACTACCATTTCTCCATAACCACATAACCATACATTTACTACCATCTTTACACCACAAAAATACCTTAGGTAAAAATTTCTTTCAACCATTTAATTATCTATGTCATGTAACTTAGCATGATTATGGTGTTGTTTTGAAACTCATATGAGTAGTAAAAGCAACAATATGTTCATGTTTTGTTCTTATATATAAGCTTTCTATTTTATGTTGTTATTATTATTGTTATTATTTGCTTCTAAACTAACTTATATATAGTATTATGTATATTATGTATATATATTTATTTAGAGCATATAAGCTCATTTTTTATTTATTTACTTTCAAGTTATGCAATTTATTTATTTCATGTTATTATTAAGACTAGTCTTCCTAGTCTTAGACTTGTCCATATCAAGTCAAAACAATTTTTTATTTATTTTCTTAAATCTTTCGGGACTAGTCCATTCCTAGTCCCGGGACGCCTTGATGAAGCTAAGGCTCCAATACTTGACCGGGATACCTTGATGAAGCTAAGGTTCCCAATACTTGATATTTATTTTCTTGCTTATTATTTATTTCTAGTATCTTCTTATGTTCTTATTACTTTATATGCTCATGATACTTGCATCTACATAATGTTAATGTCTCAACTAATCTAAAAATAAAATTTTACTTTACTAAATAAACTCCAAGTTAGACTTTCAATTATATGATTTATCACGAAATCATGAAGTTATTATAAATAGAGTTTTCTCAATATTTTCTTAAATAACAAAGATAGATTACCAAGGAAACATAAGAAATAAATATTTTCTTTATGTATTATGTTAACTTAAGCTTTAGTAAAATAATTTATTAATATTAAAAGTTTTTACAAAAAGCTTAAGATTTAAACTCTTTTAAACTTCATAATAAAACTAAGAAAACAAACTAGTTTTCAAAGTTAAGACGAATTTAACCAATAAAATTACAAACCCACTTAGGAAAGATAATGATTTTCAAATTTAAAAAAAAAAAAAAGAAGGAACTCATTTCCAAAAGAATATTAACAATAACAGATTTATCAATAAAGATGATTCTTTTTAAAAGAAATGAAAAAACAAGTTTTAAAAAGCAAAAGCTTATGAATATAAGAAGACAAGACTCATTTTCTAAAACCATCTTAAATACAAATTATGAAAAGGTTTTCATCAACTTAATATACTTTTGATAATTTAATTTTTTTAAAGTAAACTTATGTAAAACTAAGGTTAAAAAAAAATTATTTGTCCTTGGAAAAAGAATGAAGAAAATAAAAATATACTCACTTATAAACAACCTAGAAATATAAAATTTCTTTAAGTACTTGAAAAGAAATTTTCAAAGTAAGGTTTAAATGAATTGTTTTATAAAATAAATTGTTGAGACACTACCATTAGGATTTTTGCATATAAAGTGAGCTTACCTATATGATCAAATTGTTTGTCTTTAAAATGAAGTTTGAGTTAGAAAACGGATTTGCAAAAGTTTGGTAATTTTCGTTTTAAATTTGAACCCAATGTTTTCGGAACCCAAATGACCTTATATGACAAAGATAAGCTTAGAAATAGATAGATCTTTTCGAATAGGTAGGAAACGGTATATTATTTGCGAAATTCCGAGTTAAAATGAGCAAGTTATGGCTATTTTAAATTGGAATTTCTTCTTATACGATTTTACCGCGATTTTAAGAAAAGTTTAGAATATCCAAGGATAGGAATTTCATGAAAGACTTATCCCGGCTATTTCTTTTGTCTAGGTGACGAAGGACACGAGAATACCCTACCCGAGGATTACTACGACTAAGAAAATAGCAAAATGGACGAGTGAGTTATTCCTCCTAAATTCGTTACCTTACTTGTGCTTGTAAAGTAGTAGCATTAGTATACTAAGAAAAGATAAAAATGGATATATATTTGGGGAATTCTGGATTTTGTGTGTATATTGTGATTCTATGTTTATGTGAAATGAAATGAGAATTAGAATATCGCAACTTCGAACTGCTTGTTTAAATAATTTTTGTTTACTTACTTGTATGATTGTTATTGTTTGCTAAATTGATTGATCACTCCTTATAAACCTTAATAAGGTTTGGCTTAAGAAAACTAAAATGCTCACGCATAGCATCCATCAAGTCACATCTATTTCGGAAGGCTGCTACTCTACGCATAGAGTTGGATTGGTTGTGATCGTGCGGTGCCACGGGTCATGTTCCTTCCTGGAGAATCTAAATCGCTCGAGGAAAGCGACTCTAGGTTCGGAGCCGAGCCAACCAAACACTGTGAGTGAGGACCTGGGGACTAGCAGTAGAAGGTCGAGGACCTTCAACCCCGATTCCCTAACCTTTGATACGGAGGGATAAATTCGTTCTATATATGGTTCCTAGATAACTATATATTTGTGTAACCATGTGATTGTTGCATTGTTTGCATAGCATATGAGTGAAAATCTAAATGAACTTGTTTGATTACATGGTGCGAATGAAAAGGAATATCTCACTAATCTAGTTGTAGCTTATATCCCTATAGATTTTGTTGAAACTGGTATACCCGTGGCTTAAATTGAGGATCATGACATTAAGGAAGTCATGGAAGGATGATTAAGCTTCTATAAAGGAAATGGAATCATAAGATGAAGTAATTTTGTAAGGTTCTTTATATGTAATGACTTATACAATTAGTGATGTATATTGATTTGAAGAGAATAGAGGGATATGCCCCTAAGAATTGAAATGTAATATGTTTATGTTTTATGATAAGTATTCTCTTTGTCTTGTTACTTATTTATTATCAATATAAATTGTGCTACTCTGATACATTCCCTTGGTTGCGATGTACGACTTGTACATGATATGGAAGCCTTTGCGTGACTAAAGTAGTCATTCCTAGGCTTTAGTATTGTGTACGGCGGACTGCCACATTTAGGGTACCCCTCGGGGTGTAACAATATTAGTCGGGTGGTAGGGTATCGTCGTTCTCGGGATCACCTACCAAATAAGAATAACCTAATGAGAATCTCATCACTTAACTAGTTCAAACTATACATCTAAACTAAACAAAATCGTGATTCTCGCTATTTGCGGAAGTTCCAACTTAAAACGGTCATAACTTGGTCATTTTAACTCGGAATTTCGTAAATTTTATATCGATCTCTATCTACTTCGAAAGATATATCTATTTCTATTATTGATTCCAAGTTTTGAAAACATTTAGGTCACGGAACATCCCATTTCCAAAAAATTGTTTTGCATTTAATAAAAATGTTTCTAGTTGATGATTCATGTATAGATAAAATATGAATGAATTCCTAATATGAATGACATGTAATGAGTTCAATATATGCATGATCTTGATGATTTTTGATAATGAAACTTTTAAGAACTCCTAATTATTACAAGACTCCACAATAGTCACTTCTTAAAAATCCATTTTTCCAATTTTACATCTCCTAGTATTTTAGGATTTTATTCTTAGAATTCACTTGCTATCTAAATAAAAATGAGTCTTCATCATCTATACTATCCAAGACCTTCATTTCTACATAGAAATTCATATTTTCACTTTGCAAGTATATTTTTAATTAAGCTTTTCACAAAAATCCGAATTTTGGAAAATTTCATTTCTTGCATATTTCCAATGAAAAAACCTGTTTAATGCATCAAAATTTAAAGCTTTACTATATCTATTGTCTAAGGACTTCATTTAACACATAAAACTTGCAATTGAGCTCAAATACTAGGTGATTACATATGCATCATCTCAAATTACGAATTTGAAAATTGATCACTAACTTAAAATTTTCCATCTTAATTCCACTACTTGTTTTATACATTACTCATGCCTAAACTCATCTAAACTTGTAAAAATCATTCCTTAGAGATACCTATTACATATACCTTTCATTTTTCATGTAAAATATGAGTTTCAAAGTGGTTTCAAGGGTTTTTAAAATAAGTTTAAAAAATCATCCGAATTTTTTCTTTGAACTTTTCTAACAAAAATCTTTTCTTTTCAAGTTCCTTGTCTTATACTCATGAAAATCTATCAACTAACACATTTATACATACAAGACTAAGCTTTTATGATCATTAATGCATAAAAATACAAAATATTCATATGAACATGAATGTCAATAAAGATATGAATGTCAAAACACTAGATCTACAACTTATAGTGCATGAGCATGAGTTTAAAGACATAAACATAAATTTTTTCATGCAAGATCTCTACTTTATATGCATGAACATGATATTATTCCAACAAAAACTCATTAAACACAAGATCTACTTCTTGTGATGGCTTGATATTCTTGTATTAGTGTTTTCCTATCCCTAGCATTTGCTCATTGGGATTTAAGGTAGAAAACACTCAAGAATGGTCTTGCCATTACAAGATTATGTAATAACAAGGCTTGGAATCATCACTTAAATAAAGATTTGAAGAAGAAAAGAAGAGGAAATGAGCTTGTGAGTGAGTGTGTGTGTGTGTGTAGTGTCATGGCAACACTAAGGAGAGGAAGAGAGAGTTTTGTTTCTTTTAGAAATTTTGAATAAGTGAAAATGAGGAGAGAGAGAGAGAGAGAGAGAGAATGAGCTTATATATTGAATGAATTAGGGTTTACTTAAAATAAAAGAAGTAAAAATAAAAAAAAAAAGAGGGGAATTGGGGAGGGGGTGCGCCTGTCATGGAAGAGGGAGAGAGAGAGAGATGTGAATTTTTTATAAAATTTATAATTTAAGTAATAAAATGTAATAATTGTAATAATTAATTAGGAAACAAAATTTTCTTAGAAAAGAAAATATAATGAGTAGTTGTAAGGATGTAAGAAAAGGGTATGGGTAGTGTGTAGTGTAGGTTGTACTTGTGAATAGTGATAAATAGTAGACAAGACATCTACTTTACCGGTAGTACAGAATATACGAAAAAAGGCTATAACTGTAATTTTTATAGCCCGGAAAATTATAAAATTTATATATTTGAAATCCTTATAAAATTTCGGTTCTAATGAATATTCCGAAATATTATTCTGAGTTTCTGGTCCTGGGGCTCGTTTTTTCGTAATTGAGCTCGGGAAGGTCCGGAATAGGAAATTTTCTGAATTTAAAACTTTCTAAGGTTTAAAATATACTTTAAAACAATAATTCACATTCATTTATTTTATAAAAATTCTTTTGTTATGAAACCGAAGGAAAGCCAAAATTAGGGTTTCTAAGCTTCTCTCACTAAGTTTGAACCAAACTAATTTAGGGTTTTGCTTTTCAATTCTCGGAGTTTACTTGCCGACTAGGAATACCGGGGTTTACAATGCGCCTTATGACATCATACCTTAATCTATCTATCACATGGTCTCATATAGAGTAACGGAGTCCTTTCCTCCACATGTTATACCTTTCCCGAGCAGACCTAGGTCGTCCAACTAGGGCAAACTCCTCACATAGGCTTCTTACTTCTGACCGGTAATCCACAAGGGTTTCATTACTTCTTAAGTCCAAGCGTTGGGCCTTAGCTCTAACTTCTCCAAGAGTAAGCTATAAAAGACAATGGAGGTCATTAATTTTTTTGTTTTAAGAATTTCTAGACTTATCTAACTTATCTAAGTCCTTTCTTAATAAACATATCTATCTTTTTCTATTCTAGTTTCATTCCTATTATCTTTATTCCTACAAACTTGTTGCTCTGATACCAACTTAAAACTGTCACGCCCCAAAGGGTATCATAAACGTGGCAGTCCGCCACATATAATATCAAGGCTTAAGAATGACTACCTTAGTCATGCGAAAGCCTTAGTATTACATGTAAGGCGTCTAGCACGGTAATAGGAGACGCTTTTGGGAAGCATAGTTTAAGCAAGTAAAACATACAAGAATCCAGAAATAAAATATATTATAGCATTAAAAATCAAAGGTCTATTACATGATTTCTTAGGGGCATACCCCTACTAATCCCAAGGATCATGATAGTCTTTACAATATCCAAATACTACATTAAAGATTTCACAAGAATTCTAATCTAAGTCTTCAAGTAGATTTCCTCCGAAAGCTTCAATGGAATACTTACACGGATATGGAGAGGCTCCGGGCATAATAATAGGTGTTCCTAAGAATACAAATACCTATAGGGGTGTAAGTTTAAGAGCTTCGTGAGTAATCCCAAAAAATCATACTCAAAGTAAATTATCAACCAAGTTTATTAGTCAAACAAATGGGATGCAACAACCACGTGACCATACAAGACATATAACTTTTCAGGAATCATATGTTAAATGAATTACGCCCTTCATTCGAGGTTGGGTATTCAGGCTAATTATAGCCACAACTTTTTAAAACAATTTTATAGATCTTACCGACTCCTATATGCCATCAAAAACTCGTAGTTATTACAAGCTCCTACTAGCCACCAATTTATGTAGTTCTTACTGGCTCCTACTCGCCACTTACATGATATACCGGTTATGTCTACCACCACTATTATACACTTGTCCCACCAATTGTATAGTAGTGAATGAAATGTGACTCAACATATGAAGTGCATGAATAATTTATTAATTAAAGTATAGTAGTTGTATTTAACTTCTTTCAAGTGAGTAACCAATTTCAAACACTTCAAGATATTAATGTACATGCAACTATGTTACACACAAATCATGTTTCGATATACTTAGTATTCTTTCAATCATATTATCATACAACTTCCATTTGATTTTTCCTAAATTCTAATGCGACTAAATTTACAAGCACAATTATGAGCATGAAAAATAACGGGAAGTAAACTCACTCAGCCATGATGACACCTTTCTTGAGATGGATGAGTTGTTCGGATTTCCACTAATCGTAATAATCTTCGGGATATGAACAATCCTCCTTGAGATTATCTAATCAAGAAGAATACCCAAAATGAGTATTTCATGAAATTTCTCTTCTTGAAGATTCTAAATTTTTCTTAAAATTGCGGTAAAATCGTATAAGAGGAAATTCCAACTTAAAATGGCCATAACTTGCTCATTTTAAGTCGGAATTTCGCATATAATATATCGTTTTCTATCTACTTGAAAAGATCTACATATTTCTACACTTATTTTCATAAAACTAAGTTGTTTGGGTCCCAAAAAGGCAGCGACCAGATTGTCCACGAATTTGTAAAAACTTGGGTTCCTCCTTTTAAACAAAGCTCACTTGAAGAGATAGATTTTCCAAATATTTTATAAAATTTTTGAAAGGTATATACATATATGTATTGACTCATAACAAATGTATGAAGTAAATGAAGTTGTCTCAATTTATGAAAAAGTAAAGTTTGAAAGATTTTGAACTTGAGAATTTTTTTTGAAATATTCATTTTACTTTGAAAAGATTTTTGAGTTACTTGGAATGAGTTTTTCTTTTTCTAAATTTAATTTCTTGTAATTGTTCTAATTTTCTAAAGAATGATTTTGATTTTCTATGCTTAGATTCCAACAACTTTTAAAAGTAATAACAATTTCACAAAAGAATATTTTTGTTTCTTGTGATTATTCTAAAAGAAATTTCTAATACTTGATAAAAAAAAATAAGTTTTTATAAAACCTTTCGTTTATTTAAGAAAAATCACTTCTAGGCATGTTTATGAGTTTTTAAGAAACTTAATCTCTATATTTATTTCTTAGAAAGAAATCTTTAGTTTAAGAAAACATTTCTTTATTTATTTTTCTTGAGACAAAAATCATTATGTTCATGCATGAATATGAATCATAAAATTATAGAAATATAAAAGAACATAATATTGAAATAATAAGTAAATAAAGGAATAAATCAAGTATTGGGACCTTAGCTTCATCAAGGTATCCCGGGACTAAGAAAAGACTAGTCCTTAAAAGAAAAGAAAATGTTTTGACTTGATAAGGACAAGTCTAAGGTTAGAAAGACTAGTTTTAAGAATAGCATGAAAGTAAATAAGTTGCAAGGAAATAAATAAATTACAAGGAAAGTAAATAAATTGCAAGACGATGAGCTTATATGCTCTAAATAATATATATAGCTATACATATATATTAGATAGTTATGAACATAAAAACAACATAAAGAATATTAGATTATGAACAAAAACAAAGTATGAACCGATTGTTGCTTTCTTAACCTTCATGGTTTTAGAAAATACACACTAAGCTCATACTAAGTAGATGAACATAAAGAAAGCTTGGAGAAAAATTACTAAAGGAGCTAAACTAGAGAGAACATCTTGAGAGGAAATTCTTGTAGAATTTTGGGAGAGATTTTAGTATAGTAACTTTAGTGTAGAAGAGGTGTGAAAGAAGTGGAAGTATGAAGGAGTATTTATAGGAAAATATGGGAGATATTTGTGTTAATAAAATAAATGAAAATTAAAACAATTTTAGGAAAAAAAGGGGGTGCTAGCGCAAATTGTAGGGGGAGGAAGAGAGAAAAATATTTAATTTTTTTTTGTCTTTTGGTTAATTAAAAGAAAGAAATGAGAGATGTGATGTTGTATTGGAAATGAAAATTGTAAGAATAGAGATATTATGGGTTATAAGAAAAAGTAGAGATAGATAAATAATATAGAATAGTAGTAAATAGTGTAATGTAAAGTAGACATGACAATTTAAATACCGGTAGTAAGAAAATACGCGTATAAATACGATATCTGATATTTTTAGCTACAAAAAAATTATGAAATTGATATTTTTGAAAATCTCATATTTTTATGAGTCTAATGGTGTATTTGGAATATTTTTACTATTCCGAGCCCCGGGGCACGTTTTTCAAGAACTGTGTCCGATCGGGTTCAAAGGACACTTGAATTTCGCAAATCTGATATTTTTATATAACCTATAGCTATTACGAACTATTATCACTAAGTATTCCAACTTCGTTTTCTAAGGCTAGAGAAAACGGGAATACCGGATCTAAAATCTAGGGTTTGTACTAGCCTTTAGTTGACCTTTAGGGCTTCGGTTGACTTTTAATTCTTAAGATCTAACTTAAAATTAACCGAAAATTTTTAGGGGTTTATAGTATCATATTTCTGGATATGACTTATTCTTTGATAGTGGGATGGCGATAGTGGACTTGACTACCCAGCGAGAGTTAGGCTTCAAATATCAAATTTCTAAGAGAAAAAGACATGTTTTGGCCAATTGGAATTGTAGTTGGATGCTTTTGTTGGTTTTACATGAAAAGATTTTAATGTAAACAATTTTTAGTTTCTGTTGAATTTGTTGACTATGATGTCAACTTGGATTTATGCTTGAACAGGGAGTTTATGTTTTATGATGTATGAGTTTTTAGTTTTAACAGTTTTCATATCCTATGAGATAACCTTAGGAGTATTTACAGGTGATGATTGTATTATTGTGGATGATAGAACCTTCGCGTGTCCTATATAAGAGAGGATACGTGGCAGGTTGTAATGCCTTATTTAGGGCATTACAAACAACTTATTAGCAATGCATGAATATGATAATGTAGTTTATAAAAGCTAAAAATATCACAACATAAAATAATAATAAAGAACATAAGAAATAAATAAGCATAATAAAAATTGTCAAGTATTGGGAGCCTTAGCTTCTTCAAGTCTTCCCGGGACTAAGATTAGACTAGTCCCAAAAGAAAATGAAATTTTTTTGGGCTTGATGAGGATAAGTTTAAGACTAGAAAGACTAGTCTTAAAACAACTTGAAAGTAAATAAATTGCAATAACAACTGAGCTTATATGCTCTAAAAGGTATATATAACTATATACATATATTTAATTAGATATACATAAAAACAATATAAAGGAAAATAGATTTATGAATAAGAACAAAGTATGAACATATGTTGCTTTCCTAACCTCCTAACCTCCATGGGTTTAGAAAACACACAATATGTTCATACTAAGTAAATAAACATAAGGAAGACTTAAGGAAACATTACCTATGAAAGATAAACTAGAGAGAAATTTTGAGAGGGCTTTGGAGAGATATCTGAGAGAGTAATTGTAGTGTATGAAAGGTGTGAAGGAAATGGAAGGAAGGAGGGGATATTTATAGGAAAAGTGGAGGGTAATTGCATTAATTAAATAAATGAAAAATAAACAATTGAGGGTAATGGGAAAGGGGGTTGGCACATATTTGAATGGGAGAGAGAGAGAAAATTTATTTTTTTGTATTTTTGTTAATGAAAAGTAAGATATGAGAGATGTGAAGTTGTATTGGAAATGAAAAATTGTAAGAAATAGGTGTATGGTTGTAAGAAAAAGTAGAGATAGATAAATAGTATAGAATAGTAATGAATAGTGTAATGTAAAGTAGATATGACAAATAAAGTACCGATAGGAAGAAAATATGCGTATAATTGTGATATATGATATTTTTAGTCACCAAAAAATTATTAAAACTGATATTTTTGAAAAACCTTATCTAGTTATGATTCTTAACGGTATATCCGGAATATTTTTACTATTCTAAATCCCGG